>LPNX010767473.1:56706-121118 GCA_001517045.1 Pseudotsuga menziesii | reverse complement strand
CTACTAAAAATGGATGACGATGATGCCGCTATGATTAATGTAAACAAGTCAAAGAACAAAATTTGAGAAATACTATTTTAAAACCGATAACTCAATCTATGTCTAGTGTTAGTATTGATATTGACTCTACTAAAAATGGATGACGATGATGCCGCTATGATTAATGTAAACAAGTCATAGAACAAAATTTGGTGTGTGGTAACTGTAGCAGTGACCAAGTTCCAGTATTGTTCATTAGTAAAACCAACAGATTGATGAAAGTGATCCGAGGGAAATTGAGTGTGAATCATTTGCGAGGAGGAAAGTCGAGAATCTAGAAAGATCGAAAGATTAACCCATAAGCCTCTCCGCTAGCAATGGTTTTGAAAGACACAGGGAATGGACGAGGAATATTAATCGAACATCTAGATCCACGGCTAGTGGAAGCTCAAGCTCGATAAAGTGCTTGGGCGTTACTTAAAACACACAAGCCTGAAGCCAAACCACTATGGACACGTCACACACGTCAACTTCGAGCCTAAAACCATTTTCTAGACTCCATGCCAACACAGAATACCCTGACACGTGTCAGGGTGTTGGGAAAGAGGAGAGGGTCACACTTAGAAAAAGGAACACGACAGGACATTGCTCGATGATCTCAATGTCAGTTGATCAACGATTCAGATCACTTCAGGCCTTTAAAGATGCTCGAGCGTTAATTAAAATGCACGAACCTTGGCCAAAACCATAAAGGCCATGTGTCGACATCAAAGCGCTTTAAGCTCATAAAAACGGTCTTGGTAGCCTAAAATCGTCTTGAGCCTAAAACTGTCTTGAGCTTCATAGCAAGCACAAGTGAGACCTATCTCTTGTGCCTTGACTGCTGGCCCCAACGTCTTTGACCGGCACTGATATGCCCGAAACGTTTATAATAATTTAATGATCACTGTGCCTTGTTCTCTCGCTCAATAACATTATGCCACATGTCCTACTCATTGAATGCACCAATTTTCACAATTCTTGCTATAAAGGCACCAGCATTCAAACTTCTAGGTGTTATTCTATGAGCCATATTGAGAGCCCACCTTTGTTTGCATTCCTCTAGAGCCCATTTCCTACTCAATTGTGATTTTTCACTAGTAGAAGGTTCTAAGATCACCCACCATGGCTTCTGTCCCTAAATCTGCACCGGCATTATCATCTAGCAACCCTTCCACCAGGATGAGCACCTGGCTGACACCCATGTTGACATCTATGACCCTATGTTGCTAATTGCAGACATTCACAAAGCCACAAAAGGTGCAAAACCACACGCCAAAGGGGATGATCACCTAAACCTCTGGAGCTCTGGGTTAGCAATGGTCATTGTCTCCAAAGCTCAACCATTCCCATAACTTGTCAAATAGTGTGTTCAATTATATGCTCCTAAAACGAGACATTGTCTCCAAGATGGCTCAGTTTTCATTCCAATTACCAAGACCCTCTTGTAAGATGTGTTGGCAATTGAAGAGGGTCTGACCCGGCTCAGATTTGATGTGGAAGCTCTGAATACCAAATTCAAAGAATTGACCATTGAAGGCAGATTACTTTTCTACATGGCATTGCTGCCTCTAAACATGGATTTAGCCTCGAGGTCGTTACCATATAAGTTGGAAATGTTCTCCGAGCAAGCTTAAATTGCAATTGCAATGACATGGCAAGTATCGGATTACAATCATTGATCAAGTGGTAGATGAAACGGTGCAACTTTGGGTACTCTAGGTAAGATATTGTCCATTAATCTGTCTTCCCAAGAGTCGTTCATCAATCTAGACTTTGTTGCCTTACTGAAATGATGCATGACCAGTTAAAAAGTTTCTCCTCAATGAAGTTCGTTAGATATCAAACCTACATGCTCTATAATATTATCTTGTACCATAACATAAAACCCTTAAACCAAGCATTATTTAAAGAAACCTATAACCAATCCTACGAACAAAGGTTTCTTTGATTTCTCCTACACAATCATGTCTAAAGTCTTCTCTTTCTTATTTGGTTTCCCTCCTAGGATTTTTCCTGAATGCAGCAAAAGCCTCTTGCAATTAAGTTCACATACTGGTGTAGGAGATTGGTTTTGCTATGATAAATACCAAGATTGGAGTTTATGGGTCAAAATTATCCTCATCCCTAGGTTTTTCACTTTAGAGTATATAAGGCCAAGATTTTACTCTCATGCTATATATACATTTTGTCAAACATAAGAATTTATTTTCAAGCTACCTAAAGAAGTTGGTCCTTTCATAGTCAAAACCAGGACTACATATCCTATGGTTGAACAAATGCTTGCTAGTCTAAACCTGCCTTCAAGTTTTAGCTAGAAACTTCTCTTTGCAGATTTCTGACCTGTTCATACAGGAATGATGATAAAAGCCTGTTCAGAACAGGCTTGTATGGCCTTATTGCCCATGATGTGGATGTCAGGGTATCACAATTGTGAACTATTGGTCCCCATTAGATATTGTCATTTCTGTTGATGGATGCCATAGATGGCAGATTGTATATGATGTCGTTTGATTCAATACGAATATCAAGGTCTGGTATTTTTTCTTCTGAAAAAAAAAAATATTTAGCTAGAAATATGATCCTAAAGGTGTCTCATTAGAAAAGAGGACGAGGGTCAAGCTTTCGAATTACCAAGAGCGCCACATGAAGAATTGGATAGAATGGTCAACTTTGAACATCCAAGCTCACAGTTGAGATCATAGATAATCCCTATTACACATAAGAATTAAGCAAGGGCCAAGAGGTCATTAGCAAGGTAACTTCTGACACAAAGATGAAAGAGTCAAAAGAAGTCATGAACCTGAGTCAAAGAAGCCCAAAATCAAACAATAGTCAGCGATTGCAGTTCCCCAAAGCCCTGCACAAACTTCCTTAGCCCCAACTATAACGAAAAATCTTTCAACAACAAGATGGCCACAAGAACAAGGGTCATCTTCTCAACAAGAGGCCTCAGCAACAACTCAAACCTCTCCCATCAAGGCTAGATTATTTGGTTTGTATGCTCAAATAAAGGTTGAAAATGTTGATTTAAAGAAAGATTTGTTCCTAAGAAGGAAATTGCTACAGGGAATCAAATGAGATTACTGTCAACCATTGACTTGAAGCAAGGCACATTGAAGATGGCAGTTTTAAAGCCAATTGTTGTTGGAAGTAAAAAGACACCTTCAAACTTCAGGACTACTCAAGTCACTTACAACTTGGACGCTTGCAGTCCCATGGATAAAATTGAGTTGCACCAACACGCTGGGCAAGTTGTCTTTCATGATGACCTCAAGACCGCTATGAATGTTAATAAACTGTAGAATACAGTCAATAGAGTGGATTACCTGCTCAGACAGGAAACGGTGGCAACTAAAAAGCCAAGCAGTTGAAGAGAAATGAATTAGAAAAACAAATAATGAAGTTTAGAGTGGATCCATCAAATCCATCTCCTGTTTAGAATTTGTCAAGAGAGAAAGGCAAGGAAATCCAGACTTCAGAAACAAAGATAAAGTTTCCAGCTGCTAAGCATATGTGCAAACAACAGAACTGCTGGTCATCCAAGAACATGCATAGCAGCTGGTTACTTTATCTAGAAATAGACAAGTCAAATAAAAAATCCTCGCTTCTCTGTAGAAATAAAAATACCAGGGAACTTCTCACGCAAACTTCTTAATTGGCAGGACCTGTGTAATGGCTTCCCCTTCTATAATTTGCTGAACCTCCCATCATCTTGAATTTTTTTCTCATTTTCTCTGTAGAAATAAAAATACCACGGAACTTCTCACGCAAACTTCTTAATTGGCAGGACCTGTGTAATGGCTTCCCCTTCTATAATTTGCTGAACCTCCCATCATCTTGAATTTTTTTCTCATTTTCTCTGTATCTAGTTTTTCTTCGTGGATATAGGCTTTGGGATCCAAAGGATGCCCTTTTGTCTGACATTCATATGATGAGGATCATATCACCATGAGTTCCAAAACATAAGGTCATCATTTTGGCATCACCTACTGCATTAAAATCTTTATAGCATAGCATGGTAAAGATTCAAAGATTCAAATAGCGATGAGCTTGGCAAAAATGCCTGAGACAAAAGTGAAATTTATCTACATTGAACATTTGTGTGCACATTCCAAGGCAAGTATCCCTGATGTTGGCAAGAGAAATAGGATTTGACTTCCGCTTGATAAACTCTAAGAACTGTGTAATCTTTGCATAGACCAATCACCAACTTTCAAATTCTCATCAATTGTAACATCTCAATACATCCCATAGGAAGCCAAGGAGGATGTTCGCCTCCAATCAAGCAGAAAACACTTAGATAAATTTATCAACCTAATATTCAAATCATGAATTCTAAGCATATAACCTTGTTGACAGAGTCCATTCTCTCACAGGACTGCTCTCACCCATCCCATTTACCTTCTTCAATCCAAAGCGTTCAAGATTCTTGTCTTGTAACCTTCTTTCAATCCAAAGCGTTCAAGATTCTCGCCTTGTTGAAATACACCAAGAACTGCTCATGGATGCAACTAAGAATGAATTCACCAGCATATTTAAATCAGACATAAGGATCCAGGATTCTATCCATAATTCCCATCATACAAGCATCAACAACTGTCATCATCTCATCCTAAAATAATGAAGAAAAATGGAAGTGATCCATCTAAACCAATCAGGTAACCAACGGGCTTCAGAAGGAGAGAAGTCAAGACTTCTTTTTTCTTTTTCAAAGAAACGACCTACTCAGCTTTTCCTTGACCAATATTCATGTTATCAAACTTGCTCTCTCTAGAAAGCATAACGTTGGTGTAACAGTTCTAAAATTTAAAAAAATGACTACCATCGACAGTGAGGATCGCTCCTTGTGAGATCAAAACAATTTGCTTAGCAAACTATGAACTCAGGATAAAGAGACCGAGGAAAAAATTTATTCCTCCAGCATTCTTTCTATAGGAAATGAAACGCCAATAAATATTTCAGTATCCTTGACCTTGTTATCCTCTATAAATGAACCTGGAGAAATATTTTATTCCCTTGATCTATCTCTCTATGCAAATTGTTACGACCCCAAGAAGAGCAATCCTCACCGTTGATATTTCAGTGCCATTAAATATTTCAGAGCATCCTTGACCTTGCTATCCTCTATAAATGAAGGTAGAGAAATAATTAGTTCCCTTGGTCTATCAATGTCCTGTGTTCATAGCTCTCTATGCAAATTGTTATGATCCTACAAGGAGAACAATCCTCACTGCTAATATTTCAGTCCTAAAAAATATTTCAGAATACCATTTACCTTGTTATGGAGACCTTTAAATTTGAGCTCAAGAGACAACTATTGAACATGGAGAAATAATTTATTCCCTTGATCTATCAATTTCAAGTTCATATGTCTTTGCAAATTGTTATGATCCCAAGGAGAGCAATTCTCACTATTGATATTTCAGAGTATCCTTGGCATAGTTATCCTCTATAAATGAAGCTAGAGATATAATTAGTTCCCTTGGTCTATCAATTTCCTGAGTTCATAGCTCTCGAAGCAAATTGTTATGATACTACAAGGAGAACAATCCTCACTGTTGATATTTCAGCGCCAACAAATATTTCAGAGTACCATTCCCCTGTTATGGACGACCTTTCTACTTGAGAAGAATGCCTAATGCATAGAGAGAAGGATACGAGTACAAAAGACAACTATTGAACCTTGAAAAATATTTATTTATTCCCTTAATCTATATTTATTTATTCCCTTAATCTATCAATTTCTTGAGTTCATCTCTCTATTCAAATTGTTATGATCCCAAGGAGAGCAATCCTCACTGTTGACATTTCACTGCC
Organism: Pseudotsuga menziesii; assembly: GCA_001517045.1. Lineage (NCBI taxonomy): Eukaryota > Viridiplantae > Streptophyta > Pinopsida > Pinales > Pinaceae > Pseudotsuga > Pseudotsuga menziesii. The sequence continues at coordinate 115,280 of LPNX010767473.1, read as the reverse complement.
AACATATATTTAGAGTATCCTTGACCTTGTTATCCTCTATAAATGAAGCTGGAAAAATAATTAGTTTCCTTGGTCTATCAATTTCCTGAGTTCATAGCTCTCTAAGCAAATTGTTATGATCCTACAAGGAGAACAATCCTCACTGTTGATATTTCAGCGCCAACAAATATTTCAGAGTACCCTTGACCTTGTTATAAACGACCTTTCTACTTGAGATTAAGGTTAAATGCATAGCGAGAAGGATATATTTCGAGTCCAGGAGAAAACTAGTAACCAAGGAGGTCCAAATCTTCCCATAAAAGAGGTTATATATAAAAGTCAGTTGGGAAGCATAAACCTAAAGGTAATTTCCTTTTTTTAAGTTTTAAACGAGGAACTAATACAAACTCGTTCCTCTCTGTGGAATGAAATATAAAGCTCAAACAAAATTCTTGGCTACATTTAGATAGATTACTAAGATAGATGAAAAAGATCAAACTAGTATTTGCACGTAGACATCCGCCATAGAACATGTTAATAGGGTCATCGAAGTAAATGATTAGGAATTCGTAGAGGCGACGTCACAAACCAGTATCAATGAAACGCTCAATTGTAAACATTATACACAATGTTAAAAACAGGTATGATTGTATATATTATGCTAAAAATACAACCCATTGTTGTCCATTATCAACAAAGTTCTTGGCTACACTTGACAGATTGCAAGGATAGGTGCAAAATATCAAAACTCGAATTTGCACGTTCTTCTACCCTTGAGCATCTTATCGGTGCTCTCGAAACAAAAATAAGTATTTTCTGAACATGTTAATAGGGTCATCCAAGCAATGTCACAAAACCAGTATCAATGAAAGGCTCAATTGCATTCATTAAGCACATAATGTTAAAATCAGGTTCGATTGCATACATTATATGATAAAAATAAAATCCAGTTTGGTGACTTGGTACCATTGTCAATTATCAACTAGTCCAATCGCTTCTTCACCTCAAAATTGGGTGATCATTAAGACTTCATGGATTGTTGCTTGTAAATTAGAAATTTCATTTAAACTGTCATTTGTCTCTGTATGCTATCTGCAACGTCTATAAAAGAGCCTATTCCTAATTCCCCCCATCATTTCAAGGGTGTTTGTTAAAAGAATGTCCCAACTCCACTGATTTAGTGCGCTTCACTATACTCTAATGGATATTTCGAATTATTTAAGTTATATCTCAGTTATCGACTGAGACACTTATCAAAGAAAGGGGATTAGGCACTCGTAAAGACTTAACAAGGATTATTAAATAATGTAAATTATTTGAGTTATGTGCATAATGTAAATTATTTGAGTTATGTGCATATATGCACATATGCCCATTTCTCCATTACCAGCTGCAGCAACTTCTCCATTATCATTTTTTATCAAATGAAAGACAATTAGGTAGTCAAAAGCCATAAACACTTCCATGGTGTCCATAATAGGAGAGCCCATTCCTAACTTCCCCGTCTCGTCAAGAGTTTTAGTTATAGAAATTTCAAAATTCTATTGATCAATTGCAGTGGTCTTCATCGAGATCGAACAGATATTATAATTTATTTAAGTGCACATGCATATAACTCAGTACTACATATCAATTGGGTATATCCCTGGTAGCTGAGAGGAAGAATGTCAGCTTATAACTTCCAACATGAAAGAGATAAACTCATGTTGGTTCAATTGAAGATGCAAATTGAATAATCTTCAGAGATAGAAAACAAATCATTGGTACGCAACTTTGTAAATTAGCAGACGCTGTTCCTGGATATTTAAACATCACACATTGTTGTGATGAAAAAGTCGACCAAATACGAGACATATAGCTGAAGCAGTAACAACTGTTGAAGCAAGGTATGAACCGGCAACTAATAATTGCCATACAGTTACAGATCAAAGAGATACCTTACGAAAGAACGAGTTCTGGAATTTTGTGATGTCATTTAACCCCTATCTCGTGGGAAGCGAAAGAGACGAAGCTGATGCCATCACTAACTTTCTGAGTATTTTAGCCACATTTCTCACCGACATGAAGATTGTGGATAGTTGAAACTCAGTGCCCGGGGTAACTAATGCCCAAGATGTGTTAATAAAAATACTTGCATATGTATATGCACAGAATATCGAAAAATGATACCATCACTAACTTTCTGAGTATTTTAGCCACATTTCTCACCGACATGAAGATTGTGGATAGTTGAAACTCAGTGCCCGGGGTAACTAATGCCCAAGTTGTGTTAATAAAAATACTTGCATATGTATATGCACAGAATATCGAAAAATGATATAGAAAATACTATAAACAAAAAATGAAAAGAGAAACAATCGTCAAAGTCCTCTTCAGCCATAAATACAATAATAGGGCTCCAGCAGAAATGAGTTTGGTCAAAAGATCACAATATCAAAACAGTTACGTTTTACTTGATCATGTACACTAAAACATTATATAAACAGAGTTACCGAACTAATCGACCCTCTCCCAGAAACTTATTTGACAGACACAACCAGTAAAACAAAACAAAAAGAACACCCTCAACAAGTCACTCTGACTCATATTGGACAATCCTCAGATGGTATGCCATTGCTACAACAAATTTGCAATTAAGCCTAACTATTAACGACGGTCACGAAAACTAAAATCGCGTCAAACAGTCGGAGTTTCCATGGTCGAAGAGTCGGGTCAATAAAGATACTTCCATATGTATATGCACAGAATATCGAAGAATGATACTTCAATTATAGAAAATGCTATAAACAAAAAATGAAAAGAGAAACAATCGTCAAAGTCCTCTTCAGCCATAAATACAATAATAGGGCTTGCATTGTACTTGATCATGAAAACTAAAACACTATATAAACAGAGTTACCGAACTAATCTACCCTCTCCCAGAAATTTATTTGATAGACACAACCAGTAAACAAAACATAAAGAACGCTCTCAACAAGTCAATCTGACTCACATTGGAGAATCCTCGGAAGAAACAAATTTTCAAATAGGCCTAACTATTAACGACGGACAGGAAAACTAAGATCGCGCATTCTTTAAAGCAAAACAAAGCCTTAACTTACATGACAGGGCTGAAGAAGCAATAGCCGCTTGAACGAAATATCAGCGAACAATTAATAAAAGATAAGAGTTGAAGACCAACGGCAATACCACGTTATGGCATTTGAGTGCTTGAATTTTGTGATGTTATTTAACTCCAATCTCGTGGCGACCTAGAGACGAAGCTGATGACATCACGGAATGTCTGAGTTATACAGCCACACTTCTCATTGAAAGAGAGACTGTGGATAGTTGAAACTCTATGCTAAGAACCGAACCTTGTCACGTATTTATACCTTGAAAAAACCTGGAGATTAGGGTTTTCCCTTTTCAAGAGTTTAGGGTTTCTCACGATTACAACTGTTTAGGGCTTCCATCAGGGTTTTGTTCTTTTAAGAGGCTAACTCGGAAATCTTCCACATAAATCTCGTGAAAATAGAAAATCCCAAGTGTAAAGATTAAATAATAAATAATCCAAGGAGGTTTCGATGATGTGAATTTCGTCTATATGATCAAAATATGCAATTTCAAGGTGATTTCCACAAAATTGGATTCGTCGAATTCTACTTAAGTCCAATGTGAAAAAGGCCACATCATTCACCATTTACCTTGCTTTTTATATAACTTATAAATTAGGTTAATATTTTTTATTTTATGTTTTTTTACTAGGGGAATGAGTTCAGGGTATTCGCGTGACACGAGGTCCACGGATCCATTCCCGTTACCACTATACCCTTAGGTGCCCTACACCCACCCGCAAGACATAGGACACAGGTAAACTCAGGTGGGATTTGATCTCGTAACCTTTACAACAAGTGACGTCAATGAATCATACATATTCGAGCTTATAAATCATCTTAATTAATTATCAAAAACTCTTTAAAAAAAATAAGTAATCGAAAAAGAAAAAAAATATGACTCAAATATTATAAAAACTTATAAATCATGTTAATTGATTACCAAAAACTCTTGTGATCAAAAGTAATCAAAATAAATATAAATATGGCTCATTGATGGGCCTACTTTGAAACTAATTTTGAAGTTGTGAAACCTTGGTTGGGTTTACCTTCTACAACCCTATATGCTTGGTTCTAAATATTGAGGTTCATGAAGTCAAGCCCTTGGTTTCACGAGGGCCTAGTACCAACCATATAAAAAAAGTGGGACCTATGATTGCTTCTTTCAATTTGGATTTGAGCTATCATTTTTGCTTTGGTAAGGTTTTGTATTTTTTTGTTTTATGTATGGAATATGACATCTTGGACTCTCTCAAGGCTAAGTTGGAGACTTGGAAATGTTTGCAGGGCTGAGTGGATAGAAGGGGTTGAGGACGAAAGTTTTTCTCACTGGTATTCGAGTTGGATTGTCGAGTTGGTTCCTTGTCTTCTCATGGTGTTTGGACACATGGCAGACGCCTTTGTTAGAATACAGATGCGTCTCTTTATTATTCTGTACAACACTCCTTTATGGATGATTTTAGGGGTTTAGGAAAAGACATTTTTCAACAATGGTATAGCAAGGTGTCGGTTTCTTCACCAAAGCAACCCTTTTCCTCAGTCAATGGTAAGATTCTCCATACTTCTACTCCTTGTTGTGGTTCAATTCTAAAATCTGGTTCTTCTGACGCTCTGATCTCATCAAGGAAGGAGGGATCTAAAGATGGGAAGTCGAAACTTGATGTAAAATCAGGAAAGTTTTTATCGGTGTCGAATCTGGTTGATGGTTTAAAGGAGAACAAGGGTTTGTTTGGTCGCAAGGGTTTATCGAGTTCTTGGGACAAGGCTTGTCAAGCAAAAAAAACTCTGAAAGCTCAGGTGGATCCTATTCACATGGTTCTTGGGAAATATATCTATATGGATAGGGTCAGTAATCTTACTAAGCACGTTCTTCTAAGTCATCTAGAATACACATCTCTATCTCGATTGGAACCATTGGAATGTTTGAAAGAAAAATGGAAACCCCTTGTTGGTTATTGTCCCAAAATGAGTATATTGGTTAATGGATGGTTTTGTTTCCATTTTGTTACGGATGAACATGCGTCCCTAATTTTGAGCAAACCATGGGTGTTTGGTCGAGGTTCCTTAGTCCTAGATCGATGGTATCCTTCCTTCAATCCTTTGAAAGTGGAGGTTCATAAGAGACATCTTTGGATGCAACTTCCGACATTCCCCATGCACCTTTGGCCTTGGACTATTTTTTAATCTATGGCAACCCTAGTTCAACATTTTATCTTCATGGAAGATAATATGTTTTATGGTGTAAATTGTAATGCCCCATTTTGACTCCTGGAATGTATCGACATTGTTATTATGTAAGTGTTGTATATGTAATGTATAATTCCTAGTGTGGAGCTCAAGGCCAAGGCCTCGTTAGTGAATAATCAGGTTGTAAGACAAGTATTGTATTTTGTTTTGTAAGCCATGTGCTGGCAATCCATGTGAAATGTAAAACATGTAAATATTTATATAATACAAATATAATGTTCAAAGCTGGCTATGGAGACAACAAAAATGAGGGGTTATGCTATCCACTAGGGAGAGGTGAGGGGGTTATGGGATGTGACCATTGCTGCCAAGCGTCATTATGAGAACTCCTATGCCATAAATGGCAATAACCACTTCATTAAATCCCTTTTTCTAGCATTTAGTAAGGCTAAGGAATGGCGACAGGGGGGGAGCTCATAAGTTTAATGAGTAGGGAATAATTGCAGGGGGGAGAATGCCGTTAGTTGGTCCAGATGAAACAACCCTGTTTGTGGAAGTTTGGTCCAAGGGATCGCCTTGGAAAAATGGGAAAAAGAATTCGGTCCTCATTCATTCAGGCATACTCTCACTCGTATGAGCTTTGTAGGTATGAGAAGGGAAAACAAAGCATGCCCAACATAATAGAATTCCCAACATGTCGTTTTTCCAGCAGTGAAACCAACCTAAACCGTAATCAATGGGAACCCTGTGAATGGAATTGTGCATCAGAGCCCAACATAATTGGGAATTATAGACTGAGAGAAATTGAAAGTTAGGGAGAATTTGAGACTAAATGGCTTGAGAAACCCAGTGAAGGCTAAAATCTCTAGGGTTGGCAGGTTGCACCTTTATATGCCCACCCTGAAGAGCACTGGAGGGAAGGGGGTCTAAGGGACTATGCAGCAAAGAAGGTACCCTTCCTTGTGTTGGATGAGGTAGGTATTGTGGGTGCCAGGGCTAGTTGAACTAATTAACATGCATATAACTCTATGACTGAGTTCACCGGCTTAGCATTCACCTCCCTTTGGACTCCCTGTGTGCTTGATAAACCTAGTATCTAAAACTGGCTTAGCATGAGTGGTTATGAGTGAGCCTGTTTAGTTCCTCTCTAATGGGTATCATTTCCCAACTCGGGGGTGGTCTCTAAGTTGAAATAATATGTATAGGTTGGACAGAGACCTGTTGTTGGGTGGAACATTGAACTTAGCCAGTGACTCGAACAATTTAATCGAAAATATAAGTATTTTTGTTGTGTTATGAATGTTCAATTTATTGTCTGAGAATGCCATTTTGTTTATATGGTGAATGGTTAAGTTTGTATGGTAGATGAACATAATTACATGGCTTGAATGTTCCATTAAATGGTTATTCATAACTATGAATAAGTTGCTTCTATGCATGGGTTATTTCCTGGTAAGTCTGTGATGAAATGATGGTGTTTTGCATGAATTGCACTGGCTAAATGTATGGTATGCCTGTTGTACATTGTAGTTGCACTTGCATGTGTTTTTATTAGCCCTATAGAGTCAATGGTGTGGTAGAAGCTTGCATGAATGCCATAATCAGGCACTAAACTGGATTCAAAGGTAGTTGTTGAACCAGAGACAACATGGCTAGATTCCCATAGCCAAATTCATTTGAGTAACGAGGTTATCATGGAGTTTCCATGGTCGAACAGTCGGGACAATGCGCAAGGCCAAACGTGAAATTTGACTAAGTATTGGCCTTGCAAGTTGGAGCAATCACATCCATCAATTGCAAGGCCAAAAGGTAATAAAGCCCATTGATCTCGGTGCAAAGGTCGTGGCGTAGAATGGAAAATCAAGTAAGTGTTGGCCTATGAAGATTAGAGAAATCTCAACCGTCAATTGTTGTTCCAGACTCAATCAGAGTCGTTGGTTGCAGTGCCAACAAGTTGGTTCTAACTTTCGACTTTTGACAAGTCGACGTCGGGAATCAAAAGTCGGGAGAGTAAATTGTTACGCTCGTTTCTCGATTCTGACTTCCAACTTTCGATGTGTCGATGTCAGGAATTGAAATTCAAGAACGTACATCGTTATGCTTATTTATCGGTTTTGACTTTTGATGTGTTGATGTTGGGAATCAAAAGTTGGGAGAGTAAATGGTTATGCTCGTTTGTCGGTTCCAACTTCCAATTTTCAATTTGTCAACATCAGGAATTGAAAGTTCAGAGCATAAATTGTTATGCTAGTTTGTTGGTTTTGACTTTCGACGTGCCAACGTCAGGAATTGGAAGTCAGGAGTGTAAATCGTTACGCTCGTTTGTCGGTTCCAACTTCCAAATTTCGAGGTGTCGACGTTGGGAATTGGAAGTCAAGAGCGTAAGTGGTTACACTCGTTTGTTGGTTTTGACTTCCAATGTGCCAATGTTAAGAGTCGAAAGACGAGAGCATAAATTGTTTTGCTCGTTTATTGGTTCCAACTTTCGACTTCTAACATGCTAAGGTTGGGAATCTGAAGTCGGGAGCGTGAATGGTTATGTTTTGTTGCGGTGTCAACTTTCGACTTCTAAATTGCCTATTATAGAAGTCGTAAGTCAGGAGTGCGTATTATTGTTTTGGTTGTCATTCTGACTCCCGACTGTCGATATCAGGATCGAAACGTCGACATGGTTTTGTGAATGAACAATATTGTGCTTCTGATTTCTGACGTTCGACTCCTATGTACAGAAAAGTTGGGGTCGTCACAAAGGTGTCGAGATCATAAGGAAATGGTTGGAACCAGTGGAATTTAACAATCGAGGCAATTTTGGACCATCGAATCTAGTTATGAGGATAAATCAAGGCCATTAAACTAAAATTAAGGAGGATTATGCAGTCTAGCCAACCCAATGCTTACATTTCCACTTTGTTGTTATCAAACAGGTTAAAGAAATTCTCAAGGAATGATATTGGGCAAGAAAAATTTGTAATTCTGTCATTTGTAATGATCCTTAATCACTCCAAAAGGCCAATGAGGTGACTGTGGACGCTACATAGATAAGAGGATGGCATCTATCTTAGTGGAGGTCAACATTTTCCAATGGATTGCCTACAGAGTTGCAGATAGTGTGAGGAGTTTATTAATTTTGGCAAAGAATTAACTATCTCAAGGTCATGTTTCGTTGTTTCTTATGATGCAAAACTGGACATATGAAGGATAATTGTCTTGGTATTCGTGTGGTGGATTTGACATCTGAGGAGTCCATTCCTATAGAGGTTTCTTCTTATGGGGAATAGGAGAAGGCACTCTTTGAATCAATAATAATATCTGAAGAAAATTTCAATACACTAGATCTCTCTACGACCCCAATTGCCTCTGCAAACTTTTTTAGTATGTTAAAAACATTCTTCCCTGTGTTCTTTAAAACTCTTTATAATGAATGTAAATTCCCACTAGCTCACTTGGTTAAGGTGTGGGTTTCATTTGCAAGGCAACCCGAGTTTAATACTCTTAGGGGCGACTTAGTTGGGAGGAGAAACAAAAATATCCAACCATGTTAAGGGTTGGTGTGGCCCAAGAAGGGTGCAATCCCTAGGTGAATTTGACGATTTGGATGCCCCTGAGTTGCGGTTTCTTAGCCAATGGTTGAAATGAACTAGCCCCAAGTGACAAGCATTTATAGCAAACAAACATTATTTATAATGAAGAGGTTGATTTTATTAACGAGGTAGAAAATGGGAATAAAACCAGTATGGGGAATTTTGATTCTGAAACACAATTGTGCCCGTATTTGGAAGTTGTTAAATCTGTATATTTGGGGAATGGTCACGATAAGGGTATGTATGTCGGGAAGAATATTTTTGACGATTAACCTGATTTGTCTAGGGTAAAATTGTCAAATGATACATGCCATATTATCTCTAAAAAATATTGATTTCTCTGTGATTCTAGAATTTGTCTTATATCTTCTAGTGTGGACAATCCCTCTCTTGTTTCTTCCTCATAAAATATGGTTCTAAATCAAGGTGCTCTGAAATCTATTGCTACTTCCTATTTGACAAATTCCTAAAACCCCCCCTTCAACTGTTCTTGGAAACCTTCTCAAATTGAGATTGTTCCTATTGGTACTGAAATCTGCATAGCATGAATATTTCCAAAATTTCGAGGATCAAGAGCCCTTTTTCTTTTATTTCATGAAAGGAAAACAGGTTGCAGGGAGAAAAATCACTAAGTGAAGATCAAGATATCCCGATCCAACAGTCCATGAGCATTCAGATCAGCGTCATAAAATGATTGGATGTTTTTTCCGATGTTGGGCCCAAAACATCAAAATGAAGGATTGGAATTGGTCGTAAATTTCCCCAACATGAAATGTCAAGGTTCCCATAGTCGCCTTCCCAATGTCACACATCGAAACATTGGGTGGTCAAGCATAACGGTGGAGATTGCATCCAAACGTCTAATGCTCGACGTTGACCTCGAAATATCGGAGCGACTGAACATAACAGTCGAGACTCCTCTCTTGTGGTTGCCTTCCCGAGTTGGTGTCAAAACATCATAAATGAATTTTTGAAAAGGCTTAAATTCATGCCGACGTCGAGGTCCCGGTGGGGAGATCCACAGTTAGTGGAATCTTAGAGATCAGCCACTCGGATTGCCAGGAGACAGATAAACACTGCGAAAATCAACTAGGATAGGCCATGTGTCCATCGTACTACCAAGTGTCATGATGACATCATGCTGATGTCATCTTATTGTTTCACAAATTATTCAGAATGTTGCAAAGGCCATGTGCCCATCGTACTACCAAGTGTCATGATGGCATCTTACTGTTTCACAAATTATTCAGATTTGTTGCAAAGGTCTATTCCAACATTGATCTTCAAGACTTCTGCTCAAGATTTTCAGTCATGGCCTTGTAGAAGTACATGGAAGCTTTCCATCACCCCTGTCTCTCAAACCACCTCACTCTTCAAGCCAATTCCAAAATGTATTTAATATGCTATAGAACCAGGTATGACCAAGATGCAAGACTTCCCCTCCAACAAATAAAAAATTCGGCATCGACTGGGCCTTGCAACATAAGAATTAATAAAGAAGTTTGTTTATGTCAAAATGTTAAGCAGATCATTGAAAGAGGCGATTGAATTATGGAGCTGTCTAATGAGGGGACTTTTTGACTTTTCAGGCTGATTTTTTGTCGGAATCCGGTGAATTTAATTTATAAAATCTGTAATTTTTGTTGTTTGTTGAGCAATTTTAAGCTCGAGAAAAAGTCCCCTTTTTAGACAACTCGTTGAATTATTAATAACCTGGGGAAGAGGAAAGCCAGAGCATTGATTGTTTAAGGCGGTGGTTGTGAGCAGACATTAAAGGTGGTGGCATTTATAAAGGCAAGGAGAAAATCAATTCCAAGGGGATGGCTAATTGGCGAGAGAATTAGGCTCAGTGTTAGGATTCCTAGGTTATTGTGAAGGCTTTTTGGTGCAGCATGAGAGCTTTGAGTTGATTAGGTTGGAGATTCATCCTTGCTTATGTATAAACCGTGCTTTCAACTATTGTAATCCATTTTCATTCCAAAACTTTGTATTTGATATCTGGCATGATATGAAATTCAAGCAGTATTCTTCTTTTATTCTCGACAAAGTCTTTAATTTCAATGCTCAATAATTCTTCCTTTCACTTTCACCACCCCCCATGGTTATCTGATATTTGAATACACGTGCATATGATGCCTCCATCCAAATCAAATCCCCATTTGTTTCCCTTTTCCTTTGCAATGACTATGTGAATTATGAGAGAAGTAGCCCTGCAACATCAACCTACGTCCACACCCAAATTTTGCTTTGAATTTTGTTTATATAGATTGTCTTGAACCACTTTGGGTAAGTAAGTTACTATAAATCTAAGTGAGAGAGACTCCCCTGGTCATAGGTCAGCTTGAGGTCTAAATTCAGTTTCATCATGCTTCGGTGTATCTTATCTTAAATCACAACCTAGGGTGCCTCGGTGGTTACAACATGAAAAATGGCACCGTCGCTGGGGAATGAAGGAGTGAAGTTAATTTTCCCTAAGGACAATGACGATCATCAACTCTGAATTCTTGAGGTGAAGGAGAGTTAGATTGTTGGTTATTGAAGCTTCACATGGCGACTCCATTGGTATAAAACTAGCTTATGGAAGGAGACATACCTGGAGCAATCCAAATCTTGAAGAGTTCTCTGCTCTGCTCAATTCAATGAAGTTGGTCACCTGAAGAAATTCCAGAGAAAGGAAATCCATATCATATCTAAGTAATTATGCACCCCGTAACTTTTCTCCTTTTGAATTAGATAATCTAGACCCCCATTATATTTATACTCATTCAGTACCCCAGTGTACTACTCACTCTCTCCTAGAATTGAACTAGCCTTTAGTACTTCCGTCTGTTACTCCCGATAATAAACCCCAGACCCAAAACACAAGAGTTCTCCTTACATCCCAAGCTATCAAACACATTAGACATATAATAGTTGGGAAAGGAGGGAATCTTCCACAACCACCTCCTAGAGTACTCCATTAGGTAGCATCCAAACATGGACCTTGAATTTACCAGCAAATCTAAACCCATGCTTGATCATTACCTAAAATTATTTCCCAAATTTGATGGAGAAAAACATAATAACATCTTACCACCTTCCATAACTTCATTAATAATATAAACATTCGACTTGAAGATGTTTTCATGAGATTGTTTGTTCAAACCATGGAAGGAGATGTGAGACATGGGTCCAGGGATCTACCCCTAACTTCCATCAGTACATAGGAGGAATAAGAGAACAAACATTAATCATGGAGCAATGGGGGGAGATAAAGGATCACTACGTCACTGAATTTTCAACTTTAAAGAAAAAGGGGGGAGAAACGGTTTAATAAAATTTACAATAAAATCTCAGTTGCAATGAAACCCACTCCAACTATAGCAAGGGTTACCTATGCGAGATATTTTGAGCCTGATTTTGTTGTCATGTTGAGAGAGAGAAGGTCTACCATCCTTGTCATGACTTAGAAGGATGCAGAAGACATTAGGGAAATTTAACAAATGCTAGGAAGGCCAAGAGAGTTGATATATACAAGGAAGAAAAAGCCAAAGATAGGAGAAGGGGAAAGGAAGAAGCAGGGCCCTCTATTTTAGTTAAAGATTCACCTGAAGCTTGTTGCTGCCTTTCACGCACATCGGGGGGTTTTGGGCGTGGCAAAAATATTCAAGCCATTGGGGGCAAGTCTCGAGTTGAGATACAGTCACTCAACACTCAACTCCTCCGTCTAGGCCATCTCCTAGCGAAGCCAAGGGGGGTGGTCCCTATTAGAAGAAAATCTATGGTTTTTAGTCTACGAAAGAGAAGACTAAATCTAGGAATTATAATGAAATAGATAAAATAACACAATTGACTATTGCAAAAAAAATATCACATCAACAACATATGACAATGTAAGCACCATGCACGAAATTTTGCAATAATTGATTTAAGCATTGAAAGTAAAAAAGACCAGTGTCGATGAATATGGAGTGCTTGTAAAAGTAGAGTGTTGTTGTGTTGTGTAAGTATTGCAATTGTCTCGTTGGTCAGTTTTTAAATTATTAATGAGTAATTAAGGGCATGGATTAATTGTGGGTTTGGCCCAACAAGTCAAGTCCCTTCAAACTGAGTGCTAAAGCGGTAATACCAAGAGTCCAGCGAGGTGAGGATGAACCTGCTTGGAGTAGCCCCCTGACTCTGTAGTAGTTACCCTTTGCAACCTCCCGAGTTCTCGAGAAAATCACTTGTGTTGATTTTCCTATTGAATCTAGTAACTCGTATCCCTTTCTGATACAACCAACTAATCAGACAAGCTGCAGCGGTGTAGAGCATATGGGGAATGAGTCTTGGTTTACTTTATTAGAGACGTAACAATGAGTTGTTTAGATGACAACCGAAAAGTCTCTTTCACCTTTCAGGTACTCGGGAAAGCAACGGTCAGATTGATTTTAAAAAAAAGAGAACAAATAAATAAAAGAAATATTTTCTAATTAATCCTACCACGAATCTCTTTCACCCTTCCGGGGTACTCGAGAGAGCGTGGGGTAAGTATTTCTTTTACTCCCTTGATCAAATAAACAACAAAACTAAAGAAAAAATGTAAAAAAAAAACAAAAAACACCAAAAACATTGATTCCCCCCTAGGGGGATGGGGAGTGGGATCGAAAGAGCCTACTCAGAGAGATATTTTATTAATGGTATTTACAATGCTTGAGGTGGATGCCAATGGTCCTTACAAATCTGGATCCAAAGGCTTATTGGTTTTATGAGTAAGACAAGATCAAGAGTGGTGCTCGAGGAGTTCTTTGAACAACTTAGATCTTTGATTTTTCGGCAGTACTTCTCCTTGTCCTGGTAATAAAAGTGAAAAACCAGCCATCTGAAATGCACCAAATGTGCCAAATAAACCGTTAAAAACATAAAAATATTAAGTACTAAAAGATTGGAAATATGCACAAGTACTTAATAAAAGCTAGATCTACTTTGAAAATATTACTTTATGTTTCTAGATCAAGATACATGTTTAAATAGATCAGCCTTTAGATACTACTTGAAAGATAAACTAAACTACTTAAGCATGTGAGGAACCATAATCAAGAAAGATTTAATTTTTCTTTAAAAAATGAAGGAAAGAGAGATAGAAAGAGTGTTGGAAGCCTGGGAATGTTGGGCCATGGAGTCTGCTTTGGTGGAACACCAAGAGACTATGTCCTCAAAAAGATTTTGAAGATGAGGAAGATTCAAGCTAGCTCAACCCCTTCTACAAGTGAGATCACCTGCAACTTAGAAGTCCTTGCACAAACAAATGGTTAAAACATAGGTGTTGTTGGAAAAAGACAATTAGAAAGCATGCAATCAAAATACATGCAACTCCAAGAGATCTGAAACAAGTGAATAGTAAGAGCATAAATCAAACTAGAATAATCTCTTACCCCATCGAGAGGGAGCTCCCCTTCAAGGCCCACAATTAACCAACAAAAAACAAAGACCAATAATACAGATTATACCTCATACGCACTTGACAATCACCATCCACACATGAAAAGCATTACACCATAGATCTTGCCTCCAAAGCCTTCTTTATTCCAAATGGTAAACAATACAATACAAGCAATAACATTCCTTCGGTCCTCTGACCATGCCAAAATGAGGAAAAGAGCCTTGCTTAAATAACAAAAATAAGACCCAGGGGGGTGCTACCAACACTGAAGAGAGGGTCCAGTTAAACTGAGCTTGAAGTGAAGACGTGATTGACACCTCTCTCACTCAACTCACCGTCAGCCTACCAATACACCCAATCAATGCCAAACCTTCCACCCACCAATCCACCAAAATCATTTTGGCGTTAATCTCCTCATGCGTGAGTTTCCAATGTTGACGTGAAGGTTTGTGATGTCATCCAATTTATACATCTGCTTGTTGTCCAAGTTTTGAATCATGGTAAACATAATAAACTAACCAAAAGTTTATTTATAAGTGACGTTGATGAGAGGAGGACCCCACCGTTAAGCTAGCGCAAACCATGCTAGGGTGAGTCCTCGTATGAGTTGACGTCACCATAATTCTTTACCTATTTACCTTGCAACAAAACCCAAGTGCGAACTTACATATGAAACAAGGTTCTTAAACGATGTGGATGCAAGAGGGCAGGTTTGGAATTTCAAATGGTGGACACCTGTCAAAATTGCCAGTAATAGTCAAAATTTGAAACTTTCTCTGTATTCTAAGACAGATTTTGACGGTTTCCATAAAATCTTAGCTATATTTGACGGGTAAATTGACCCATGACGGGCATTTACCCGTCAAAATCCATCCCTGCAAGAGGGGTCCACTCCTTGGTTAGCTCACAATTTCCCTCACTTGACATCACCTCCTCTTAACATATAACTCAAAACCATATAAAACTATCCAAAGTTTTAATAGCCTTCACATGGAAAAGAGTTGCATAATTTATGGTGATATCATGCCATGTCACCCCACTCAAACTTTGACTTAGCTTTTTTTATTTTTCAAACTTGTCTTTTAGTGCTAAAATGTCATAATTTAGCATTAAAATGTCATTTTGATGCATCTTTAGCTGAAAAATGCTCCATGGGGTGTTCTGGCTACCCGACTGATGTGGAAAGTGCTCCCTAAGGTAAAGTGGATGCCATGGGTGTGAAAATGAGTGTCCCCACGTCAGAAACAGACTCTGTATCTCACTTTTATTACATTTTGAAAATTTTTAATTAAACCATTAAAAATGGCTTAATTTTGTGGAAAATTTTTATTTTCTCAGAAACTGACGAAACTCTAGGGGGGCTTAGCACATGTCCATACGACTCAAAATCAATGCCTAGCATGTTGAAAAACACTAACATGAAAGCTCTAATAACCTCCTAAGGCCGAAACACCAAGACGATGACCCCAACTTTGGAGGTGTGAGTGAAAAACTCAAAAATTATTAGTCGTTTGTTCAACAACCAATAATAACCGAGGGAAAAAACACTCTGGGCTAGTCGGCTTGATGCATAAGTATGGGAAACCGAGCCTTTTATAAAAAATTAAATGCTAGGACATTTTTTACAATTTCCTCAAGGGGGTATGAACATGTGTTACAAAAAAATTTCGAACAGACTCCCAGAAAAAGCTCGGTGAACTTTTGAACTTTGATCATAGAACAACTGTACTTATTCTACTTCTCAAGCTTGCTTGAAAAAACCACCAAGTACAACTTAGGTGGTAACATCTGGCTCCAACTACGGGACGTGTGTTCGATCTGGTCATAGGACAAGGAGAGGATACCAGAACACCAGAATCTCTGGTTTATATACCTTGTAAAAACATCTCAACTTGAAACCTCAGTAGCACAAGCTTTATATAAAATCCAAATGAATCATTAAGTTGATTTATTTAAACAAAATAAATGTAGCTAACTAATGAACGAAAAGTTTTATTATAGCCAAGTACAAAATGAAAATGCATAAAGTAAATGCTCTCTTTTAAGGAGCTTATTTTCCTACTCTAAGCATGGTATAAAAAGGTTAGGTGTAATAAAAAATCCAATGTAACCACCTAAGCATTTTATTAACATAAAAAGAATTTTCCTTGTCTTTGGTTACCTGCCAAAGTAAGGATACGTTATTTAGAAAATGCAAACCTACGTGATGATCCAGAATGGGCGGGCTGGATGGAAAATCATAGGCATGAATAATGTCATTAAATTTTTTCCCAAACAGGTATGTACTCGCGCAGGCTGCTTCTATCCATGACTGGATAGGACTGATATACCAATTGGTAAGATGAGGTACACTGACTACATCATCATACAGATCATCAACGTTTACCAAATGATAACTCGTTACATAAGCCCCAAGTATCTCCAAATAATAAGGAACCTCTACATGTGAAGAAGATGGCTGAGACTGATATTCCATTGACTGCATCACATCTAATTTTTCACAACATTGCTTCTCAATGTATTCATTACTGTTAACTTTGTGCGGCTCTGCATGATATGACTCTGAATGATCATGTGAAAATTCCAAATGCTCCTCTTCCATACTAAGATTTTCCCAGGTATCCAGAACCACAATCCCCTCTATGGACGTATCGTAGATTGGACTTCCACAAATTTTTGAATAGACACTCCCCTTGCTGGACATATCATGGATGGGATTCTCAATAAGATTTTCACAAGTTGGATTATCTATGAAATTCCAATAATCAACACTCCCATCTATGTCGGATATGAGAGAGTCTTCCTTGTTGGTATCACATCCTAAGATATAACTACCCTCCTCCTGTTCATAACAATCATCTTTCAAAGTTTTAGTTTTGTTATCACCAACCTTGTAGTTGCTTCTGTGAGGTGGATCCAGGATGGATGGTAGAGAGGCAAGCAACTAAGGAGGTGGAACCAAGAATGCCTAGACTCCCAAATAAATGGTTGTCACGTCAATCGAGGCAGCCTTCACTTTATGTTGTCTTATCCCAAGACAACAAAGGGGGAGACCCAGATCTACTCCCGACAGGAGAGATCAAACCTAGACACCAGATCAGATCAAATGGACTTTGAGGTACGTAAGGTGTAAGGTAATGGAAACCCTAGATCTATGGATGATGTCATGAGGTGAGCCAAGGCTTTAGATCATGGCTTAGGAAGTATGAGGTTCGATCCAAATTGGGACATAGGTGACCTATAAGGTAAAAATTAGATTTGGGGTTGAGGTACTAGCAACAAGTGAGAATATTCATTGCCTTGGGAAACGTGACCAATGCAGGGAGGTCAAGGACAGGATTGGGGCTATTTAGTACCGATGGATAGACTTGATGAAAGATATGACAAAGTCAAAGTACCCGAGTCACCAAAGAAAAGTCAGTTTACAAGAAAAGAAGGCCAAAAAGGGGGTAGTGCTAGGGTTGGAGATTAGTGCCTGTCAGATCTAGGGCAATGGAGTCACTATCTGCCCAACGTTGGAGGAAACCCACCTGGGGAATACCTTGATTTACAGACCCAAAAAGGTATTTGGCCGAAAAAGTCAGTCTATGAGGAAAACCAACAGTAAGGTGGCTAGCACTGGGGTTTGAAAAGACAATTTCTCAGATCTAGGGCAATCTAGAGACTTCCAGCTCAACGTTGAAGGAGAAATGGAGAGAGGGGAACATGATCTAGAAACCCAACTTGAAATTTTGCCAAAAAAATCAGATCTCGAAAAAAGTCAGAAAAATGATGTGGAGCGCTAGGGTTTGGGAGGACTGTTTCTCAGATCTAGGGAAAACCAGGAAGAATTAGCTCAACGTCGAGGATGAATTGGTGAGGGGAAGACCCGATCTACAAAACCCAACAGTGGTTTGTCCAGAGATCGAGCGGTTTATTTTTTAGTATTTTTGGATTTTAGTATTTATGGAATTTTCAGTAAAATGAAGAAAAACACGTGTCAATGGGTTGAGATCCGAAAGAAATGAACTAACTTGCAGATCTTACTTGGAAATCCTTATAGATGCCTTGAAGGTGATGATCCTTGCTATCCTGATCAATTTGAGAAGACTTGTGTGATTTCTAAGCCCAACGTTTTGCTTAAGTGACCAATGCGCCCTCTCTCCTACACCAGCAATCGTCAACAATATCAGATTTATTGTGTCATGAGAAAAAGATAAGATCTACAAAAAAATAACAAGATATAATCATAGATCACAATGAAGTTAATGAAAACCCCCTGTTACAAAAGAAGCCAGTCCAAGTGAGTTGAGGTCCCCCTACAAAAACTCTTGAGTGAAGTCGCCCTCCTGTAGACAAGACAATGATCCCGAAAAAATATAGATCTCACACAAATTTCCTGAATGCTAGGAAGAAAAAGACTTTCCAATAACCATCTAAGAATACCAGATGCATAGAAGATCCAAAAAATATCCATAAGAAAGTTTTTCTATTAATCAGATTCAAGAGCTAAAGACCCCTTACAAATGAAAAGCTTTCTCCTTTAAATAGGAACGAGAGAACCAAAATCCTAACCACTTTTCAAATGAGTGGCTAAGATTAAAAGATAAAAATGTTCTAATCAACGGTTGAGATGAGCTCAACATACAATACATGGATCAATGTAACAATAAAACATAAAAGTGGACTAAGTCACCCTAGGAGAGGGGTTCCCACTCAACAAGAAATAAATGAAGCACATGTTGGGTCCATGGAGTGTTAACTAACTCCCTCTGGATGTCCCCATGGCACAATAAAATAATATAATCTTTTATATTTTTATGAATTTGTGCCTCCTTAAGGAAATCGTGAGCCTTCCAAAAGCCCCAGAAAATAATATAAAAATGCCCAAAAAATAGGTGTGGGCCCAATCTGGTGCTGCAACTGCTGGAGAAGGTCTGGAGGACATCACTCTCATCATCATGACTCATCCCATGCCATTTCTTTGCCTCAGTAACCCAAATAGATTTCTTTAGTACCCATTTAATCATTTTTTAATTTACCTCGGGAAACATGAACCTGCCAAAACAACTTCCTAGGGTGCCTGCGTTGTCCAACTAAGGCCACTTGGCTCTCTGGGAGAGGGGTATTGTGGTACAATCAAGTGGCTACACCCCCTATGCCCCATACAACGCCCTAGGAGATCCAATAAAAACATCTCCCTGCTCAAACACATCATCTAATGAAATAAAACTGCATCAGAAAGGTAAAATGAGCCTGATCATCTCTGCAAGTGTCTGGAACTGAAAACAAGTTGTCCCACTAGACTCAGAGAGTCCAAATCCATCTAGGGTATATACTCATACCCTTTCCAGGTCTCTACCTGATCATCAACAATATCCAATAGATAAAATAATAACTTGTAAATGATCAGATAACCAATATAACTTAGGATGGCATCCATATGCTGCAAGTGTTCAAAGGCTAAGACATGCTCTACAAATCATTTAAGTAACAATCATAACAGGTAACAGTCACCTCACTGACGATTCATCAATCAAATACATATATATAGGGTTTCATTTATTAATCATAACTCAGATCAGACTTTCAAGACCATACTCACTTCATAGCTGTAATCAATTTGCTAATGAAGGGTGAAGGCTAAAAATTAGAAGGCTAGGACAAAGGATGACCACCAACTCAACATTGTGACACTTTGGATATGGAAAGGGAATACACACTCTAGCCATATGCCAGACAAAAAATAACAAAGGGGACGACAATGCCTCACAAATGGGTGAACTACTTCAGAGGAGCATACTCACCTTAACAAATGCTCACAATCCAACTCAATACAAGTAAGGCCAACAATCTTTAGATAGAACTTTTAGGAACCATTGCTTTTTGGGCCTTTGATTTCCCATAGCCTTGATCTACGCACTTTTATGTGGACTTTTACTATTTTAGGCTTTGCATTCATGTATGTTGAAAAACACTACTTTTCATGAAT
Organism: Pseudotsuga menziesii; assembly: GCA_001517045.1. Taxonomy (NCBI): domain Eukaryota; kingdom Viridiplantae; phylum Streptophyta; class Pinopsida; order Pinales; family Pinaceae; genus Pseudotsuga; species Pseudotsuga menziesii. The sequence goes on along the minus strand of LPNX010767473.1, from coordinate 95,066 downwards.
GTTTAAGATACTTCATTACAATATTTTTCAAAGCCAATTTTATTAGGCTAACCTTTCATTCATGTATGTTGAAAAACACTACTTTTCATGAATGGGTTTTTTTGCAAGATATTCATTTCATCTCTAGATACATTGTATTGATGGCAGCGCTACTTGTTTCAGGTAAGCAAACACATCCTAGGTAAATCAAAGCTGAGACACAAATAAACAGGGAGGTTTGTTCAACAAAGGCTCTAGCAGGGAAAGGTCCTCCATGCCACAAGTCAAGCAGTAGGTTGGGTTGAAACATAACTGGAAGGTAATGGATGAGTGGAGACAGGGAAAGATGAAACCAACACTAGCAAACCAAGAAATGGTGGGAATGCCTACCTCTATTCTCCCTAAGGAGGGTAAAACCAATGAGTATAGATCAAGAACTTCCAAGTTTGAGTAGGGACATCACTACATAATATAGATACATCCAAGTCCACATATTTATATGACCGCTAGATCATGACACTACATGCTAATACATGTCACAAAAATGAGTATAAGAGCAATGATAACCATAACACAACATAATATAAACTGAGTCATAACCGTGCAAATATATCCATCTGAACCATCATCTGTCCAAGGAGAAACACTAATACAAATCTGGGCATCATTAGCTACTCTATAAATGACTAAATGACTACATCAGTCCTCAAATCTGAGTGTCCTGAGACTCAATCCTGGCATGGAAGAGTACTATAGTCCACTAGTAACATAATGATCCATCACAACTACTCATCTCAACATCTCATATGTAGGAGATCTGGCTGAAAAAATGTACTGAATCTGAAAAATAGAATATGGTAGCTCGGCTACTATATATGTGATAACAGGTTTCAAAGATATTACGAGAAGTTAAACTTTCCAAAATTTCATCCCTAAGTGATGAACATAGAGAAGTGTCATCATACACATCGTAAATTTCTTCACGAGTGTCGATCTTTGTAATGGTTTCCTCATGAGGGCTTTCTGGAAAAATATTAGCATTGCAACAATCTTGAGAATACCTCAAATCTTCAATGTTTTCAGTTATGGTGACATGAGGAGAGTCTTCAACAATGTGTTCTATCATGGGTTCCTCATGAAGCTCTTCAACAAGATCATCTCGAGTGTGCTCATCTATAATGGAAGTCATGGGACCCTTTAGCTCCTTTAGGTAGGTGAGGGCCCTTTCTACAACAGTTACCATATCTCCCTCACCATTATGCCACCTCTAAAAAAACATAGCACATAAGTCTTCAAGAGAGGTAATGTATTTATCAGAAAGACCACAAAACCATATCCAAGCCTTCTTTTCCAAAGAATTAGCAAAAATCCGCATCATATTATCCCTATGAAGCATGTTGAGCTTATTCACAAATGAAAGAAATAATATGATGTGACGGACAACTAAATCACCATTTCCACAAAAAATTGGAGCCTGAACATATCCTTTACCCTGGAGATATGGTTCATGGTTAGGAAAACTTGGGATGCCCAAGAAATCGATGGGAGGATATGCATTGGAAATTTGAGCATGATAATCTTCATCATCCATAACGACTTATTAGTAGCATATATCAACCATGTATTTTGTATTGAAACAGAGCTATCAAATAATGAGCATTTAAAGTTTTACTATGTTGTATGAGCTCATCTACACACAACAAGTCTCAACAACATTATGAGAAAGTAGGGTTTTATCCCTTCAATGGAGTCGCCATGTGAAAAAGAAAAATATGCATTTATAAATCTTTCACAAAAGGTTATTTTTTGCTCTTCTTTGTAAAAATAAACTGAAAAAATTTAGTGGAGTCACCAAATGAAATCTAAAGATCTACTCCAAGCATTCATCAAACAAAGCAAAAACAAAAAAGAAGCAAACAAAAGTCGTACTCCGGGAATAAAAAGATTTATCCCGGGCAACGACGCCAAAAAATGTTGCTGCCTTTCACACACCTGGGGGGGTTTTGGGCGTGGCAGAAATCTTCAAACCACTGGGTGCGTCCTTGGGGGCAAGTCTCGAGTTGAGATATTGTCACTCAACAGTTAACTCCTCCATCTAGGCAAACTCCTAGCGAAGCCAAGGGGGGTGGTCCCTATTAGAAGAAAATCTATGGTTTTTAGTCTACGAAAGAAAAGACTAAATCTAGGAGTTAAAATGTAATGGATAAAATAACACAATGAACTATTGCAAGAAAGAGATCACATCAACAACATATGACAATGTAAGCACCATTCATGACACTTTGCAATAATTGATTTAAGCATTGAAAGTGAAAAAGACCAGTGCCGATGAATATGTAGTGCTTGTAAAAGTGGAGTGTTATTGTGTCGTGTAAGTATTGCAGTTGTCTCATTGGTCAGTTTTAAAATTATTAATGAGTAATTAAGGGCATGGATTAATTATGGGTTTGGCCCAACAAGTCAAGTCCCTTCGAACTGAGTGTTAAAGCGGTAATACCAAGTGTCCAACAGGGAAAGGATGAACCTGCTTGGAGTAGCCCCCTAACTCTGTAGTAGTTACCCTTTGCAACCTCCCGAGTTCTTGAGAAAATCACTTGTGTGGATTTTCCTATTAAATCTAGTAACTTGTATCCCTTTCTAATACAACCAATTGATCAGACAAGCTGCAACGGTGTAGAACATACGACAAAGGAGTCTTGGTTTATTTTATTAGAGACGTAACAATTAGTTGTTTAGATGACGACTAAAGAGTCTCTTTCACCTTTCGGGTACTCGGGAAAGCAACAGTCGGATTGATTTAAAAAAAGAGAGAACAAATAAATAAAAGAAATATTTTCTAATTAATCCTACCACAAATCTCTTTCATCCTTTTGGGGTACTCGGGAGAGCGTGGGGTAAGTATTTCTTTTACTTCCTTGATCAAATAAACAACTAAACTAAATAAAAATGTAAAAAAACAAAAAACACCAAAAACACTGATTCCCCCCTAGGGGGATGGGAAGTGGGCTCGAAAGAGCCTACTCGGAAATATATTTTGCCAATGGTCCTTACAAATCTCAAACTAAGCCGCAAGGGGTAGAGCATACATGGTATAGGCAAATGTTTGTTCCGATTCAATGAAAGAAAGTAACAAATGTACTAATCTATACAACCCTTTAAGTACAGATTGTGTGCTTGTGATTTATTCTAAGCAGTATATTAGTTTTGCATTTAAGAAAAATACAGTCAAGGATCTCTTTCAAGATGAATCCTTCCTTGGGAAGTCAAGACTGGGTTAAATCTACAAATATAGAAACTGAAGATTTTAAAGTAACCTTTGAAATAAAATCTAAAGATAACTAAAGCAAAACTAATCTAAAACTTTTAACTGAAAGAGGGAAAGAAAAAGCCAATCACATCAAAGGATGATACAGACTTCCCCCAAATGGGGAAAAAGGGGTGTGGAAGCCATTATCCCACTTGCTCTTTTATTATTTGTTACAATCAAACTTCTTGGAAAGTAAGACACTTTTTTATGCTTGAAAATGGGTCAAAAGGGCTTAAAATTGCTGCCAAAAAGAGTAGGAATGAAGATGGGGAAGGTAGGATTGAGTATGGGTGCTCTGGATGGCTTAATATTCAAAAATTTGGTAGCATCTCTCTCTCTTTTTCCATAGACCTGCTAAAAACGAGCAAGCTTAAGATGCCAAATTAGTGGGTTAGTCGATAAAATACAATTAAAAAATATCTAGATACTTCGCGTACATACCTTAGCAACAAATTTTTGGGTAGGGTTGCTTGTCCTTGTCCTTTTTTGGATTTTGTCTTGCTTTGTGGTCTTCTAGTACTTGCATTTCACTATAGGTTTGAAAGCCCTATTAACCATACTTCGTGCTTTTCATTAAGCCCCTGAGTTTTTTGTTGGTTGGATTTTCTTTCTTTTTAGCAATTTGAGGTGGATTTGCCTGTTGGGTGATAGGTCCAAGTGCTGTGTGTCTGAATCAGTAATTAGGGTTCTAGATACCGTGTATCTCGTGCTATTTCCAAGTAGTGTTGGTTTGTGACTTGCCTTTTATTGATTTCAGTGGATTTCATTCATTGTGTCTTCCCAAGCTAGGTGTTTTCCAAGTTTATTTCTTAGGTGGTTGATCTTTGGTTCTTATAAGTCTGCTATACTTCATTTTGCTTACTTTATATAGTTTGATTATTCAAGCATACTCAAGAATTTTTGCATTTAGGTGCATAGTAATTTTTGAAGAATTCGAAAAGTGAAAAGAAAACATTGAAAACATTTACATTTGAATTGCATATGGTAGTTTTACTTTCAGTTTTAAATAAGATCTCAAAAAATTACAAAAATAAGTCTTAGTTTTCTCTTTCCTAGTTGCATTTTCATTAGTTCATATTTACAAAAAAGAAAAAGAAGCTTGCTTTAAGTAGTGATAATTTGCTTTGGAATTCATTTATACACATGTTTTACTTTTCTTATCGAGTCTATAATATCATAGTCATTCACGCCACTTACCCTCTGATTAAGAACAACCCTTAAAATGAATGCTATAATTTAAAATTTATTAGTAAGTTTTGTCTTATGGGGTCATACACCTACTAGCTTAGGCTAGACTTGTGGGATGGGAAGTGTAAACTCCCCATAAGTACTTAAATTCAGACGTAGTTGGCCAATCGATAGGTAAATCCTTCTCTGTGTTGATAGCATCTGGGAAGCTCGTCTCAAACGGGAGTTAAGCACGAGGGCACGTGGAGGCATTGGACTGAGGAGATAACCCTCCGATTCCTTGTGAAAACGTAGACCAAGGTTTTTACGCATCTAGAGATTCTTTCCTAAATAGAGTTTCGGGCTTTGCTACCCTGCCCATGCATACGAATCAGGCTTACGACTGTCCCCCAAGACTGTTGATATAGTTAAGGTGGCCTCTAGTCTCTTGGACATCTAGGGTTTATACACAGGTAAAACGGAAGGCTATTTCTGGTTCACCTTGGACGGACTTGGAAGGTAACCCTTGTTGAAAGTGTAGGAGGGCAGTGGGTGATTCCTCCGCTTGTGCCTAAGAACCTCTTCAAGGACGCCAAGAAATTGTCTCTCAGCTTTCTTCAGGAAATCATATCTTACTTGTGATTGTTGAGACTTTAGGAAATTTTTGTAGTGATTGCTCTGTGGTTTGTCTGTGTTTTTAGCCGACCTTAGGGTGTGAAGAGTCAAATTTACAATCGTGGAGGACCAATCTATCAGAAGGTCACGAAGGTTGCAAAACCTTCCTTCGCTTATCACATTGGAACCTCCACCTCCCCCTTAAAGGAGGAGATTAGACACAGACGGTTCTTTCGAACTGATAGGAGTTAGTGAAGTTTCGGGTGAACCAGAACTTAGGGAAAACCGTTTTAATTTAAACATAGTTGAGATAAAAGACTTGCAGGCTGACGAGTTTGCAAGAAATTTTAATTCACCTCTAAATGACTTAAACGATCCGGTGATCGTTCAGGTTCGTCCTTTCAATCCACCCGTGATTGGTGTTCCTTTGGGCAGAATAATGTCTACTGTAGGAGAAAGTTCTTCTACTTCCACCTCAGCCGCTCCGGCTGAAGGGGTGCTACCTCCCCCGGTAGGTGCCCTTAGAACAACTATACCTACTACATCGTTAACTCCAGCTAGCCGAGTGGTTCAACCATTGGCTCCCACAAGTTTAGCAGGTGCTTCTGGTGGTATGGTCACTGGGATTCCTAGTGTACCTACAGTTCCTACTTCCTTCACACACACTGCCCAGAGTGGTCCTATAGGATCCTCGGCTTTTGTCCAAGGTTTTCCTTAGAATGGGGGGCACATTCCCCCATCCACTCCATAAGTAGGCCCAACACCCGCATATGTAGGGGTGCAGTTTGGAAACCGTAATCCTTATGGTCAAGGTTTTCAAACTCTGGTTTCAACTCCATTCACGAGCTCTCCTTTTTTGCTTTTCAATGGAGGGATACCTGCTCTTGTATTCCAAACCCCAGCTTTGACTGGGGTAGCTAGAACTTCTTATATTGCACCGCGCATAAACAGTCCGCTGGCTTATGGATGGAATCCTTTCCAAAGTAGCCCAACCACTTCACAACCGGCAGTAGGGGCAACCCCACCTTCACATATGGGAATATGGGAGCAAGTCCCTCTAATCCCATAGCCGATGCTTTTAGTGCTCCGGTTAGACCCAAGCTCCCTTTCCTGGCAACATTAAATTTGCCAAATTTGTCGAAACTAATGAATGACTCAGTGAGACATGACCCCTCCTAGCCATTCGTACCTACCAAGCTGCCCTCAGATATCCCAAAATTCGAAGGCAAAGTTGGTGATGATCATGAAGCTCATGCCATCACTTTCCATTTATGGTGCTCTTCCAACTCACTGAATGAGGATTCAATTCGGTTGAGGTTGTTCCAAAGAACTTTAACCAGTACTGCAACAAAATGGTATATTGAATTGCCTTCTGCTGCGTTTAGCAATTTTTGGGACTTGGCTAATGCATTCCTTAGTCACTTCTAGCTTCCTGTCCGATATGATTTCGGGACAGACTTGTGGGCCACCCATATTTCGGATCACATCCAAGAGTGGAGAAGACGGAAGAGCCTTATCAAAGCCACTATTCCTCCTGAGTTTGATCTAGGAGGATATTGGTGGCCACCCACCTATTCCTCTTGGACCCCCACCATTGTTTCTTTCAGTTTTCCAATTTCCTTAATTGTAGCACAATTTACTATTTTTGGCAGTTTTTCGGGTCCTAAACTTCCGGAGCCGTTTTGAGGCCCTAAACGACATTTTTTGGCATCAAATGGTCGGGCAAATATAAGTCTATTTTGAACTCAATTTTCGTTGATAATGGATGTAGTCCTTAAACCGATATTTCTAACAATGTATCATGCGCGTCAAACGGAGGTAGTATGCTAAAGTTACGACCCTGGGAAATTGATGTACCAAGTTACCCAACGGAGCCCACATTAAGGCGTTTCACCTCCTAGGGTTAGGTTTTTTAATGTGTAGGGTTTCCATTGTTTTTCAATAATATATAGGCCTTCGAGCCTCATTGTAACACAGAGTTCAGAGGCATGTAGCCACCACATCTCTTCTCAAAGATAAGCTACCAGCACTCTAGCTAGTTTATTTCCATTCTGTATGTAAACAAGTTTCAGTTATTGATTAATGAAATGAAGTGTTATTTTCGTTGCATATTTGTTTCTATGGTTATTTGTATATTCTACTGCGTTCCTGCATAAATCTGGATCAGAGTTCTTATTAGAATGGTTCCTTAAATCCCTATTTCCATATATATCTAAGGATGTATCTACTTTGGGAGTGACGAATGAGGAAGAAGCTATCTTCAGGGCCCAGCAACTAGATTTGATATATTCTCAATCTGGGATCTTATATGAGATTATCCCTAAGGCATCGAGGCCAATGCACAATGTAGAGAAACCTAAGCCTGGACCCCATGGCGATGGTGTGGTTGGTTCTGTGAATTCTCCCACTGTAGAATCTTTGGCTAAATAGCTCCATCAGTTGTCCGTCAAACATTCTACGGCGAAGGTAGAAAAGGTTGCCCCCTCACCCCAAAATGAAAATGTTTTTGCACAAACCTCTCAGAAGGGAAATCAGCAGCCTGGTGGAAAAAAGAAGAGAGGAAAAAAGGGTGAGGGAAACCAAAACAAGCAAAAACCCACAAACAATGCTGATGGGGGCAAGAAAGAAAAGAAGAAGGTGAAATTCCCATGTAAGTTGTGCCATGAAGATCACTCGACCCATCTATGTCCCCTTATGGAACAAGCTCAGAAGTTGTTAAAAGGCCAACAACCGGCTGTCCTGAAGGATCCTTTTCCCCAAGGACAGAATTCAGCTTCAGCTTCAAATGTAGCAGGGGGCACCCCAAATGCTCTCGACCCCAATTATATCAACATGGTTCGATCCGAGGCTTTACTACAGACCAGGAACAAGAACTATGAAAAAGAGACCTCGAAGAAGGGTAAGTTGATAGGTGAAACTTCTAACCCTCTCACGATTGAGAAACCTGCCGAAATTATGCCCAAGATATCGAAAGGTGTCTTTAAGAAAACCTTGCATAATCCTAATGCTAGGGCTGCAGCAAACTACTCTGTAGTTGAAGACTTAGCCCAGACTCCTTGTGCAATGTCGGCTTTAGAGGTGTTACAGAGTTGTCCCGCCGAGTGGGATGCACTCTTAGCAGCTTTAGGCAGTATGGACTCATCGAGTTTCATGGCGAAATTTAATTTGTCTGATGTTAAAATTCGCCTGCCATTTCATGTAGCCCTATTGATAGATGTCATCCATGGTCGAAAGACCATTGGAAGGGCAGTTGTCGATGAGGGTGCTTCTACATGTGTTATGTCCCTGTCTTGTTGGAAAGCTCTTGGATCCCCAGAGCTGGTTCCATCGAACACCCTACTTACTGCTTTCGACGGAAGGTCATTCCGTCCACATGGTATCCTACGGGCTTTCAAAGTTAAGTTGGCAGGGAAAGTGGTGTCTGTTGAGGTAGAGGTGATTGATGCACCTTTGGATTATAACTTGCTCTTGGGGAGAAGTTGGACTTATGCCATGTCAGCTATTACATCGGCCGTTTTTCGGGTGGTAGTGTTTCCACACGAAGGGAAGTTTGCTATTGTAGACCAACTCAGTTTTACTCAAAAAGGCCGCATGGAAACTAACGATTCCACCATACCATTGGTTGATCAGGTTAGACCTGCTTCAGAGAGCTTAGGGGCTGGAATGTACGCATCATTGATGGGCACATTTGATATTCCAGCTTTGATTAATTATATAGGTTCTACTAGTGTGGGAAAGTCCATAACAACGGTTGTTGATAGAACTGATCCTTGGGTTCTTCCTTCCCACCATGAACTTGAAGTGCCCTTATCGACAACGAAAGTGGCTTATCAAGCTATCGTCCATACCGCTATTGATTCCATTCCGGTCCCTCTCACAGTCTCAGAGGAACCGGAAGAAGCCTATTTGTCTACTTGGGCAAAGAATTCTTTGCATTCTAGAGATTGCTTAGATATGGTTTTACCTTCGGATGAAGCCATTCTGGAAGCCATGTGCGGACGAGATAAGATCTGCGAAGATCTTCACCATCGATCCTATTTTCTTCCAAAGTTAAGCAGGATAGAGAACCAGGAATTCCATATGAGACTGGCAGGTGATGTTGATACGCCTATTAATCCCTTACCAAGGGAAGGAATATTTGCTAAGGGGATTATGGCAAACATTTCCGCTACAATTCCTATCAACATCTCTGTAAATCCAAACATTGTGGAAAATGTACACATCGGCGCAAACTGCTATCCGAAGGAGATTGCGATCTATACGGCCTTGTTTAAGGAATTCTGCGACGTATTTGCCTGGACATATGAGGAGATGCCAGGCATTGATCCATCAATAGTCGAGCATGAAATCCGAACATACCCTGATGCTAGACCCATTCGACAAAAGTTGAGACCTGTCAACCCGTGTAAAGCGGTGACAGTGAAGGCTGAAGTTGAGAAACTGCTGAAAGCCGGTTTCATTTACCCCATAGCTTTGATAGAATGGGTATCCAACCCTGTCCTGTTGACAAAAAGCAAGGGACTATACGCATTTGTACTGTCTTTTGAGATTTAAACAAAGCCTGTCCTAAGGACAACTACCCCACGCCATTTATAGATCAAATTATTGATGCTTGCGTGGGAAGTGAAGTCTTTTCGTTTATGGATGGTTTCTTCAAATATAATCAAATCCAAATTAAACCGGAAGACCAACATAAAACAATTTTTATTTGTCCTTGGGGTACCTTCGTATAGAAGAAAATGCCCTTTGGATTGAAAAATGCTGGGGCAACCTTTCAGGGGGCAATGAATTTTTTCTTTCACGACATTAAAGCCATTGTCGAACCCTACCTTGATGATCTTCCAGCACATTCTCGTAAGAGGATCGATCGACCAAATCACTTGCGTTTGATTTTTGAATGATGCAGATACTACAAAATTCGCTTGAATCCCCACAAGTGCGTTTTTTGTGTCGAGTCAAGGAGAATGCTCAGATTCATTGTTTCCAACAAAGGCATTTAGGTGGATCCTTTGAAAGTTGAGGCCATCATAAATCTGCCTCCTCCTCGTTCTATCAGGCAGCTTCAGAGCCTGCAAGGGAAGTCCAATTTCCTTCGACGTTTTATTGTAAATTATGCCAAGATTACTAAAGGTTTCATGCACCTGTTGAAACAGGACACACCATTTGTATGGGATGAAATTGCACAACTCGCATTCGAGGCATTAAAAAAAGCTTTGTTGTCGGCACCGTTATTGCATCCGCCAGATTACTCTAGGGATTTTATATTGTATCTGGCCGCATCTAAGTCGACCATAGGGGTAGTACTAGTCCAGGAGGACAATAATCTTCAAGAGCATGTCATATACTATCTCAGTCATGCTTTAGCCGGCCCTGAACTGAGGTATTCCCATGTCGAGAAGTTGGCCTTGGCAGTCGTGTATGCTGTTCAGAGGTTGCGTCACTACATCTTACTAAGGACCACGATGGTAGTGGCGGATGTTAATCCTTTTCAATATGTTTTGTCTTGACAGATAGTTGGAGGCAAATTCAACAAATGGATAGTCATTCTTCAAGAGTTTGACTTAGATTTTCAATCCGCCAAATCCAAAAAATCCTTAGTTTTTGTTGAGCTCATTGCAGAATTTTCAGTAGACAAAGATGTAGTCATTGAAGAAGACTCATTCCCAGATGAGAATATCTTTTTGATTTCCACCTCTAACCCCTGGTATGGGGATATACTTATCTATTTCCAGACTTTGAAGTACCCTGCAACCTTCTCTCAGGAAGAACGACGTAAACTATGCGTACATGCCAAGAACTACCTCATTATTGGAGATACTTTATATCGTAGGGGGGTAGATTCCATTTTGCGTCGATGTCTTACCCACGAAGAAGCAGAGATTGTCCTAAATGATGCCCATAGTGGAGCGTGTGGGGGTCATTTATCTGGGTTAGCAACAGCCCAAAAGATCTTACGTGCTGGTTATTTCTGGCCCATGATTTTTAAAGATTGTGTGGAAGCTGTGAAGCACTGTCATCCTTGTCAGCTTTACACCAGAAAGATGTGGTCGAATCCCACTCCATTATTTTCTGTCATCTCAGTGGGCCCCTTCATGAAGTGGGGGATAGATTACGTGATGTGCAACCCAATCTCAGTTGGGGGGCACAAACATATCATTGTTGCTGTAGATTATTTCACGAAGTGGGGAGAGGCAATGCCCACCTTTAAAGCTGACGGGGAAACTGTAGCTTTTTTCATTTTCAACCAAATTATCGCACGATTTGGTATCCCTAAAGAGATTGTCACTGACCATGGCAGTCATTTCCAAAGTAGTATGATGACTGAATTGACCACTATGCTAGGGTTTAGACAAGAACATTTATCTTCGTTCTATCCTCAAGCAAACGGTCAAGTCGAGGCTGTCAATAAAACTTTGAATACTATTCTCAAACGTACTATTAATGCAGCCTATTCCAACTGGCACATCATGCTGTATCCTGCACTTTGGGCATATCGAACCAATGTGAAAACTACTACAGGGTTTTCTCCTTTCCAACTCGTTCATGGAGTGGAAGTAGTTACCTTGGTTGAATGCGAAATCTCGTCCTTAAAGATTGCTATTCATGTGTTACCTGATACGATTGAGTTGGAAGAACATTTATTACATTTAGAACATCTAGATGAGCAGCGTAGAGATCCGTTGTGTTACCAACTTTTTTATATCATAGTTGGGTTACATGAGGAGCCGTCGATTGTCAAACATGACCAATGTTTGATTCTAGTGTGTCAGTTGATCCGTCTTTGTGTCTAGCCAGTTTTTTATTTGAATAATTTTGACCATGGCCCCGCGAGGTTTGTAATAAAATGTGCTAGTAGGGTGTTTTGAGTGGTTCAGTCTCCTAAGACGTAGAATTTCAACTAAGATATTCCAGGGAGTTTTTTGTCCTTGACAATTATGCTTTGCCTATAGCCGAGTATAATTGACGAGGTTTTCTCCCGCTTCCTCCAAAGCTGGAATGCCGGATTTTTAATTTTGGGCCTTGGGGGGTTATTAGAGCCCAACTAAGTGTATATAAACCTACTAGGCATTATTAGAATAGAGCATGGTCATGTCCTAAGTCACTAGGACCATAAAAAAAAATTCCGAAATTTTTTTATCGGACGCATAAAAAAATATTTTATTATTTTTTTTAATTTTGAATTTTTGAATTTTTTCCTAAGTTTTTAATTAAATTTTTCCATAAATTAAATGGAAAAATTCAATTTGTAATAAGTTAGTCATCCAGAACCCAAATTCAGTGATTGAAGGCTCTAACCTTAAGCCAAAAATCATTCTTGATCGGCCAGCCAGTCAGATCCAACTTTCAGATCATCAATCAGACACATAACGCATATTTTCTCAAAAAAATCATTTTTGGGGAAAAAAATTGATTATTTATTAAAAAATTATTATTTTGGAGAAAATCCAAAACTCTCCAAATTAATCCAAATTCAGTGAAATGAAATGTAGAGTGACATGTCAATGGGCATTTATGACGATTGGAGTTATCATAACTCAGCTTCAGTGAGCATTAAATATATATTCAGTTAACGGTCTTGTCATCTCCAGCTAAACTCCCGAATTGGATGAGATAGAGAGCACTCATTGGTTTGATGATTTGATCGAGGCATGAACTGGTGATTACATTATGATCTATTGGCAGTGGCTTCTCCTTACCTAGATCTGGCTCCTCCATACCTAGATGGCGTCTTCACCTACCAGCTCACGCCCTCTCCTCATGCTCACGCCCCTCTCTCTCCACAGGGGTGTCATCACACGTGTGGGCTCATTAATGGCTTGGTTTCAGTGCTTAGGTTTGGAGTGGGGGCGCCTTGCCTAGGTGGAGGCCTCCCCTCACTCTTAACTCTTCAGTTTCGGTTTGGAGCTCTCAGTTATGTGCCGATCCGGTTAGGTCTGGTTTTCTGGTTTTAGGGTTTGGGTTCTTCTCTCATTGTATAAATAAAGGCTTCTTTAGCTCTATGGGAATGAAACTTTTGGGTTAAAGTTACTCTGAGAAAATTGTATCAAGTATTTGCTTTGGAATTGTTAATAAAGATATTCGACTTTGGAGGTCTATGGGATTTTGATGGTGGTGAATTCCTCATGGTTGAGGTGATATTGTCTCTAACTCCTTTCTTTTAATACTTGTATGTGATTAATTATTTTGCTAGCTCAAGAAGGCCATTGTTGGCACAGTAGAATAGCCATTTGTTGTCTCAATTTGGTTATTTATGCAAAGTAGATTAATATCTAGATGGACATGAGTAGTCAGTAATACAAAATGTTGATCTTGATTTGATTTTCTTAGCATACTAGCATATAATTTTTATCTCACTTCTTGTATTGAGTTTTGGTGTGATTCAGGTTTCACAGATTGTAGAAAGGTGTGAGCTCAGCTACTTCTATCCCATGCTTCAAAACAACCATTTTGAGTTTAACATTTTGTAATTGCAGGACCTACATGGTTCGTCATCTTTTGCTACAAAAAGAAAGCTGGGAGTAACTCTCTCTCTCTTGTGTTCCATCCACAAGATAAAGTTATTTTGGTTACTAGTTACTTAGGAAGCCCTGGTTTACCTTTTTCCATCCTTTGGCTTCCCTTCCATTGCCCTACTTGACTTGCTTTTCCTCCCTATTCGCTTCCCTCTTTTCTTTTGTCTTCATTTAGTTTGCTGCCCTCTTTTCCTTTGTCTTCATTCAGTTTGCTGCCCTCTTTTTGCCTTTGGACAACCTTTTTTTTCACTATTTTGCAGCCCTCTTTCTTACTGTTTTACTGCCCTCCTTTTGCCTTTGGACAACCCTATTTTTTACCTTTTCTCTCTCCCTTCTTTTGGTCTTTCTTCTCTCTCTTTCCTCCTCTTTCACTGCTGGTTTTTACCCCTCTTTGAGAGTTTAGTTTGTAGTTTTATGTCTTTAATTTTTTATTAACATATAACATTTGAATTGTTTAAAGCTCTTACTTGCAGGAAGAATCGAGAAAATCCCAAAGGCTAAGGGCAAGCAAGGAAGCAAGCAAGAAGCAAAAAAGACAAATTTTCCCTCTTCTTTTCATCCCTTTCTCTCCCTGTTCTTTCAGGAAAAGGCAAAAGCAAAGTCATAAAAAATTGTAAAAATTAATAAAGAGCGAGTGGGATTACGGCTCCCACACCCCTCTTCCCCCATTTGGGGGGAGCCTATATCATCCCATTGTCATGCTTTTTTTCATTTTTGTTTAATAAACTGCTAATGGTAGAATATGGTAGGATAGTTGCATAATCATAAGTAAAGTAGTTCATGTTTTGATTAATTTATTATCCATAGAAAATGAAATAAAAGTGATGATTTGATGGTTTATTTAGATATTGTATAATTTCTTACTGTTTACTTACCCCCTCGCTTTCCCGATTAGGGCCCTAAAAAGCCTGAAAGAGACTCTTGGGTAGTTAGATCTTTATGTTTCTTTTATTTCATTCAAGTTTAATGAATTAATTAAGTCTCTTGAACTTGCAGTAACACAAGTCAAGAGCACTCTCTATCGGAGGGCATACTAAGAAATGCATACCCCTGCATTAGGCATCTTAGATTAGTTAAGTCTCTTGAACCAATGTCATAAGACGAGGTCAAGAGCACTCTCTGTCAGAGAGTCTTAATCAATTAACTTAATAAAATTTGCAACACACACCCCCTAATTAATTAACTTCGTTCTCTCCTTGCCGGAGAATGCTATGACCAACCTCAAAATCGAAGTACCCAGAAACGGCACTGGATCTCTAATCTTGCAAGAATAACTTAATAAAATTTAAAACCCTGTAACCAACGCACCGACATTGTAGGGAATTTTCTAAAGTACTTCCTAGTAGAGGTGCAGGAAACCTTGCTGTCTAAGCTTCTCAGCTAGTTGGTCAGTCTCTGCGATACCAGCCTGGGATATTGGGCGGGCTCGACATGTATTCAACGGAGTGAACTTGGAATATTCTCCCGACTTTTTTACAAACCTTCGTTAATGCCCTAATCAAAAGCACCTAAAATTCTTAAAATCTATCAAGAGCACTCACACAACTTAATATTCACTAGTTTGATTTCTAGACTTGTTATTTAATTCTCTTGCGCATTTCGGTATTTTGACTGCATAAGGCACTGGTCCTTTGTTAATCTGCATAATTGTCTTCTTTTGATCAATTGTCTGTGGCTTGTTATAATTTCTATCTGTGAATGCATAATTAACTAAGTCTGGAATCATTCTTATCTTTTAACTCCTGCTAGCAACGTCGATTGCTTTTGATTTATGTGTCATACTCAGAATAAATAAGCACTTCTAATCATAATAACTCCTAAACAACACCCATCCGCATCTGTAACCAACTAAAACACTTTAACCACATTGAGCCTTAGAAAACTCTTTGTTAGGGACTACTCCCCTTGGGAAAACTCTTTACGCTATTGTGTCCTGAGTGGAGTCATCTCGCTGTTGGGATGGGGCCGATACTGATTGTTTGCATCTGATGATTTGATGGAGGAGGTGGATTTGCACTCTCTCTATTGAGGCCCAATGAGAATTTAGTTGGATGAGACATAGAGGATTGTGGGTCAGATGAGAGTGTCCATGTGAGATATCTTAGATGAAATGTCCTGAAAATGGTTTCTAAAACAATGTGTCTTGATAAGGGCAAGGGATCCATAGCCTTTGTTGATGCAGGGTCGACATGCATGTCATAGACTAAAACGAGGACCTACACCCCCAAGTAGGTGTAGGTTCTAGTGATCTGAATTTCCACCCCTCTAAAAAATAAATGAAGATCAATGAGTAACCTCTTTGACCCAAGTTGACCTCCAACTGATGAAGATTACAAAATATGTCCAATGAGTCTAGTTATCTCTACAACCCCTCCAGGGATGAGGCCAAGAGGACCACATCATCAACGGAGAGAAGGATGGAAACCAAGGCTTGGTGGAGAAGGCACCAATCTCCGTCCTGAATGTGCTCCTGAAGGAAAGACTCTAGCTTGTCAACATATATCCCAAATAAAGTGGAGGATAGTGAACCTCGATGAAATTTTAGATCCCATGGGTGGCGCGAAGATGACCAAGAATCTACTCATATAATCTCATAATGGCAGACATAAGGGTCTCAGAAATGCCAATGTATCTAAGCCTTTGGAATAATGCCTCTCTGGGTATGGAATCAAACGCCTTCCAGAAGTATACAAAGAAACAGTAAGCTTTCAAAGATCGGTGGAACACCTCCTCAAAAATGTCCTAGAGCGTAAGGATGTGGTCAATGGTTTGGTGTGCCAGTTTGAATCCATCATGCCCTTTAGCTTAAGTTGTCTTTGCTCAAGCTCCCTCAAAAGGTGCATATGGAGGAAAGTAGTGTTGACCACCTAACCAACTAGGCGGGAAACTGTTAAGATTCTCTATGCTAAGCTATATTATCAACATTCAATTCAATTTCACAATAATACTAGCATACAGGATCACTGAAAGAAACAATATCACAAGATCAACATAGATTTACCCTGGGAAAACCCTAAAGGGAAAAACCCAGCAAGAAAAGCTTCATCAATATAGATGATAAAAAAGATAAAAGATAAGACTTCAGATTGGTCCTTCTCCTCCTTGCAGATAAGACTCTCTCTCTCTCTCATGCGCTACACAAGTGTGTGTCTATGTGTTCAAATGAGGAGCGCTTCACTTCTATTTATATTCTTCTGTTCACTTGACTTTTTACTCAACCAAGTCGGCCCCACTAAACTTGACTGGGCCGACTTCTCTAAGAGGACTCAAAACAACTTATTATTATATTCCGGAGGGTGATAATGACCCGAATTACAATGGAGGGTTTTCGTCATGACTCTCTACTGATCTAATACAACATTAACGATTCTCCCGATAGGAATATCAGGGTACAATGAAATACAAATGATTCTCTCGATAGGAACATCGGGGTATGTTATCCACTAATTTTGCACTTAGTTGGATTAGCTAAGGAGCCACCATTTTACAAACATGATAAATGTTTGTTTCCAGTGTATCAGATTATTCGTCTTTGTGTCTAGCCATTTTTGGCTAGTCAGTTTTTTGTTTGAATAATTATGACCATGGCCCCGCGGGGTTTGTAATAAAATGTGCTAGTAGGGTGTTTTGAGTGGTTCGGTCTCCTAAGACATAGAATTTCAACTAAGGTATTCCAGGGAGTTTTTTGCCCTTGACAATTATGCTTTGCCTATAGCCGAGTATAATTGACGAGGTTTTCTCCCGTTTCCTCCAAAGCTAGAATGCCCGATTTTGAATTCTGGGCCTTGGGGGGTTATTAGAGCCCAATTGAGTATATATAAACCTACTAGACATTGTTAGAATATACTATGGTCATGTCCTAAGTCACTGGGACCCTCAGAAAAAATTTGAATTTTTTTTTACCGGACGCGTCAAAATTTTTATTTTTTTAATTTTTAAATTTTTCCTAAGTTTTTAATTAAATTTTTTCACAATTTAAATGGAAAAATTCAATTTGTAATAAGTTAGTAATTCGGAACCCGAATTCAATGATTGAAGGCTCTAAACTTAAGCCAAAAATCATTCTTGATCAGTCAGCCAGCCAGATCCAAGTTCATTCGGCCTCATAATTAATAATTTCTCAAAAAAGTCATTTACAGAGAAATTATTAATTAGAATATTAAAAATGAATATTTTGGAGAAAATAAAAAAAACTCTCCAAAATTAACCAAATTGAATAAAATAAAAGGCTAAATGACATGGCACAGAGCATTTATGATGATTCCAATCAATATTGGTCAGTTTCAGATCAAGTATCGGAGTGTAGCAGTTGAACTATGAGTCAGAAATTTGCCCTCTTGGTCAAATCCATTTTTGGTTGAAGTGTGGGTTATCTATTGGTTGGGTGATCATTACGAGGGAGGATGAGCCACCTCACCCCCCCTCATTACTCCAGCACTCAGTTACAACTTGGTTGCAAATCAGTTCAATTCCAAATCATCATGCCGAGCTCATTCAATTACTTCGGTGTTACTCTCAGTTTGGTTTTAGGGTTTTAGCCTTCTCTCTTTGTATAAATAGAGGCTCTTTGAGCTCTATGAGAGGTGGATGATTGATGTAGAGAACCTCTAGTGAAATATTGTAGTGCTTGTTGCTCTTATGCAACCTATTTTTTAATAAAGAAAGGCTTTGGAGGCTCATGCTGTGTAGATCTTGGATGCATATGTTCCGGTTAATGAGGTGATATTATTTCAATTTATTTGCTTTTGCTAATTTGTGAGTATTAATACATGCTTTAGAGGGCTTATAAAAGCACGCAAGAATATGTATTTGTAGCTTTCAAGTTACCTATTTATTTCATTTCCTTTCAGAATTCTTAAAGAGCATTGTTTTATTCAGCTATATTTCATGCTTTTGTGATTTGTTTAAGTAAACAATACATGATTTAACCCCCGTTTTGGCAAGTATATAAGTTTTTGTCTGCAGATCACTTCACCGTACCAAATAGAAGGTTGAGCTAAGTTGTATCTCCTTTTCTTGGAGCCCAGCATATGTTTCTAGCAGCTGCATGCTATTTGGGATCCAAAGTGGTTTCAAAGATTCAAGATCCAAGTGGTTTTATCTTTTTTATTCACCCGAAAATTAAAATTTTGCAATTTCTCCACTTTATGTTTGCAAGTAAAATTCTGATTTATAAAGCTAATTATTTGCATCTTACTTGCTCTCATTTCTAGATCTAGGAAGTGTCAAATTTTTTGCATTTTCACTTAGATCTAGTTAGTACTTGAAGTAGCATAAAATTCCTATCTTTGCTTAAGTACTAAGTGTATTTTGTTAGTGTATTGTATTGTTTAATCCACCATTTTGCAGGAAAATAGCTCGCTGGTTTTTCTCTTTTCATGACAGGTTAAGCAGGAATGCTGGCAAAAAATCAAAGATATAAGCTCCAAGAAACATTCCTTTTTCCCCTTTCTTCATCCCCATTCTCCAGGTTGCCTTGAAGACATTCTCAAGATAACAAACGACTCCAAACTTCAAGCATTGTAAACAAATTAATAAAAAGTGAGTGGAATTACGGCTCCCACACCCCTCTTCCCCCATTTGGGGGAAGCCTGTATCGTCCCTTTGTCATGCTTGTATTTTTTGTTTAATAAACTGCTAAAGGTAGAATAAGATAGAATAATTTCATAATCATTAGAAGTTTGTTTTTCATTAAAGTAAGGTAGTTTATTTCTGATTATTTCATCATTCATAAAATATAAAAGTAAAGATGTTTCTTTGTTTATTTACTTAGCTAAATGCAAAGTCTGTTTACCTTTTTGATATAATTTTACTTACCCCCTTGCTTTCCCGATTAGGGCCTTAAAAATCCTGAAAGAGACTCTTGGGTAGTTTAGCTTTATTTTTCTTAAGGTTTAATCAATTAATTAATTAAGTCTCTTGAACTTGTCATAACCCAAGTCAAGAGCACTCTCTATCAGAGACCATAGTTAGACTTGCATATCCTTGCATTAGACATTTAGATTAGCCAAGTCTCTTGAACCTTTGTCATAAGACAAGGTCAAGAGTGCTCTCTATTGGAGAGTTTTAATTAATCAACTTAATAAAATTTGCAACTCATTCCCCCATAATTAATTAACTTCGTTGTCTCCTTGCCGGAGTATGCTCTGACCGACTTCAAAATCGAAGTACGCAGAAACGGCATTGGATTTTTAATCTTGCAAGAGAAACATAATAAAATTTAAACCCCATAACCAACGCACTGGCATTGTAGAGAATTTCCTAAGTTCTTCTTAGTAGAGGTGCTGTAACTCCTCGCTGTCTAAGCTTCTCAGCTAGCTGGTCAATCTTCGTGATACCAGCCTGGGATACTGGACGGGCCGTCATGTCTTCAACAAATTAAACTTGGAACATTCTCCCGGCTATTGACAAACCTTCGTTGACACCATAAGCAAGATCACTTAAAATCCTTAAAATATACCAAGAGCACTTGCACAACTTAATATTCACTAGCTTTATTTCAAGACTTGCTGTTTATTTCTTAAAGCATTGCAGAGTTTTGACTCAATAAAGGCACTGGTATTTTAATCTTGGCATAATTATTATATATGGATCACTTGTCTTTGGAACATTTTAATTTCGATCTGTGAATGCATCTTTATAAAGTCTTGAATTATTGTTTATCTTTTAATTATCTTGATAGCAACGTAGATTGCTTTGTCTTATGTGTCGAATTCATAATAAACAAACACATTTAATCACAATAACTCCTAAACAACACCCATCCGCATCCATAACCATTTAAAACACTTTAACCACATTGAGCCATAGAAAGATCTTTGTTAGGGACTACCCCCCTTGGCTTCGTTAGGAGTTAGCCTAAATGGAGGAGCTAGGAGTAGGTGACAATACCTAGCTCTATTCTTACCCCCAAGTTCACACCTCTCCCACTTTCCTAAGTAAGAAGACAACTTTCGGAAAGTTTCTGCTGTTGGTGTGCAATCGGTGGACAACAGGGTATAGTAAGTGAATACTCTTCGAAGTTACAATAATTCAACACTCCCCATTAACGAGAAGGGTATTCTACAACAAAAACAACAATAACAGCAGTAGGAAAAGGAGAGAGAGCATCTTCAATATCATTAGGGTGATACATCCATAAATCATTGGAAGCTTTTTCATCATCTTTGACATATAGTCTTCATCTTCAATTTCAGCAGCAGCAACTCTTTGATTGTTCTGTCGACAACATCATCATCAACATTTTAGTCTTTCTCAATTAGCAACATCATCATCAACGATACTTTGACCTTTCGATCATCATCATCATCATCAGCAATACTTTGAGCAACATCATCAGCAATACTTTGCTCTTTCAATCAGCAACATCATCATCAATACTTTGATCCTTCGATCAACAACGTCATCATCAATACTCTGATCTTTCGAACAACAACATCATCATCATCAGCAACAACCTTCAATCCACAATACGCAGACAAAAGTCTATGGATCACTTTAGGACTTAAGTCCAGGGATGATACAATCCTACCACATTCTCGAGGACCAAAGTCACCGGATACTATTACGGGATAATCACTCCCTATCACTTTAGGACTCAGGGCCAAGGATGATGCAATCCTACCACATTCTTGAGGACCAAAGTCACCGGATACTATTACGGGATAATCACTCCCTATCACTTTAGGACTTAGGTCCAAGGATGATGCAATCCTACCACATTCTCGAGGACCGAAGTCACTGGATACCATTACGAGATAATCACTCCCTATCACTTTAGGAATTAGGTCCAAGGATGATGCAATCCTACCTCATTCTCGAAAACCGAAGTCTTCGGATCACTTTAGGACAAGTGTCCAGGGTTGATACAATCCTGCTTCTTTCTCGGAGATAGAAGTCTATGGATCACTTTAGGACTTAAGTCCAGGGATGATACAATCCCACTGCAACATCACTGCTCCCCCTTTCGAGGAAGGTCTTTTCGAACAACACCAAGCTTGTCTCGAAAGTATTCAAACTTTATTCAAGATAGAGGCTTTGTCAACATATTAGCAACTTGTTCATCAGTACTCACATATTCGAGCTTTATGGCTCCCTTCTGTATCATATCTCGAGTGTAGAAATACCATATTTCTATGTGCTTCGATTTATCATGGAACAATGGGTTCTCTGTCATCTTTATGCAAATCTGGTTATCACATAGAATCACTGTGGTATCCAACTCCAGGTTAAATAGACCTGACATCAGCTTCTGAATCCATATGGCTTCACAACTAGCAGAGCAAGCTGCTATGTATTCTGCTTCAGTCGTGCTAAGAGAAACACTGGATTGTTTCATACTAAACCATGAAATCATAACAGACCCTAGACAATAACATCCACCTGATGTGCTTTTCCTGTCTGAGACACTTTCAGCCCAATCTGCATTTGTATAGCCATACAATCTGTAGTCATGGTTTCCATCATAGTATAGACCAAGGTCTATAGTTCCTTTCAGATATCTCATCACATGTTTTGCAGCTACCAGGTGAACATGTCTAGGTTGAACTAGATACTGACTCAAGGTGTTCACAGCAAAACAAATGTCTGGTCTGTTATTTGTTAGATACATCAACGACCCAATAATTTGTCTGTATTGAGTCACATCCACTAACCCTGATGATTCATCAACCAACAACTTCAGGTTGGTATCCATGGGTGTGGCCATGGCTTTACATTCCAACATATCAAATCTTTTCAAAATTTCTACTACATACTTTTCCTAATTAAGAAATATTCCTTCTGAACTTTGCCACACTTCTAGACCTAGAAAATAGTGCATTAATCCAAGGTCTTTCATCTCAAATTCCTCAACGAGGTTCTTCTTGCATTCTTTAATCTGTTTCTCATTCCCTGTCAGGAATAGGTCATCCACATATAGTAATAGGATGATAGGTTCATCATCTATAACCTTGAAGTAAAGGTTAGGATCAACTTTACTCTTGGTAAAGTCCAAGCTCATCAAGAAACTATCTATCCTTCCATACCAAGCTCTAGGAGCTTGCTTCAGGCCGTGCAGGGCCTTTTTCAACTTGCATACGTGAGTCCATCTGTCTTCAACTTCAAATCCTTGTGGCTGTTCTATGTATACTTCTTCCTCAATCACACCATTCAGGAAGGTTGTCTTTACATCCATCTGGTGTAAGTCCCACTTCATCATGGATGCAAGTGCCATGATGGCTCTAATCGAAGTATACCTTGCTACTCGTGCAAATGTTTTTTCATAATTAATTCCCTCTTTTTGAGAGAAACCTCTAGCCACAAATCTTGCCTTGTATTTCTCTATACTTCCATCAGCTGCATGTTTTATCTTGTAAATCAACTTGAAAGATGCCACACTCTTGCCTTCTGGTTTGGGAACCATATCCCATACATCATTCTTCATTATTGAATGGTATTCTTTCATCATTGCTTCTTCCCATTATTTCTTCTGTACAACTTCTTCATAGTTTGTAGGTTCTTGATCTACAAGATCGCACATTAAAGCTACATAGTTGGAAAATGGCTTGGGCTTCTTACTTATCCTTGTGGAGCTCCATATCTTTCTACTTCTTGTATAATTTCTCTTGCCCAAGCAAGATTTCTCTTCCGTAATATCTCCATTATGGGAGGTTCTTATGGTTTTGTCATATCATGATCTTCAGGTGCTTCATCTTCAAGGAGGAATGTAGCCTCTACATTTTTGGGAGGTGCATCTTCCTCATATACTTCTTCATGTTGACATTTTCTGGATCTCTTGAGAGCTGCTTCTTCATCGAATGTTACATCTCTACTGATTTCCATGTGATGGAATCCAGGAATGTAAATTCTGAATGCCTTGGATACTTCACAGTATCCAACAAATATTCCCTTCTTTTCGAAAGGGTCCAACTTGGTTCTTTTCTCTTTCGGTATGTGAACATATACTAGACAACCAAATATCTTGAGGTGACTTGCCTCAGGCTTCTTTCCCGTGAACATCTCTTATGGAGTCTTGAATCCAAGGGCACCGTGAGATATTCTATTTTGTACATAGACAACAGTTCTTGCTGCTTCTTCCCATAGATGCATTGGGAGATCTTGATCATATATCATTGTCTTCACTACCTCCATGATGGTTCTGTTTTTTCTTTCCGCAACACCATTTTGTTGAGGATTGTACGGAGTAGTTAGTTCCCTCTTGATTCCAACATCTTTACAAAAGGCTTCAAATTCTTTTGAAGTATATTCTTCGCCATTGTTTGATCGGAGTGTCTTGATTCTTTTGTCTGACAGGTTTTCTATCAAGGCTTTGAATTCCTTGAATTATTCAAACACTTCGTTCTTTGCTTTCAAGAAGTATATCCATGTCTTTCTTGAATAGTCATCAATATATGTAATATAGTATTCAAAACCACTCAAGGATGTGGAGGACATTGGACCGCATACATATGAATGAATTAATTCCAGCGTACCTTTAGTTTTTGTTTCACTCTTTGGAAATGGATTCTTGATATTCTTTCCTTTTGCACATCCTTTGCAAATGCCTTCATGGTTGATCTTCAAGTCTGGTAGTCCCATCACTACTTTGTTCACATGAGGTAGTACTTTGTAATTTATGTGGGCAAGCCTCCTATGCCACAGTTCACTAGGGTTAGTGGTCTCATGAACAAGGGCAATTTCTAAATGTCCCTTGAGTTTATACAGGCCTCCTTCTTCTTCACTGATAACAACTGCATCTTCAATTGACTTTCCTTTGGGCCACATGAGTACTTGTCCATCTATGAATGCAACTCTATATCCTTTCTTATCTGATGCTGAGATAGAAAGTAAGCTCTTCTTTAGACTTGGTACAAATAGAACTTCCTTCATCTTCAAGGGGTTTCCTGAATCAAGCTTGTAGCTTGCTTCACCAATTCCTTTGATTGGATATTGATAGTCATCTCCTAGAGATACTTTCTGAGGAGAGTTCATTTCTTCAAGTTTTGACAGAATTTTCTTTTGTCCTGTCATGTGCTTTGAAGCACCACTATCAATAAGCCATGTGTCTTCTCCATGTGTTACAGACCCAGTGAGTGCAGAGAATAGTACATACTCTTCTACATCTTCTTCTCTTGCTTGCTTTCTCTGAGGTCCTTCTTCTTCTTCTTCATCCTCATATTCAGCTAGATGTGCATGAAGTCTTTTGTTGTTGTTCATCTTCTTGTATTCTTCTTTCTTCAAAGGAAAATTTCTGGCAACGTGTCCTACATTATCACAATGAAAACATTGAAAGCTGGAGTAGTCCCTCTTTGGGAGACTTTCTCTTGTTCTTTGGAACCTTCTGGGAAGTTGAGACTCCTTGTGGTTTCCCTTCTTGAAGTTGGGTTGAATTCTTCTTCTCTTGGTATGAGTGGCTGGGGCTTGATCATCTTCTTTCAGTAGAGATTCTCTATTGGCCACTCTAGCCTCCTCTTGAATACAATCTTCCCATACAATATCAAACTTCATGCTTTCCTTTTTGGCACACATAGTTTGGATGAATGAATCCCAGGGTCTAATGAGACCATTGAGAGCAGTCATAACCAACTCATCTTCATCAAGGTTGTCTCCAATGGCTTCTAGTTGTTCATGTTAGTGATTGAGCAAAATATGAAGAAACTTGAACTTTAAAACTTTAATCCACAATAACAGTGCATATAAATCACATCAATAATTCAAAGATATAAATCAAACCATAGAACATAGGATATACCATGGGAAAACCCTCCACTAGTTCGGAGGATGAAAAACCCAACAAACGATATTCGAGTATGATAGAATAGCAGCAGAGAATGATTACAACACAATAGTAGATTGCTTTCATTGAGAGCACCAGATAGAGAAGATCGAACGGAACACTGTATCTAGCTTGCCAAGTGCATAGCACTTAAATAACAAGTCAAATTAGGTTTTAGAACAAAAATAGAATAGTTGCATGTAACAACAATTTGTTAACACTTAGAACACTGATCCATATTTATGTTAGACACTGAGAGGGGGGGTGAATCAGTGTAAATCAATTTAAAAACTTTTCTTTGCTTGCTACACTTAACTACCAAATCATCATTCCATTATTCTATCAATCTCATAATCATTTCATAAACTTTATCATTCACATATCATAGCATTTAAATCATCAAGAACCATAACACAGAAGAACACCACACCATATAAATTTGTAATCTTTTTATATTAGTTTTGGTTCGGCTACAACCGTTAGGCAAAATCAGCACCTACCGATACATAGAGCACCTACTCTGCATCCAGGACCCTGCCTGGTTTTCTTAGACCCTGCTAAGAAGGGTTTGAGGTATCATAACCTCAAAAGCAAGACAAGCTTGCATTTACAATTAAAGCTTACTGTTACATCAACTCATCAGTCACTTGTCTCTTTAATCTGCGGTCAACTGTCTCAGCTCATGCTCATCTGCTCATCAATCATGTCAGGAATCCTGCTGGTCAATACTGCTGAATATCTACTCAACACTGTCATCAATACTGCTGCAACCACTTCTCAATCTTCACTGTTCATCTGCTCTTCAATGCTGCCAAGTCATCAAAGTCTGCTCATCACTGCTCATCATCTCTGGTTATTCTATGCTTGTCAACCTCTGCTGCTCAAGTGCATCAGAGACACTGCTGCTATCACTAATCATCACCGTCATATAGGACTATTTGAACATGTCATCAATCTGCTGGTCACTGTCAAGTTATCATACAGCTTGCTACAAAGATCTGCTCTCATGCATCATCTTTATCAACAACATCATGATATGCTCTTGTAGATGTCACAAGTGAACAAGTCATCAATGAATTTGTTCATCTAGGTATTCTTATGTCTTTAACAAGAGTGTCAGAAAGTATGCATCAAGTGTGCAACATTATCAACATCAAGGCCATTGTCTACATCATTGTATGCTCACTGCATAGATGCCACTTACTCACTGTACATGCATTCCTATTCATAACTTGTACACTCAACATCATCATGCACCTTGTACAAAGCATTCATCATCATTATTATGTGCATGGAGTGTTCATCATCAACATTGTATGCACGGTGTGCATCATATATCAACATAGAGTATATGTCATCATCATCACAGTACATAGAAATGCGTCATTACTGTTTATACACTCCAGGATACTTCACTATATATACTGTATACATGTCACTCAATTCTTCATTACTGTATCACACTAGTATAACACTTAGCATTACACATACCTTGTATATCATACTGTTCATACTCTTGTACGCTGTTCAAGAAAACACTGTCATCTCTTCAGGAGGTTAAGCACTGTCAAAACCAGACTGTTTTAGGTGTGAAGATTAAGGCTGCCTTATTACCCTGTCAATTACATCCCTGTCACTATCCTCAACCTTAGATCACCGTCTCACAATTTCTCCTTGTTAGTGATAAACACATCATCATTGTTCTGCCCTCTATATATTGAACTTCAGAGATATCTCTAACACATACCAGAGATCAGATGATGGAATACTGTGGTTTCATGTAGTATTTAAATAAAGGCTACCGACTTAAGCATATTTAATGTAATAAGGTATGCAACAAGTTGTCCACCTTTGTCACTCTGTCAAATCATTCTTCTATAGGTGTCACTGTCATCAAGTTTCTGCAACAAGGTCATTCTCTGTGCATAGTTTCAGGCTTGTATTCAGCAATGAGAAACTTCTACTCTACAACCTTGTCTCATCTCAACATGAGTATGCTCTGCCACTTAGAGTGTATTCTACCACACCATCGTAGAACTAACCAGTCTTTACCTTAGGTCTGTAGCCCGAGTTTTCTTCCACAGTCAATTTGCTTATGATAAGTCGTCTTTGTCCACACACTGCTCAACAGTCTAGACTTCAAAGTTGCTCTACAATTCCAACATAATAAGTAGATATGCATAAGGTGTTCAATTCAGTTACAGATGATAGGCTCAGTCTCTTCAAATTTACCATGCTCAACTATCTGCTCAAGAAGCATGCACAAAGTCTGTTCATAGTAGCACATATAATCAACCATATGATAGTCATAACTAATACCTTCTTTAATTTACAATCAAGGTCTGTTTGGATAATTCATTTGAACAAATGAATGATGCCAATATTGTTCTCGTACAGCCCAATATTCAAGCTATCCGAAATTTTCTTCTTACCTGGTGAACTTGTGTTGGTAAACCCTAAACAAGTTCATAATGAATTGTTGTAAAATTCAGACTAATATACTGTGGAAGAGAGCTACAAAAAAACAGTTCCATATTGGATAATTCATTTGGACAAATGAATGATGCCAATATTGTTCTCGTACAGCCCAATATTCAAGCTATCCGAAATTTTCTTCTTACCTGGTGAACTTGTGCTGGTAAACCCTAAACAAGTTCATAATGAATTGTTGTAAAATTCAGACTGATATACTGTGGAAGAGAGCTACAAAAAAATAGTTCCATATGCTGGTTAGTCCCCAAGAACATATCAAAAACTCGGTCTGAGAGTGTATGTGGAGAGAACCCTAGAATCCACAAACCTCAGACTGTTTAGGTGTGTGGAAGAGCCTCCAAAACCCAGGCTACTTACAAAGATTTTCAACTAAGACTGTCTTCAAATGCCTGTTGTTTACTGATCAAGCATGTATTACTGTTTGTATAACTGGAACTAGGACATAATAATCTAATTGTCACATCTCTGCCCACACCATGGTCAACTCTCAATATTGATCATATATCAATGTCATGATAAATATCATTAACTATCAGACCATCAAGATAACGTTGTCTATAATAACATCATCAAGATGAGGAAGACTTCAAAGACTGTGTGTGTAAAATCCTAACCAGGAAACAATGCATGCCAAAACTCATACTTTGGATTGTCAATGCTTGAACAAGATGTGCATGTCTGTGTAAAACCCTAACCAAAAAAAAAAAAAAAACTCAGCCTGTTTATCAAGCTGCCACAGTGGATGACCTTGGAAGAAACTCGAACTGTGTCTGTTGCTTCATCTACAATTCGAGCTGCTGCTCCACCGAAATTTCCCTAGAAAACATTTCAGACTGCTCCCATGAATTTCCCTGCTCCTGCTATTCTGCGGCTGCCTCAGTTAAAAATCATAGAGCTCCACCGAAATTTCCATTGCAAAAATGAAGACTTGCGAGGGGTATTTGTATTAATTTTTCACCTCATTTTGGGGCCAGCCTACTATATAAAAAATATTTTAATTTTAAATATGAGCCGACTTCTAATATATTTTTATTGGGCCGACATACCAAAAAAAAATTTGATGTTTTTAATATTAAATGGAGCCGACTTGCTTGGGAGCTGCTATATATTTTGAGTTTTTATTTGTCACACACAAACCCTTTCTTACCATAATCAAGGGTGTTCTTACGTGGGCTTCTTCAAATAAGTTGTTATCATCTTCAAGGTCTTAGGGTATGCTCCACCTTTGTCCATAACCAATTTAGGTCACCACAAGCCTCAAGGGATTTATCAAGGACCAAGGACAAATGACCATATGCAAAAAGGTCATATGCCCACCTCCAAGGACCTTATCAAGGGCAAGCATGCAAGCAAGTGTCCAAGTGTCATCACACCACTATATAAGTAGGTACCAAGTCTTCCTCATGTCCTAGGAACATCTCCAAGGGTTCTAAGACCCCATAAACCTTCAAAAATGTAGGGACCATCAAACCACCAAGTGAGGGCTTCTCCAACATCCATCAAGGCTTTAGGACCATCTTCAGGGTCTTCAGCATCATCAGTAGGGTCTTCAACATCTTTAGCAAGGTGGTGGCATCAATGACATCCTGTAGGGCCACTGCAAGTCCATGTTGGCATCAATGAGAATTTCATCAACACTTTAATCATGCACCCCATGTTGATCTGGTGTCAAGCTGGCACTCCATAATTATCTTCCACATGAAGATATGTGCCTTCCATTAATTAACTAACTCTAACTGAGTAGTTAACTAAGTTGAACTGAATGTAACTGAGTTGAACTGAATGTAACTAAGGAATGTAACTGAACAGAACTGAATGTAACTGAATAGAACGGAATGTAACTGAACAGAACTGAATGTAACTGAACAAAACTAGTGCATCTCCATCAGTCTTTATTTCCAATAACCATTTGCATAAATTAAGGAGTTGAACCCTTAAGTAACTAAACTTGTTTACCATAATTGTAATTCAAATTCTCTCTCTATCTCTGTGCTTATATTACATATCTATGCATGGTCCATGTGTGTTTTCATTAATTAATCATATCATACTCATAGATTGTTTCCGAACCTATGTTCATATGTATTGCCCTAGGTCATATAGTCATATGCTAAAGCAAATCACTCTAGGGGTAGCTAATCCCTAAAGGATACTTGTAGCACATGTTGACCATGACTAGCCATACATCACATAGTATATCTACTTTACATAGTAAAGTACACCACTTCACAACATGAGGATATTCGTAGGACTACACAAGCCTACTGTCCACCTCAATCATCTGAGGATATTCGTAGGGCTAAACAAGCCTACTGTCCACCTCAATCATATGAGGATATTCATAGGGCTACACAAGCCTATTGTCCACCCCAATCATATGAGGATTAACGTAGGACTACACAAGCCTACTGTCTTGATATTACTCACAAGACTTTACAACATCACCACCTCAATCATATGAGGATATCGTAGGACTACACAAGCCTACTGTCTTGATATTACAAGACTGGAGAATGACTCCTAATGCTGTATTCTCAACACTCCCTCTCAGTGAGGGAGGCATTCTCTACCATACCAAGTTTATCTCGGAAGTGTCTAACTTCATCACAGATAGAGGCTTTGTCATCACATCTGCAATCTGCTCCTTAGTAGATACATACTGAAGTTTTACCATACCTTTCTGGACCATGTCTCGAATGAAGTGATACTTCATTTCTATGTGTTTCGACTTGTCATGAAACATAGGATTCTCATAAAGCTTTATACAACTTTGGTTGTCACACCTGATCATTGTAGGTTCTAGATTTACACTAAGTAATCCTCCAAGTAGCTTTCTTAGCCACACTGCTTCTCTGCAAGCAGTACTAGCAGTAATGTACTCAACCTCTGCTGTGCTTTGGGAAACTGACCCTGCTTTCTGCTAGACCAAGAAATCATAGTAGAACCCAAGCTGAAATAGTATCCGAAAGTGCTCTTCTGATCAACAATGCTGCCACCCCAATCAGAATCAGCATATCCAAGTAATAAAAATCCTCCATTGGAGGCATACCTGAGTCCATAAGCAATTGTAACGCGGAGGTACCTCAAGATGTGCTTACCTAGAACCCAATGTCTGTGTCTATAATTAGTCATGAACTGACTCAAGATGCTAACTGCATAGCAAATGTTTGGCCTTGAGTGTACCAAGTACATCAACGAGCCAATCAACTATCTGTATAATGTGGGGTCCACTGGATCCGATCTAGTCTCAGTCTCATGGAGTTTCCTCAAATTGGAATCCATCGGAGTGTTTATGGATTTACAATCCACCATGCCAAATCTTCGCAAGATGTCCACTATGTACTTCCCTTGAGATAGAAATATCTCATCATTCCTCTGCCAAATCTCAAGACCTAGGAAGTAGTGCATAAGACCTAAGTCTTTCATCTCAAACTTTGAGGTAAGCTCCCTTTTACACTCAACAATCACTTTTTCCTCTCCAATGAGGAAACGATGATCAACATATAAAACCAGTATTAGAGGCAGGTTCTCCACTACTTTGAAGTACAAGTTGGAATCTGCATCACTTTTCAAGAAACCCAGTTTCTGAAGGTAACTGTCTATTCTGGCGTACCAAGCTCGAGGAGTTTGTTTTAATCCATACAGGGCTTTCTTTAACTTGCAGACATGGGAGTCCTTCCCATGTATCACAAAACCATCAGGCTGCCCAATGTAAACTTCTTCTGCAATCTCACCATTGAGGAAGGCAGTCTTCACATCCATCTGGTGAAGCTTCCAGCCTAATACTGATGCAAGTGAAATAATAGATCTGATAGTAGTATACCTGGCCACTGGAGCGAAGGTCTCCTCATAGTCAATGCCCTCTTTCTAAGAGAATCCCCAGGCAACAAATCTGGCTTTGAATTTGTCCCCGCTGCCATGTGCAGCATGCTTTATCTTGTAAATCCATCTGGAAGTAACAACTGACTTCCTCTCAGGTCTGGGAACAATATCCCAAACATCATTCTTCAGGATAAAATGATACTCCTCTGTCATAGAATCTTTCCATACTTGTTGCTCTGCAGCCTCTTCATATGATGAAGGCTCAGAGTCATTGATGTTTCTCATCAATGCAACATATCCTGAATATCTATCAGGATGCATACGCTTTCTGGAAGTCCCCACTGGTGCTCCATGCTTCTTAGCATCTCTCAATATATCATGGCACCATGATGCCCTCCTCTTTGTAGGAGGTTCATTAACCAGTTCAACTGGTTCATCAATGACAGGTAACTCTGTAGGCTCTGTTGTATTCTCCCTCTGAATCTCAGAAGGGGAAGAATCATTCTCATGATTTTCTGAAGTAGGAATCTCAGTATCATCTATCTCTGGATCACATTCAAGCTCTTTTAATAGCTTGAATGCTACCTCCTCATGGAAAGTCACATCCCGACTTACCTCAACATGTCTCTCACTAGGTACATAAATTCTGAAAGCTTTGGAGGTCTCACTATAGCTGACAAAAGTTCCCTTCTTTCCATAAGGTTCCATCTTGGTTCTCTTTTCTTTTGGAATGTGAATATACACAGGATATCCAAAATCCGAAGATGCGATATGTCTAGTTTTTCACCAGTGAACACCTCTTCAGGTGTTTTCTCATCAAGAATTGCATGCGGACTTCTGTTCTGAATGTACACTGTTGTACTAGTAGCTTCTGCCCATAAATAAGCAGAAATATCCTGATCATGTAACATGGCTTTTGCAGCCTCACAGATAGTTCTATTCTTTCTCTTTGCAACCCCATTCTGTTGTGGGTTGTAAGGAACTGTTAATTGTCTACATATCCCTGCATCACTACAAAACTCATTAAAGGCATTTGAATCAAACTCTCCTCCATTATCAGACCTTAGGGCATGGATATGCCTACTTGTCTGGTTTTCTACCAAGGCTTTAAATTCTTGGAATTTACAGAAGGTTTCACTTTTGGCTTTCATAAAGTAAATCCAGGCTTTATGGGAGAAATCATCAGTGAATAAAACATAGTAAAGGTACCCACTGAGGGAAGGGGTAAACATGGGTCCACATAGATCTGAATGTACTTGTTATCACATATATAGTAGCCATGCTACCATATTCTATTTTTCAGATATAGTACATTTTTCAGCTAGATCTCTTACATATGAGATGCTGAGATGAACATTTTTGACGGATCATTATTTTATTTGTGGACTATTGTACTCTCCCATGTCAGGGCTGAGTCTTAGGAGACTCAGATTTGAGGACTGATGTAGCCATTTAGTCATTTACAGAGCAGTTATTGATGCCCAGATTTATATCAGTACTTTCTCATAAGATAGATGATGGTTCAGATGGATTATATGCATGATTATGACTCAGCTTTTATTATATTGTGTTATGGTTATCATTGCTCTTATACTCATCTTTGTGACATGTATTAACATTTAGTGTCATGATGTGGCGATCATAATTATATGGACTTGGATGTATTTTGTATTATGTATTGATGTCCCTACTTAGGCTTGGAAGTTCTTGATCTATACTCATTGGTTTTACCCTCCTTAGGGAGAATAGAGGTAGTCATTCCCACCATTGTTTTGGCTTGCTAGTGTTGGCTTCACCTTTCACTGTCTCCACCCATCCATTACCTTCTAGTTTTGTTTCTAACCCGACTTACTACTTGACTTATGGCATGGAAGACCTTTTCCCCTGCTAGAACCTTTGTTGGACAAGCCTCCCTGTTTATATTGTGCCTTGGCTATGAGTTGGTGACAGAACTTGCCTTTGGTGAGTTGGATTGTATGCCTAAATCATTCTGGTCGGTTGTCCCTATGTTTGGCACCGTGAAAAACTCCCCCTGGTCACTTGAGATGTTGTTGGCTAAAACTGAAAGCTCATGTACTACATGTATTGGAAATGTGATATATGTGCCCATGGAAAATGAAAATGCTAAAACTGTGTTTCTTAACATATGTGAAAAAGGGCAAGAGCAATAAAATGCTAAAATACCCCTTGAAGGGTATAAGAAAAGGTCCAAAAAGCAATGGTTAAAATATGCTATATCCAAATATTGCTGAACTTATAAATATAAATATGTCCCGAATGAAAGCTGCGATTAGCTATGCTTTTAAGCACTGGTGAAGTCTCAAAAGGGTCATATAGGCCAAAAGGCCATGGAAATAAAATTGATGATCCTAATGAACCTGAATCAAACTTGATGTAGTCATGATGCCTAAGTTGAATAAGCACTCCCTAAACAACTCAACCATTTGTGAGGCACTGCCATTCCTTGTGTTTTTGTTTGTCCGACATTGGTTTTAGTGAGTTTTTCCTTTCCATATCCAAAGTGTCATGATGTTAAGTAGGAGGTCATCCTTTTCCCTAGCCTTGTAAATTTCATCCTTCACCCTTCACTAGCAAATTGACTACAACTATGAAGTGAGTATAGTTTTGAAAGTCTGGTCTGAGTAATAATAAATAAACCCTATATGTGTATTTGGTTGGTACACCGCTAGTGAAATGACTGCTATTTGTTCTGATTATTGCTTAAATGAGTTGTAGAGCATGTCTTAGCCTTATAACACTTGCAGTAGATGGATGATAGTCTGAGTTATATTATTGGTATCTGATCATTTACAAATGGTTATATTGTCTATTGGATATGGTTGATGATCAGGTAGAGACCTGAGAGGGGTATGAGTATACACCCTAGATGGATTTGGACTTTTTGAGTCTAATGAGACTGTTTATTTTCAGTTCCGGGAACTTACAGAAATGATCAGGCTCATTTTACCTTTTTGATGCAGTTTTGCTTCGCAGGATGATGTGTCTGAGCAGGGAGATGTTTTATTTGTATCTCCTACGGTGTTGTATGGACATAGGGGGTGCAACCACTTGTTTGTACCATAGTACCCCCATCCTAGAGAGCCTGGTGTGCTTAGTTTGATAACACAGGCACCCTAGGAGGTTATTTTGACAGGTTCACGTTTCCTGAGGCAGATTAAAAAATGATTAAATGGCTATTGAAGAAATCGATTTGGGCTACTGAAGCAAGGAAATGACATGGGATGAGTCATGATGATGAGAGTGATGTCCTCCTTACCTTCTCCAGCAGTTGCATTTCCTGATTGGGCCCACACCTATTTTTTGGGCATTTTATATTATTTTTTGGAGCTTTTGGGAGGCTCATGATTTCCTCAAAGAGGCACAAAGTCAAAGAATTAAAATGTTATATTATTTTATTGTGCCATGGGGCACCCATAGGGAGTTAGTTAACACTCCATGGACCCACCATGTGCTTCATTTATTTCTTGTTGAGTGGGGTACCCTCTTTATGGGTGATTTAGTCCACTTTGGTACTTTATGGTTATATTGATCCATGTATTGTATGTTGAGCTCATCTCAACCATTGATTAGAATATTTTATCTTTTAATCCTAGCCACTCGTTTTGAGAGTGGTTACGATTCGGTTATGATTGTGGTTCTCTCATTTCTATTTAAAGGAGAGAGCTTCTCATTTGTAAGGGGTCTTTGGCTTTTGGATCTGAATAATAGAAAGATTTTTCCGTGGATATTTTCTGGATTTGCTTTGCATCTGATATTCTCAAATGGTGATTGGATAGTCTTCTGCTTCCTAGCATTGTGGAATTTCATGTGAGATCTATATTTTTTCTGCTATCATTGTCTTGTCTACAGGAGGATGTTTTGGCAGGAGCATTTTGCAGGGGGACCTCAACTCGTTCAATTATCTTCGTCTTGGATCAGGGGGTTTTCATTAGTGTCATTGTGATCTATGATTACTTCTTTTTACTTTCCTATAGCATTTGGTTTCTTTATCTTGTCTAAGCAAATATGATATTGTTGATGTTTGCTCATGCAGGGTAGGGGGCGCATTGGTGCCTTGGGGCTTACATCCGTCATAGAAATCACGTTGATCTTCCAGAATTGATTGGGATAGCAAGGATCATCACTGTTAAGAATTCTACAAGCATTTCCAGGTACGATCCAATAGGTAATTCTCTTCTCTTTAACAGATCTAAATCCATTGTACCTGTTTTCCTTCCATTTTTCTGAAAATCCTTAAAATACTTAAAAACCCCTAAAAATACTAAATTTGGGAACCATCAGATCTTTGGCCAAACCACTGTTGGGTTTCATAGATCACGCCTCCCCCTCACTGAATCTACTGCAACGCTGGTCAAATTCCTGTTGGTTTGACCTAGATCTGAATTTTAGTCTGAAAACTGCATAGCGCCCCCACTGAAAATTTGACCTGCTATGGTTTTGACTTTTTCTGATTTCTGACTACATAGACTGATAGATCGGGTCTCACACAGTCCAGATCACCCCCAATGTCGTCTAGATTCATGACAGTGTGACCTAGATCTGAGTTTTAGACTGAAAACAACCCTAGCGCCATCACCGAAAAAATTGGACCTTTTCGAAGTTTACTGTTTCTGAAATCTGATAGGCTAGGTTGATAGATCAGGTCTTGAGCACTCCCGAACACCCCTAATGTTGAGCTAGATCCAGCCTGCTTGCCCTAGTTCTGAAGAAATCAGTTTTTCACCCTCTCAACCTCAATCATCAACTTTGACTTTTTCAGGATCTGACTTTTTCCAAATTTCTTTGAACCAAGTGTGTAGATCTGCCCATCCTGGTCCCATTTCACATTGAACGCTGAGCTGGTTGTCTGCTGGTGGCTTTAGATCTACAGGTCCATCCCATTCAACCCTAGCACTAGCATTCCTTGACTGAATTTTGGCCCAAACTGAGCCATCCAGACCAAAACACTTATCTGGGTCCACAGATCAGGGTCTACCCTAGATGGGTTCACCTCAACGTTGGGTGTATACTGACTCCATTTCCCAATGCACGAAAGGCACTAATCTCCCATCCCTAGCGCTAGCCCTGAATTGACCTTTTCCCCTTAAAATTGGTTGTTCCTTGATGACTCAGACAATCACACATGTTCACCTTCTTCATTGAGTCTGTTAGACAGGTACTAGATAGTCCCGACTTTTTCTTGCCCATCTTGCCTCGGTTACACTTCCCGAGGCAGAGATCATCTTCTTTAGTTGATAGTACCAAAACCCTAGATCTAACCATTTCCCCCAAAGGTCATCCGATTACTGCTTTGGTGTAGACACTGAGAGGGGGGGGGTGAATCAGTGTATAGCTTTTTGGTATTTTTTCAACTTTAACAATCATCAACTGCTTCTTCAATACATCATTCATTAATGTATTACCACATTATCATTACATCATCAGCATTATTAACTATTACAACTCATCATCACCTATTATCATATCATCATTGCATAGGAAGCATAGCAAAACACAGTACACAAGATTTTTACGTGGAAACCCAAGTCCTGGGGGAAAAACCACGGAAGCCTTTATAATAATAATTTACCAGCAACAACTGGAAGGAGGCAACAACCCCCTTTGGTACAAAGACTTCAGTTCTCCAGCTACAACTGGAAGGAGACTACATCCCCCTGGTTTACAGGCTACAACCTGAAGGAAGCCTTAGCTCCCTAGATTTCCTTGCCCCGTCCTGCC
This sequence comes from Pseudotsuga menziesii, assembly GCA_001517045.1. Classification (NCBI taxonomy): domain Eukaryota; kingdom Viridiplantae; phylum Streptophyta; class Pinopsida; order Pinales; family Pinaceae; genus Pseudotsuga; species Pseudotsuga menziesii. The sequence goes on along the minus strand of LPNX010767473.1, from coordinate 57,676 downwards.
ACCCTGATAAGTAGAATATTGCCGAACCTGTGGACCTGTCAAATACCAAAACCTGTACTGCTGATATGCCGAACCTGTGAACCTGTCAAACACCAAAACCTGTACTCACTGCTGATATGCCGAACCTGTGAACCTGTTAAACACCAAAACCGGTACTCACTGCTGATATGCCAAACCTGTGAACCTGTAAACACCAAAACCTGTACTCACTGTTGATATGCCACTACTAACCATTGATCACTGTTTGCTGCATCATTGCTCATCAACTGATCACCATCTGCTGTATCACATTGCTCATCATCTGATCATTATTCATAGACTCATCACTTGCTCATCACTGCACTAGAACTAAATAGGTAACCTGTCCAACTTTGTTGTACCATTCAATCATCCAACCAAGTCAATCTAAGTCTGCACACCAAACTCTATCCACCTGAATCAAACCAACTGCTCATATAACTCATCCAATCTAAGTCACACCAATTGCTCATAAGGCAACCGGTGCCAATCCAATCTCTGAATCTACTGCAGATATCACTGCCACTTACTGCTCATGTACCTCTCATCATACCCAATTACTGAACAAGTAACTCTGCTCTGCTTATGCTAAACACAAGGCATGCATCATCATAGTGCATAGAAGAATACCATGGCATATAGGAATATGATAAAGTATAGTAGAGCATCACCGCATCATATCATAACACGTGTCAAGGAGAGTGTGCATCATCACATTAAGTCAAGACATGTATCAACGAGTGGGTGCATCATCATATCAATATCATCAAGTATGTGCACTCATCATCACCATGTAATATGTACACTTCATAGTACATAGAAGTGTGTCATCATACTGAAGCAAGCATCATACCATGTAGCATCATATCATTGTCATCATAGAATGTAAGAGTGTATCAACACTTTACAGCATACATATCATCATACCAACGCATAATATTTAATTGAATAC
>LPNX010767473.1:44243-56175 GCA_001517045.1 Pseudotsuga menziesii | reverse complement strand
CAAAAATGCCTTGCTCTCAGCTCAAACCCTTCCCCGCACATTGGGAGGCCAAATTTTGCGATTCCACTGATGCACTGATACCCCTACGGAAGCTTCATCATCATTACGATGTAGGCGTGGATACGGCACTCAATATGTCCCAAAATTGTGATCAGTATGAACTCTAACCAAAACACTGTCAACCGCAAAAAAAAGAACTTAGAGCCGTCTCAATTTCACCATGAACCCAAGCCAGTCTTTGAATTGAAACTAGAAGGTCTTCAATTTGTGTTCAATCGCGTCCCTTTGGCAACTGACTGAGCTGTCATTGCGGCTCCCTCAAAAACTAAGACTGTGGACGCTGCTGCTGTTAGAAGAATAATTTACCAAAAATTTCCCACTCCAATTCTTGCAAAAAGATTGATACGACTATTGAAAGCCTTGTATGTATAATGCCGATCCAAAAGAAAATCGCAGAGCTGGTGGCCGTGAATTTCCAATTCTGTTATCCCGTCATGTTCCAAGTAAAAAAAAAAATCCTCTTGAAAATTATATTTTTAAGATTACAAAAGTTCATACCTTTATATGACACAATAAGATAATGGTTTCCTTAAATTGATGAGTATAATTATCATTTTTTTTATTTTGAATAACATTTTCCTTATTTTAATGAATTTAATATTGAATAAAATATTTTTAAATATTTAAATTATTTTATTAAAAACTCTCTTTTTTTTTAATTTGATTTTGGACTTTTCAATCTAAAAAAAACTTTTTAATATTTGATTTATTAACACAAATTAAAAAAAATTTATTTATTAACTTTAATATTTTGATTAAACCCACTTGACCGCTCTCCAGGAAGTTCAGGGCTTTTGACATTGTCCCAAGGCCTCCAAGGGCTTCAGACTTGGGCTTGGGCAAAGTCACAAGGTCTCCTCTTGACACAGACAACTACAAACCAATCATTAACCCTTAGGGGCTCCACAAGGGGCACCAAGACTCACTGTTGGCATCAATGACCTGGCACTGTTGGCATCAATGACAACTTAATCAACATTTGGATCATCCAATATACTGCTGAAGTCCTGATCCATCTACTGAATCCTACTGTAGATCTAGAGTCTCTGAACACCTTACACCTTACGTACCTCAAAGTTTGTTTTGATCTTATCTGGTGTCTAGGTTTGATCTCTCCTATTGGGAGTAGATATGGGTCCCCCCCATTGTTGTCTTGGACTCAGAAAACATAAAGCAAAGACTGCCTTGATTAGCGTGACAACCATCTCTTTGGGAGTCTAGGCAGTCTGGGTTCCACCTCCTTAGTTGCTTGTTCCTCTACCATCCATCCTGGATCCATCTTGCACAGGCAGCTACAAGGTTGGTGATAACAGTCCTAAGTCAAGGATGCCTTTAGATCTAGTATGGCTTCTAGGAAATTTCTTTTTAACATTCTTTCCTAAAGCACAACCTCGACAGATAGAATCATGAACAGAATTGAAGCTAGGCATACCTTTCACCATTCGCTGTAAACCAAGAAGTGCTCTAAAGTGGAGATGTCCGAGTCTCTTATGCCAAAGCTCGCATGGGCTGATAGTATGAGTTACCATGGCTGAAATAATCTTTCCTAGGACCTTGTAGAGTCCTCCTCCTCGAACTTCGAAAATAACAGCAGTATCAAGGTTTTGGTTCTTCGGCCATAAGTATACTTGATTCTTCATGAAGATCACACGAAATCCTTTATCTTCAAGGACAAAAATAGAGAGTAGATTTTTCTTCAATCCATGAACATACAAAATGTCATCCATATGTAGCATGTCTCTTGATTTTAACTAGAATGATGTGGATCCAACTCCTAGGATTGGATATGTAGAATTGTCTCCCAATTCTACCATGCATGAGAATTGTTTCTCCTTTAGATTGGAGAGTACACCCTTGTACCCTGACATGTGCTTGGAAGCACCACTGTCGATCAGCCATGTATCTTCTCCTGTGATGACGGATCCGGACAAAGCAGAGACAAGATAATACTCTCTTCTAGTCTCTTTCTCTTCGGGTGTAATCTTGTGCGAAGTTTCATCTACTGCAGTGGAGGGATGAAACTTTCCTTCATCCTTCTTCCTTTTATTGCATTCTCTTGCAAAGTGACCTTTCTTTCCATAGTAGTAGCATTTAAACTTTGATTTTTCAAAGTTCTTTGTAATCTCTTTCTTCTTTGGATGAAAGAATTTCTTGGGAGCGAAAGGATTCCTCCCTTTCTTAGTCCTAGCCATGAGAGCTAGAATCTCTTCTTTAGTGTGCACTATTTTGTTCTGGATGCGCCCTTCTTCTTGATTGCAATCATGCCAGAGTCTTTCGAAATTGGGCTGCTCTTCCCTTCCATTTACCGCAGCAAGAAAGGTCTCTCATGAGGTAGGGAGTCCATCAATGGTGGTTTGAAGAAGATCATCCTCATTTGTCTCCACACCGATGCTTGCTAGTTGATCCTTCACTTGTGAAATCTTTGTGAAGAAAGATGCCACGGTCTCATCCTTCTCCATCTTCATGCTGCACAACTTGTTCTTGAAATCCCTCTTTTGAGTAGGAGCCTTCTTCTTATAGAGATTCGTGAGTGTGTCAAAACACTCCTTTGTTGTCTTCAATGGAGTGATCACCAACATGAGATTGTCCTTCACAGAGTCATATATGATCCGCTTTTCCTTTGCTTGATTCTTTTTGTAATTTGTCCTTCCTGCATTTGTAGTGGGCTCTTCTATCACAGAGGTCACAAAAGAGTCTAGATCATGCTTTTCTAGAATATTGAACACCCTCGCCTTCCACGTATTGAAGTTGGATGTTCCTTCAAGTCTATCTTCTCGTTGGACGGATATAAAAGCCATTGCTTCATGCTTTTTCTCAGTGCTTCAAGATCTGCGGAGGCTTAGTGTGTTTGCACAAAACTAAGCTTATTCATGCCCTTGCTCTGATACCATGTTAGTGATTGAGCAAAATATGAAGAAACTTGAACTTTAAAACTTTAATCCATAATAACAGTGCATATAAATCACATCAATAATTCAAAGATATAAATCAAACCATAAAACATAGGATATACCTTGGGAAAACCCTCCACTGATTCAGAGGATGAAAAACCCAACAAACAATCTTCGAGTATGATATATTAGCGATAGAGAATGATTACAACACAATAGCAGATTGCTTTCACCGAGAGCACCAGATAGAGGAGATAGAATGGAACACTGTATCTAACTTGCCAAGTGCATAGCACTTAAATAACAAGTCAAATTAGGTTTTACAACAAAAATAGAATAGTTGCATGTAACAACTTGTTAACACTTAGAACAATGATCCATCTTTAATCATGCACCCCATGTTGATCTGGTGTCAAGATGGCACTCCATAATCATCTTCCACATGAAGATATGTGCCTTCCATTAATTAACTACCTCTAACCGAGTAGTTTACTGAGTTGAACTAAATGTAACCGAGTTGAACTGAATGTAACTGAACAAAATGGAATGTAACTGAATAGAACTGAATGTAACTGAAGAGAACTAGTGCATCTCCATCAGTGTTTATTTCCAATAACCATTTGTATAGATCAAGGAGTTGAACCATTAATTAATTGAACTTGTTTACCATAACTGTAATTCAAATTCTCTCTCTATCTCTGTGCTTATATTACATATCTATGCATGGTCCATGTGTGTTTTCATTAATTAATCATATCATACTCATAAGATCGTTTCCGAACCTATGATCATATGTATTGCCCTAGGTCATATAGTCATATGCTAAAGTAAATCACTCTAGGGGTAGCTAATCCCTAAAGGAGACTTGTAGCACCTGTTGACCATGACTAGCCATACATCACATAGTATATCTACTTTACATAGTAAAGTACACTACCTCACAACATGAGGATATTCGTAGGACTGCACAAGCCTACTGTCCACCTCAATCATATGAGGATATTTGTAGGGATACACAAGCCTGCTATCCACCTCAATCATATGAGGATATTCGTAGGGCTACACAAGCCTACTGTCCACCTCAATCATATGAGGATATTCATAGGACTACATAAGCCTACTGTCTTGATATTACTCACAAGAATTTACAACATCACCACCTCAATCATATGAGGATATTCGTAGGACTACACAAGCCTATTGTCTTGATATTACAAGACTGGAGAATGACTCCTGATGCTGTATTCTCAACAGTTCCTTGAACTGGGAGACCCTTGTGAAATAGTCCTGGATGGATTCTCCATGACTCATCTTGTGGCTCTTCAATTGAGCTCTTAGATTCATCTTTCTGTTGATGTTTCTTCCTTCATACATCCTTGCTACGGCATTATACATTTCTTTTGGATTCTTCTTGGATGACACTTGAGGGATCAAGTGATCCTTGATAGAGTCAACAATAATCCTTTGTGCCCTAATCAGATCCTTCTTGTGCTTCTCCTTAGTTTCAGCCTCTTCAATTTTTGCAACTTCTTCCTTGATATATTTGTCAAGATCATTCTCCTTGAGAATGAGGCCAATTCTATACTTCCAAGCTCAGAAATTCCCTATGCCTTCTAGTTTGTCCTCAATCTTGGTGCTTGGGGCCATCTTGTTAGGAGATCACAAAAAATTGAAATTCTTGAAAATGAGAAATTGATCTTACGAGGAGATGCACTTGACTGAGGCGAGTTGACTGGTGTGCTTGGTTTTTGGAGATCTCAAGCCTTCACCTTTCAAAATTGACTTGCGAGATTCTGCAATGCAGTTTTCTGTAGTTTTTTGGTCCAGTGTCAAACTAGGGTTTGACTTTTCCAGAGATCTACCCACTCTAAAACTTCGATCTCAGGCTCAGTAGATGCGCTCTAGGAGGGCGCAACTTTCTATGTAATTAGATCTTCAAAAATCAAAATTTCTCCAAAACCCTAATTTCTTGTTGGAGAGGGAGAGAGGGTTTTTTCACCTTGTGAAAGTTGTCCTATTCAGGTTAGCTCTGATACCATGTTAAGATTCTCTATGCTAAGCTAGATTATCAGCATTCAATTCAATTTCACAATAATACTGTCATGCAGGATCACTGAAAGAAACAGTATCACAAGATCAACACAGATTTACCCTGGGAAAACCCTAAAGGGAAAAACCTAGCGAGAAAAGCTTCCTCAATATAGATGATCAAAAAGATAAAAGATAAGACTTTAGACTAGTCCTTCTCCTCCTTGCAGATAAGACTCTCTCTCTCTCTTATGCACTACACAAGTGTGTGTCTGTGTGTTCAAATGAGGAGCACTTCACTTCTATTTATATTCTTTCGTTCACTTGACTTTTTACTCAACCAAGTCGACCCCACTAAACTTGATTGGGACGACTTCTCTAGGAGGACTCAAAACAACTTATTATTATATTCCGGAGGGTGCTAATGACCCGACTTACAACAGAGGGTTTTCCTCATGAATCTCTACTGACCTAATACAATAATAATGATTCTCCCGATAACATCGGGGTATAATGAAATACAAATGATTCTCCCGATAGGAACATCAGGGTACAGTAAGTGAATATTCTTCGAAGTTACAATAATTCAATAGAAACCATGTACCATGTGCCTTGAAAACAAGAAAGGTGTACTTAGATAATAAAAAAATTCAAGCTCTAGAAAACTCAGTAGGGCAACTTTTCCCCTTTCTTCTCCATGAAATTTTCGCACCCTTGTGGGGGATGTTGTAATGATATGTTAGCATGAGGGTCAATTTTGGTAAAATATAGTTGCAAGCGACTTTATCATTAGGGAAGTCCTTTCATCGAGTGTTTTTTCCCTTGGATAATTAAAATTCCTTTTTTAGTGATTTTAATTATCTAAGTTTTTCACTACAAAATTCCTCCAAAGTGGTGAAAGGCGTTATAATGATCGATACCATGGGATGATTAAGGTATAGTAATGTTGTATTTTACCATGCTAGACATTATCCAGAGTCTTGCGAAATTTCATCAAGTTTTGTCTAGGATTTTTTAATTTTTGGTTATTAAAAAATGTTCCTCAGCATAAAAGACTTATAATGTAAAGAGGGTTAGGTGGCACCTAATTCCCACAAGTAGGGTTATGGGTACTTAAAATCAATGTCATGAGACCCCCTACACCCTTGAACCAAGTTTGAAGTCACTTGGAGGAATTTTGATAAGGTTTTGGGCATGTTTTCCTAAGGTGACTTTAGAGGAAAAAAGATCCCCCCAATGCAAGTATTTCTTAAGTTTGAATTTGTTCTCTCTAGGAAGTGTGACCCCCTCTCCATGGACTCGTCCCTCACTCATGAGACAAGTGGAAAACATGCAGATGGGGTCTTCCTTCACTCTTTCCTATTTAACGAGGCCTCCCCTCCTCATTTTGGTTACAATTCCTCATGCTCTTGCCCTCTCTCATGCTCTTGCTTCCATTTTGGTCCCATTTTGGGCCATTCTAATTTTTATCCATTTGGCTTTGTGAATAAAATTATTTTGAGGAAATCTTGTGTCTTTTCTACTCTATCGTGATTTGCTTCCATATTCAATAGTTGCTCAAGTTTGGGGAGGCCAAACAAGCAAACTTCTTTGATTTGGTGAGATTTGTGGTATTTTTGCCATAGTTTTTGTGTTTTCATTTTTGTAGACAAGAGCTTCATATTTCTCTGGGTAGAAGTTTATGATTTCTTGGCTCATCATATGAATCTCACCTTGTTTTTAGCCGTGTAGCAAATATCTCTCAAGTTGCAGATTGCTTGAATTGGAGAGTGGTATTCCTCGGTTGGATGCCCCACTTCTTCAACCTTTGAAGAGCAAAGGGCATTTTTCTCCATTTCTAATTTAAATTTCTGTATATTTATTTTATCGTATTAACATTTTAAATCTTGTTTAAATACTTGAAATCTCGAATTCTTTGAAGCTATTTAGTTGATAAATTTTGTAGAAATTTTGCACATTTTTTCACTAATTCTCATAGTGCCCCAAAATGATTTTGGGCATTTTTACCACTATTTTGCTTGTTGGTTTTTAGCAGGTTTGTGACAAAATAAGGGAAAAATCTGTCGAATTTCAGTCACAAAAGGATGGAAAGGATAACCAAAAGGAAGGACTTCAAAGCCACTGCTAAGTGTTAAAGTTAGTGTAGCTGCGAGACCCATTCTTAGCGAGGATGGTACCCTAGTCATTTAACTAGGGCAGAGTAAGACCATAGAAGGTGCCCTAGGGCCCCTACTAGTCTCATGGGGTTCTTGGTTTGGGAGCAAGCAGGTTGATGCCATGGAAAATCCCCTAGCATGTGGCTAGGTCCCCTATGTGCCTCTAGGGTATTCTGGTCTAGGACCAGGGACGTGATGTCCACGTAGATCCTGCAGGTAGAGGCAGAGACATATTCTACTCTGGGACCAAGGACACGATGTCCAAGTAAGTTCTGTAGGAAATTGATCAAATTTCAGTATGGGACTGAAGCTCAACTTAGTAATGAGGACCATTCTCCAAGAAAATAGAGGACCCAGTCAGGGTCCAGGGGTTGATCAACATGATACAGTATAGGACTGAAACTCATCCTAGAAATGAAAGCCATTCTTTAAGAATGGAAGATAATGATGTGTGATGTCCCGTCTCCTAATCAATTATTTCTAGGTTGCTTCTCAAGGGATTGGCCACCCCTTGACAATGTCCCTAACACCTAACCCTTAGGAGCAGTATTGAGGACCAAAGGGTTGTACCATTCGGTTTGGATATTTCCCTTATACAGTGATGACAAAAAATATAAAATTGTGTACCTTCAGAGAGAAAAAATATTACTGGTCTTGTTGGTCCTATAAAGAAGTTGTTTGTCCACCCTTATGGTTCACCTTGGTCTTGTGGTTGTGTTTGTTGTTTTATTGTGGCCCCCTTGTTGACTCATGGCCCTTTATCTTACTTGGTCCTAACACTCTTATTGTGTGTGTACCCTTGTTATGATGACTCTTACCTTTATGGGTCCTTTCTGGTACACCAACCTAAGTTCCTTTTATTGGACCATTTACTTTATGGTTTTATTTATAAAACCTTTGGACCACTTACTTTATGGTTATATAACCTTTGGACCATTTTTCGTACTTTATGGTTTTATAACCATTGGACCTTTTTATTATTTCTCTTTTTGACCATTTTTATTATTTTACATTATGGTCTTATTTTTTTTTTGGACCACTTTATTCCTAGGTAAACCTAAGTGCTAAATTCACGTGATTTATTTAAAGGTATCATTCAATTTACACATGAGATAATTCATGTCCATGTATGTGTATGGGTTTCTTGCATCCACATCTGCGTAACTGTGACTGGGTTTCTTGCATCCACATCTGCGTGACTGGTTTCTCCCACTTGTATCTATGAGATTGGTTTCTCTCGCTACTCCGCGTGTTTTTCGACTGCTCCACAGGACAGGGTCTATCCCATCTGATCTGTGTGATCTTTCTCCCACATGGCTCTTTCCTTGCTCTCTACGAGTTATACAATCTCCTGTGTGGATACCTCCTGTGTATCCCTCTCCACAAGACTGGGTCTGCAAAGCCTCCGGATCCACCACCGTGATCCTTCCGTGACCTTCCACCATGATTACACCTACGGGTTTCTTTTGCGTCTCTGCATCTCCCTTTCTCGCGGCTGTGTGATCCATCTCTCGCGTGACTGATCTACTACTTGTCCTGCGTGTCTCCCCTTTTTGTGACTACTCTACTCCACATCTCCTACGGCACTGGGCTAGCGATCCATCTTCTGTGTAACAGAGATACCCTATGGCTCCTTCACTGATCTCTACGGGTTATACAATCTCCTGCGTGACAGAGACACCCTGTGGCTCCTTCATCGCTCACGTGTGATCTGTGTTTGTATCTGTATCTGTATCTGCGTGTTACTTCAACATTCTCCACAGTGACTGTATCTGTATCTGCGTGTTACTTCAGCATAACTATTTTTTGGTCTTCTCTGTTGTTATCCCGTGCCTTATCGTTGCTTTCCCTAGCATCGTGATTTTTCTCTATTGTTGCAGCAACGTGGCTGCACTCCCTTGCAGCGTGAATGCATGACTGTACTGAGTATGACTGAGCTGCTAACTTTGATTAAAGAATTTGAGGTCTATTTAGTTCCACATGAACTCTCTCTCTCAAGGTATGTAACGTGTTTACCCAAATTGACTTGTCCCTTCGGTGACAAGATCGAACTTAAGGGTATCTGAGTATAAGGCTGATTCAAATAATGGTTATGATTCTTTAGGATTGATATCTTCTGTACATTATTTATTTTATTTACTATTTTGTTACTGTACATGGCAATTGGTGAATCCTCTCAAGGACCAACTTTAATGCAGTAACCAATAGAGTGTTAAAGTTGGATCAACCTTAACATAGTAACTAGCAGAGTGTTAAAGTTGAAAGAGATGAAATTTGGTTTAACTTTATTGCAGATCAAATTTATTGAAATAAGTACTATTCTGAATCTAACATTGTTTTGTTTATGCATTGAAGTATATTTATTCTTGTTAAATCTGAATCTAACCTTAAATTTCAACATGGTATCAGAGCTTAGGCTGTAGTTAACTCTATTTTGCAACAAATAGAAACTACATCGATCCTAAGACAAGATTTATACTTTGCAGAAGCTTACTCTTCAAGTTGACAAATAAAGGTTAAGATGACTACTTCTTCAGTAAAATCAAAAGATGGGCTTGAGGGAGCCTCAAATTTCAATGCATGGAAGGCTAGGGTTCTAAATATCCTAGAAGAAAGTGATCTAGATGAATTGGTTACCAGAGTTGTTGAAGAACCCACTACATCTCAAGGAAGAGCGACATTCAAGAAGAAGCAAGCCAAGGCAAAGAGGGTCATCTTTGACTCAATTAAAGATAACCTGATGGTTGTGTTAGCTCCTTTAAGAACAACCAAAGAATGCTTTGATACTCTAGCTAACCTATATGAGAAGAAATCTCCTACTCAAAGAAGAGCCTTGAAGAATCAACTTAGATCACTTAAGATGAGAAGGACGAAACTGTTGCAACCTTCTTTTCCAAGATCTCTCAGATAAGAGATCAACTCATGGCCGTTGGAGATAAAGTAGAAGAGGATGATCTTGTACAGACAGTGTTCGATGGTCTTTGTACAACTTGGGAGACATTCTTGGCTTCAGTAAATGAAAGAGAGGTTCAGCCTAACTACGAAAGGTTGTGGCATGGTTGTTTAGATGAAGAAAGTAGAATCCAAAATAGAGCCAAGCCTCCACTTGATGATAATCATGCTCTAGTCATCAAAACAAAGAAAGGAAAGAATCCACCACCACACAAGGATAATAGTAAGGAATCTCGAGGTAAGTATTCTTTTAAATCAAAGATTAAGTGTTATAACTGCGGTAAGCTTGGCCATTATGCCTAGGAGTGTAGAAAATCATGTAACAAGAATTGGCATAGAAAGAAACATCATGCTTCAGCTGCTACAGAAGAAGATCAACCTCAAGAAAGGAGGTCAATGATTGAGACCAAGAATATAGATCAAGGAAAATAATATTCCTTGGCTTCGGCACTTTCAAGTTCCATCTCCAACCTATTAGATTCATGGTGGATAGACAGTGGATCCACCAAGGATATGACTGGATTCAAGAAGACTCTTACAACTATCGAGGCCAAGAAGTTCCACAAGAAAGTGGAACTTGGAGATGGAAGCACCATTGACATTAAAGGGGTTGGTTCGACCATCATACATCTTGATTCAGGTACGTTGATTAATGTTGGGTAAATTTTATATGTTCTTGATCTAAAGAAGAATGTTATTTCAGTGACAGTTTTAGAAGAAAAGGGGCTCTCTGTAACTTTCTCAAAAGGAAAGGTTTTGATATGGCCTAAAGGCAGAAGTATAAGCTCAACCATTCTGATTGGAGTTTGTGAAGGTGACCTCTATAAGGTCTCAGGATATGTTGTTAAAGCTTTATACCCTAGTCAAGATTCAGTGATCAAGAGGGAGCAAACGGTATTCTTCTCTCCCCAATCAAGTGAGGTTGCAGAAAATGAAAGTGTAAATGTGAACTTCCGTTAGTCCTACGGTGACTCAAATATGGAAGCCTATAAGACTTCTTGCTTAGAGAAGTAGAGGGAGAAGGCCAAGCAACCTTCATTCGATCTTTTTAAGAAGACTATTGAAAAACTCTAAGATTGCTCCAGTAAGAGCCATGACGCTGATTCAGTTTACTCTAATTATGGGGAGTCAGCCAAACAACAGGTTTGGAAAGATGATATGTGGAAAGTGATTCTCATCTATCAAAGGAGAACTTCCAAGAGGATCCATGAGATCATGCTTTGTACTGAGATGGAGAGTTGTCTGAAGGTCTCAAGAAACCCTATATTTGGTGACAAGTTGGAACACAACGAGATGAGTTATCACAGTGTAATGGTGCAGTTGTTATCAATGTTCTGAGAATGCCCCTCTTCCTAAGAGGGAGTTGTTATCAGATATACATTCTGCAGCTGGGCTACCATGATGCAACATACAGACTAGTCTTTTATTCTATTCTGAGCTATTTTTTGCATGGGATATTAGCATGGATATTTACAACTTCATTCATTCTAGAGCCTTGATCATCAAATTTTCCTTGCCGGGACTGAGATTTAGGAATCCATTGAGATGCTTTCAGTGATGACCTAGTTCTATGTGTTAGATTTTCCTATAAATTATAGCAGTATATCCTAATTGCATTTATCAATAGGATCACTAGAAGATAGACAAAGCACATAACAATAACACAAGTATTTTTCACTTGGGAAACCCAATTGTTGTACAGGCCAATACACCCTTGTAACCTAGGGTTTGGGGTTACCAACTTACTAAGACACTTGTAGACAATCAGCTTTTACAGAGAATGAAAAAGGAATAGGAAGAGAGTTTGGCTTACCTAGTTTATGACGGTTGATCCAAGCGTTGTCT
>LPNX010767473.1:4435-43341 GCA_001517045.1 Pseudotsuga menziesii | reverse complement strand
ACATGGAAAGGACTCAACAGATTGTCAATCAATAGGTGAAACTGACAACTGAAGCAAAGGAGTTCACCAATAATGGTAGTGAATCCTAAGGTACCATCGTAAAACTCTAGGTCTGTCTTTAGGAAGTATTGATGATGAAACCATACTGTGATGAGGAAGGCAATAGATCCTCCAATGGATCACAAGAGTGACTAGGAACTGGATACGGGGAGGTAGACACAAGTAATACTCAGATAAGATAATGATGGAATCAGGCTAATAATCAGAGGAAGGGATAGATCCTTGAATAGTGAGCACGACATAGAGATGACCCAAGGAATCTTTTAACTTATAGATAGAACAACTAGACTTATCTGACATGTAGGAGACATGTGCAGATTCCCTTTGTATAAAGGACAAGTGGAGGAGTGAAGACTTGAAGTGATAACTGAGCTGGAAGGATGAACTGAAACATGAGTATCGAAAAGTTCAGAAAGTGCTATGTTCAAGGATGACATGTTGCCACTGTTTATAACCCAAAGAGAAAACTTCTTCCTTATCTTTCCTGTTAAATTTTAACGAGTCCAGGAAAGTCAACTCGAGTCTCTCTTCATTTTTGACAAGCTTGAAGAGGGGAGGGAATAATGCTTGATAATGTCACTAATTTGTGGATTTTACAAGCCCGAACTAGTACATGCTCGTTGGTGTTTTCATATTTTGAGAGTCTGAAAACTCCAAAGAAGACTCTAGGGGGGTGCTTTTTCGTCCAATTTAGTCTCCTGAGGCCGGAAAAGTATAAAACATACCACAGAAGAACTCTCTTATCTTCCGAAGAAGTAAGGTGCACCTTTTTCATACTTAGTCAAGGAGGTCCGAAAAAGGTTAAATCACCACCTACCCAATGTCCCTTCAAAAGCAGCTTATAGCCTGAGTTTTACGAGTGTGGAGGAAGGCAAGATCACTCGAAAAGATCCATTTGAGTACAACAAATGGAGCTTACAACAGTAAACTCGATGCTTTGTTCTTTAGTGTTTAACGAGCATGACAAAGGCATAAAGTACACTCAGAATATTTTTCATGTTTAGGTCCAGAGCACGAAAAAGAGAAAACTAAGCTCATACCGGGCGCTCCTTTTCCGTAAATTTAGTCCCTCAGGTCCAAAAAAGCATTAAACCTATACATGAGAATACTCTTCTCAATTCAGTAGGAAAGAGAGTGTTCATTTTTCGTATTATTCCACATGGTCCGAAAAAGCGATAACCTACCACCAATGTGGATGCTGATTCACATATTCTTAACGAGCTTGAATGGACAAGTTTACTCGACAGTCAAGTCTATTTTGGGGAGTTAGACCTGGGCCTAAAGAAACTCCATAAGGGCGGGGAGCCTTATAAAGGGGATAGCTTGTAAAAGGAGACCAAAATGAGGCTCAATTTGGAGTGAAAAATAGCTAAGAAGGATCCCTTAAACCTATGAAAAATGCGGCATGAGCACCAAGACATAGCAAAGTGTTCTAAACTAGGGTACTCATGGGAGGAAGGCTCTATCCACGGAAGAACAATGATGTAAGCGAGGAAAAAATGGTTAAACACCATAGTCCATGGTTAAAAAAGTAATCCTAGAGTCAAAAAGTGGATTAGGTATAGATGCAAAAAATGCACATGGAGCACCAAAGCCTATCCTATATGTGCGGATAACAACTTTGAAAAACTTTGAACCTGTTGCATTAGGAAGAGACAATGGTATTAGTTCAAATATGAAATTAATTTTTTAAACTATAGGCAAAAACCCATAAATTGAAATCTTTCCTATATATAGTTCAAAAATAGAAATCAAAACATACCATTTGAAGTTTTAACCCAATTTGGCAACATTTTACCTCTAGCTTGGATTGCTCATTGTGGACAAACCGGTGGATCATTTGGAATTCCGCAAGTGCCAGGTAAACTAGCTCTTCATTCTCTTCCATTTCAACCATTTACATTTTCATTTTTATGCAAAATTTGGATGTTTAAGCCTGTCTTAAGGGGGTCGCACAGTACATGTGGGTAGGCGACATACACAGTCACGTACACGCATTATACACGCGATTTGCTCGAAAGAAACCCACGTGTCACACGCGACCTCTCTAAAAGATAGTCGCGTGTACTGAGCGACATAGGAAAAATAAAATAGGGCCAAAATTTAAATATTTTTCATGGATTCTAATGTTCAATCTTTGTCTAATGGACAGGTTTAACCATGGTATTGGAGTGGAGGGAGCGAGAACATGAAAATATGGACCGAGACGCACTCCGCAGTGCCCCCACTGTGCAAGTCTTATTGCAAAGTGGGTTATTGAAATTCTTCTGCACTTCACCCATGCGTGCCAATGTCCGCTTGCTCGAATTTTTAATTGGCTACTGGGACCATGACCTTGGGGATTTTGACCTTCGAGGTGAAATCTTGGAGGTGACTTTAGAAGACATATACTTCATTACGGGGTTGTCTCGACAGGGAATGCCTGTCAACCTCGAGGGTACTGGCAGGGGTGGTGACCCCATGAGTGTCAAAGATTATGTGAACACTTACTACGTGCTGGGAAGTCGAAAAGTGGGAACATGCGTCCCTATTATGCATATTACCAATTTCCCGCTACAGGTATTGGTAAATACTATAGCGAGGGTTGCAAGATCCTCATCACTTCATCTTGCTACTCGAAACTAGATTTGGGTTGCTGCAGTGTGCTTACAAGGGACTGTGTTTGACTAGTGCTCGAGAGTAATCCCAATCATGAAGAAACAACTCTCTGATTGCAAGAGAGGCCGCCGTAAGAATTTTGGGTTTTCAATTGTACTAGTGGCCTTCTTTTTTGAGAGAGTGCCTGCAATCAGCCTTGCGGTGCCACTTCCAGCATTCTCTCTTCTCATCCTAGACTGACCAGGTGGGGAGAGATTTTCTTTCGCCAGGGTGGCGGTGGCTCAATTCAGAGTGTCTATGATGACGATTTCTACTTGTGGTGGGAGCAACAGCTGCCAGCACTAGAGCAATTTCCATATGCTGGTTTGGATTTTTGAGGTGATACTGATCTTGTCCTCCCTCTAGGAGGAGTATGGGGAGCACTAGGTATTTACTTTTTAAAGTTTTTTCATATGTATAAGGGTTTTTTATCCATTTTAATGTTTAAAATGCAGATGTTGGGCCTGTCCGCCTTGATGGGCATCCCAGGATGTACGTACGACCAGTGGCTGGTGAAGACCAAGGTTTGATGAGGATGCTCGAGGGGAAGATGGCTAGGCTTACCCAAAGAGTCCCAACCATACGGATTGAGCATATCCCTGCAGTCATGCAGGAATTTGTTGTTGGAATTCCACCTACCTGGATATGCCTTATGTGAAGGGTAGCCAAGGCAGTACTACTCTATATAGAAGTCGCGGAGGCTGCTGCAGTTGAAGAAGCTGAAGAGGCTGGTGATGCTGATGATCAGGGTGATCAGGGTGACCAGAGTGGTTAGAGTGACCAGCATGGTCAAGACTAGATCTAGGGGCATTTTATGGATTACAATCCAAATTTTGTATATTTTTGTATATTTACATAGTTATAACTGGATCTGAGGATCAAAACTTGACCTATATTATGGACATATTTTTACATATATATATATCATTGGTTTATTTACATGTGTTCAAAATGTATATGTTATGTATTTTTACAAAATGTGTGTTGAGTGTCAATCTAAGATATAGTTCGCATATGCATCAGTTAATGAATTTTGATTTCATGGAATATGATTGAATGAAATATAATCAAAATTTCTTTCCAGTTGTTATCACACATATAGTAGCTAGGCTGCCATATTCTATTTTTTAGATACAGTACATTTTTCAGCCAGATCTCTTACATATGAGATGCTGAGATGAACAGTTTTGATGGATCATTATTTTATTCATGGACTATTGTACTCTCCCATGTCAGGACTGAGTCTCAGGACACTCAGATTTGAGGACTGATGTAGCCATTTAGTCATTTACAAAGCAGTTATTGATGCCCAGATTTATATCAGTGCTTTCTCATTGGATAGATCATGGTTCAGATGGACTATTTGCATGACTCAGCATTTATTTTATTGTGTTATGGCTGTCATTGCTCTTATACCCATCTTTGTGACATATACTAGAATTTAGTGTCATGATATGTGTTATCACATATATAGTAGCTAGGCTACCATATTCTATTTTTCAGACACAGTACATTTTTCAAGAAGATCTCTTACACATGAGATGCTGAGATGAACAGTTTTGACGGATCATTATTGTATTAGTGGACTATTGTACTCTCCCATGTCAGGACTGAGTCTTAGGACACTCAGATTTGAGGACCGATGTATCCATTTAGTCATTAGAGAGCAGTTATTGATGCCTAGTTTTATATCGGTACTTTCTCATTGGACAGATGGTGTTTCGGATGGATTATATTGCATCATTATGACTCAGCTTTTTATATTGTGTTATGGTTATTATTGCTCTTATACTCATTTTTGTGACATCTATTAACATGTGATGTGATGATGTGGTGGTCATAATTATATGGACTTGGATGTATTTTGTATTATGTATTGATGTCTCTACTTAGATTTGGAAGTTCTTGATCTATACTCATTGGTTTTACCCTCCTTAGGGAGAATAGAGGTAGAGGTAGTCATTCCCACCATTGTTTTGGCTTGCTAGTGTTGGCTTCACCTTTTACTATCTCCACCCATCCATTACCTTCCAGTTTTGTTTCTAACCCGACTTACTACTTGACTTATGGCATGGATGATGTTAAGTAGGAAGTCATCCTTTGCCTTAGCCTTGTCAATTTCATCCTTCACCCTTCACTAGCAAATTGGCTACAACTATGAAATGAGTATAGTCCTGAAAGTCTAGTCTAAGTAATAATAAATAAAGCCTTATATATGTATTGGTTGATGTACCCCCAGTGAAATGACTGCTAATTGTTGTGATTGTTGCTTGAATGAGTTGTAGAGCACGTCTTAGCCTTTTAACACTTGCAGCAGATGGATGATAGTCTAAGTTATTATTGGTGTTTGATCATTTACAGATGGTTATATTGTTTATTAGATATGGTTGATGATCAGATAGAGACCTGTGAGGGGTATGAGTATACACCTTAGATGGATTTGGACTCTTTGAGTCTAATGAGACAGTTTATTTTCAGTTCCGGGCACTTGCAGATATGATCAGGCTCATTTTGCCTTTCTGATGCAGTTTTTCTTCATAGGTTGATATGTCTGAGCAGGGAGATGTTTCAGTTGGATCTCCTAGGGTGTTGTATGGGCATAGGGGGTGCAGCCACTTGTTTGTACCATAGTACCCCCATCCCAAAGAGCCTGGTGGGCTTAGTTTGACAACGCAGGCACCCTAGGAGGCTGTTTTGGCAGGTTCATGTTTCTCGAGGCAGATTAAAAAATGATTAAATGGCTATTGAAGAAATCGATTTGGGCTACTGAGGCAAGGAAATGACATGGGATGAGTCATAATGATGAGAGTGATGTCCTCCACACCTTCTCTAGTAGTTGCAGCACCTGATTGGGCCCACACCTATTTTTGGGCATTTTTATAATATTTTCTAGAGGTTTTGTGAGGCTCACGATTTCCTCAAGGAGGCACAAAGTCAAAGAATTAAAATATTATATTATTTTATTGTGCCATGGGGACACCCAGAGGGAGTTAGTCAACACTCCTTGGACCCACCATGTGCTTCATTTATTTCTTGTTGAGTGGGGTACCCTCTTTATGGGTGATTTAGTCCACTTTGGTACTTTATGGTTATATTGATCCATGTATTGTATGTTGAGCTCATCTCAACCATTGATTAGAACATTTTATCTTTTAATCTTAGCCACTCGTTTTGAAAGTGGTTAGGATTCAGTTATGATTGTGGTTTTCTCATTTCTATTTAAAGGAGAGAGCTTCTCATTTGTAAAGGGCCTTTGGCTCTTGGATCTGAATAATAGAAATATTTTTCTGTGGATATTTTTTGGATCTACTTTGCATTTGATGTTCTCAAATGGTGATTGGATAGTCTTCTACTTCCTAGCATTGTGGAAATTCATGTGAGATCTATATTTTTCTGCTATCATTGTCTTGTCTACAGGAGGGCGTTTTGGCTAGAGCGTTTTTGCAAGGGGACCTCAACTCATTTAGTTTTCTTCGTCTTGGATCAGGGGGGTTTCATTAGTTTCATTGTGATCTATGATTACTTCGTTTTACTTTCCTGTAGCATTTGGTTTCTTTATCTTGCATTGGCAAATCTAATATTGTTGATGTTTGCTCATGCAGGGTAGGGGGCGCATTGGTGGTTTGGGGCTTACATCCGTCATAGAAATCACTTGGATCTTCCAGAATTGATCGGGATAGCAAGGATCATCACTGTTAAGACTCCTACAAGCATTTCCAGGTACGATCCAACATGTAACTCTCTTCTCTTTAACAGATCTGAATCCATTGTACCTGCTTTTCCTTCCATTTTTCTGAAAATTCCTAAAATACTAAAAAACCCTAAAAAGTACTAAATCTGGGAACCGTCTGATCTTTGGCTAAACCACTGTTGGGTTTCATAGATTGGGCCTCCCCTTCACTGAATCTACTACAACGCTGATCAAATTCCTGCTGGTTTGACCTAGATCTATTTTTTAGCCTGAAAACTGCATAACCCCCCTCTGAAAATTTGACCTGCTAGGGTTTTGATTTTTTCTGATTTCTGACTTCATAGACTGATAGATTGGGTCCCACACAGTCCAAATCACCCTCAACGCTGTCCAGATTCATGGAAGTTTGACCTAGATCTGAATTTTAGACTGAAACAGCCCTAGCACCTTCACTGAAAATTGGACTTTTCCAGAGTTTACTTTTTCTGAAATCTGACAGGCTAGGCTGATAGATCAGGGATTGAGCACTCCAAAACATCCCCAACGTTGAGCTAGTTCCTGCCAAATTGCCCTAAATCTGAAAAACTGACTTTCAGCCCCTTAGCCCCCCTCATCAGATTTTGACTTTTTCTAGATCTGATTTTTCCTGCAGTTTTTTTACTTGGGTTTGTAAATCGTGCCATCCTGATCTCATTTCTCCTCCAACACTAAGTTGATAGTCTCCTGGTAGCTCTAGATCTGCAGAGCTGCCTCTCCAAACCCTAGCGCTAGCCCTCCTGCTGATTTTCCATATCCAAAGTGTCATGATGTTAAGTTGGTATTCATCCTTTGGCCTAGCCTTGTCAATTTCAACCTTCACCCTTCACTAGGAAATTGACTACAACTATGAAGTGAGTATAGTCCTGAAAGTCTGGTCTGAGTAATAATAAATAAAACCCTATATATGTATTTGGTTGATGTACCGCCAGTGAGGTGACTGCTACTTGTTATGATTGTTACTTAAATGATTTGTAGAGCATGTCTTAGCCTTGTAACACTTGCAACAGATGGATGATAGTTTGAGTTATATTATTGGTATCTAGTCATTTACAGGTGAGTACATTGTCTATTGGATTTTGTTGATGATCAGGCAGAGACCTGGAAAGCATATGAGTATGCACCCTAGATGGATTTAGACTCTTTGAGTCTAGTGAGATAGCTTATTTTTAGTTCCAGGCACTTGCAGAGATGATCAGGCTCATTTTACCCTTCTGATGCAGCTTTTCTTCACTGGATGATGTGTCTGAGCAGGGAGATGTTTTAATTAGATCTCCTAGGGCGCTGTATGGGGCATAGGGGGTGCGGCCACTTGATTGTACCATAGTACTCCCACCTTGGAGAGCTTGGTGGGCTCAGTTTGACAACGCAGGCACCCTAGGAGGTTGTTTTGGTAGGTTCATGTTTCCCGAGGCATATTAAAAAATGATTAAATGGCTATTAAAGAAATCAATTTGAGCTACTGAGGCAAGGAAATGACATGGAATGAGTCCTGATGATGATAGTGATGTCCTCCGCACCTTCTCCAGCAGTTGCAACACCTGATTGGGTCCACACCTATTTTTTTGGGCATTTTTATATTATTTGCTGGAGCTTTTGGGAGGCTCACGATTTTCTCAAGGGGGCGCAAAGTAAAAAAATTAAAATATTATATTATTTTATTATGCCATGGGGCACCCAGAGGGAGTTAGTTAACACTCAATGGACCCACCATGAGCTTCATTTGTTTCTTGTTGAGTGGGGTACCCTCTTTATGGGTGATTTATTCCACTTTGATACTTTATGGTTATATTGATCTATGTATTGTATGTTGAGCTCATCTCAACTATTGATTAGAACATTTTATCTTTTAATCTTAGCCACTCGTTTTGAAAGTGGTTAGGATTTTGGTTCTATCATTCCTATTTAAAGGAAAGAGCTTCTCATTTGTAAAGGGTCTTTGGCTCTTGAATTTGAATAATAGAAAGATTTTTTTTGTGGATATTTTTTGGATCTGCTTTGCATCTGATTTTCTTCGGTGGTGATAGGAAAGTCTCTTGTTTCCTAACATTCGGAATGTTGTGTGAGATCTATATCTTTTTTGGGATCATTGTCTTATCTACAAGAGGGATTTTTCAGCTAGAGCATTTTTGCAGGGGGGCCTCAACTCCCTCGGATTGTCTTCGTCTTGTATCAGGGGGTTTTTCATCAGCTTCATTGTGATCTATGGTTACTTCTTGTTACTTTTTTGCAGATCTAGATTTTTCTTTCATTGTACAACAAATCTAATATTGTTGATGTTTGCTCGTGCAGGATAGGGGGCGCATTGGTCACTTGGAGCATAACGTTAGTCCTAGAACTCACTCAGATTTTCAGAATTGATCGGGATGGCGGGGATCATCATCATCAAGGCATCTACAAGCATTTCCAGGTAAGATCTATAGGTAAATCTCTTCTCTTTCAGGTTTCAATCCATTGTACCTACTTTTTCTTCAAATTTTCTGAAAAAATCCTAAATAATAAAATCCAAAAAAATACTTAATCAGGGAACTGCTTGATCTTTGAACAAAACTAATTCTGGGTTTTGTAGATCGAGCATTCCTCTCACCAAATCCTCCTCAACACTATCCAAATTGTGATTGGTTTGCCCTAGATCTGATTTTCTGACTACTTAAACCCTAGCACCCCTACTGAAATTTTGACTTTTCAAGATTTTACTTTTTCCAAAAATTAATCACTTGGATTTGTAGATCAGGTCTTCCTCACTCCAGAACACCCTCAACGCTGAGCTAGTTCCATCTAGGTAGCCCTAGATCTGAAAAATTGACTTTCAGCCTCCTAGCATCCCTCATCAGATTTTGACTTTTCTAGATCTGATTTTTCCTGAAATTTTCTGACTTGGGTTTGTAGATCAGGCCATTCTTATCTCATCTCCCCTCCAATGCTGAGCAGATAGTTTCCTGGTTTTCCTAGACCTGCAGATCGACCTTTCCAAACCCTAGCACTAGCCCTCCTTCTGTTGGTTTCCCTGTAAACTGAATCTTTCGGGCCAAACACTTTTTTGGGTCCATAGATCAGGGAATATCCGAGGTGGGTTCACTTTAACGCTGTGCAAATACTGACTCCGTTACCTAGGGATCAACATGCACTGATATCCAAGCATAGTGCTAGCCCTCTTTTGACCTCTTTCCCCTGTGTTGTCGCTCGAAACTGGCAGGCGGGTGTTGAAAGCCCAAATCGCGGGCGCGCTGGCTCGGTGACAACCTCTCTCTTGAGAGGCCAATGTCACCACACCTTCTCTCTCCTTGCTTCAGGCTGGCTCTTCTCCAACTCTAGGGGGGTTTCCCTAAGTTCGGATCTCTAAGGTAGCTGCAGCTGAGGGCAGGGTGATCTGAAGAGGCTGCCTTAGAGAAACTTGGGTAGCAAAAAAGGAAAATGATTCAGATTGATGGGCAGGAAGGGGAAGGGAGGATCAGTCCTCGAGGGAAGGCCAGTGCCAGTACCAGAAGGGTAAATGGAGTCAGAAGGGGACTTAGAAGAGCTTTGTGTTTCACGAAAGTGAGACTAAGCTGGTCCATTCCATAACTAGAGGCTAGGAGAATGGAAGTATAACTGACTACTTTTCATTACTCCCAGACCTCTGATAACACAACGGCGACAAACAACTTGGTAGCCGCAAATGCTTGCCCAATGTGCTAGATTGTAGCCCTCTATGCTGGCTTGGTCTATAACTTATGAAAACCCGAAGCTACGACAGAGAAACCCAACATATCCTAAAAACTCAACATGATATTTTTCTTGATTAGCTCTAGGGAAAAATCCTCCCAGCCCAAAATTTTTCCATCCTTTACAATGGAGAAGGGTGGACTTTTTATAGGCTCAAAAAGCCATTCTCATAAAAGATAATAAAATAAAATAAAATAAAGAGAAAAAGTGGGACCCAGATCCATTTTTTCCTCAATCAAGCCTTTAAACTCCAAAGATTAACTCCTACTTTAACCTTAGCTACTACAAATATTTTATTTAGATATGACACATATTTTTACCAAAGTATATCATACCCAAACATAAAAAGTGCACTTAATTAAACCTTCTCACTGAGCTAAGGCCGAATGCCAAATGATCTTGAAGAATCGTCTGCTTGAGAACAGGCTCTGACCTGCATGCAATCAACACAAATCTGCCAACGAACACATGGATTCTTCAAACTTTAGTGGAACTGCCCCCAACTGTTTACTGGTTGCTTCCAATGCTTCATGTCGTTTGGAAAGTTCACAGTGTCTGCTTGGCTGCTAATAATGTGAATAATGTGTAGGTGAAACTAGCACCATTATGTCCAGTGTATCTTGCTTGGGAAGTGGTTGATCCACGTGAAGAAAGAAAAACCGTTCATACTTATGGTTGCCAATATTCACAACCTCATAATCGGAGCTACCCAAAAACGTGTATCCGTGTGGTAGCTCAAAGCTCCATAGAATCGTGAAGATGCCTCGATGGCTGCCTCCGTGAATTTTTCTTTTTTATAATTAGCTGCAACATTCCACGTATCAGCAAGAAACTCGAACAACTGCCTATGAAAATGAAGACCGTGGTTTGATTTCCATGCAACCATGTGAAGAGGATCTCCACATGCATTCTTACGGGCCGATGTCAGTGGTAATCTGCCAGTGATGACGGAGTGCGGGCTCATTATTTGTGGAACTCTATCTGCCCGGCTCACCCAAAAAAAAGATTCATGCTGATGTGATGATGAGCTTATGTTTATATGCCTTCGGTTGCCAATGTCGATCTCCTCAACTGCCACAAAAACGCCGACTGCTCCACGTGGAAAATAATTGGTGACTGCAACCTTCATTGAATTCGGCTGCAAGAGGTAAAAGCAGGCCTGACCAAATCTCTACGATTTGGCTACCATTAAGAACTCAAGTCTAAGAGAAGTGCGGGGCCGCCATAAAATGAACTCGTTTGATCAATAGAAGGCCACGCTCCATTTCTACAGATGTGAAAAATCTATCTTTTTGAAAGACTCGGCAAGCAACTCTTTCCAAGCTTGCGCCCCTTTAAAGGCATGCCCAGTAGCTTATGGATGGTCCTTTCAAACTGCTCGAGAATGTGTCTATGGGTATCTGCCCATGAAAACTGTGAAGCTCCCTACAATACCCCATGCCCATAAGTCCTTTTTCTTCGTCAATTGCTTGCATGTGGTCATAGTCTGTTAAAGGTAATTTTTGGGAGTTTCCACAATAATAACATGTTGAAAATCTAGATTACGCCTTGGAGCTGTCAAGTCTATGCCATTTTATTCGAGTCTAGCTGCTCGATAGCAGCTCCCTTGCAGGCTGAGCATTACTTTACTGATACCCACTCTTTTGGATTTATACAGGACTGTATTAAAAAAACACAGACTTACACCCATGACTAACTATGATTGGTCTGCTATGTACTTTACCACTCTTAGATTCCACTACATGTGTAATTTTAGATCTCTTCTGCAATTCCCGCAAACCTTGATCTTGAGAGGTTGGTGTAGACTAAGGATGCTTTCTTGATGCCTGATTTTCCTTATCTTGTGTAGTATCCTTAGATGCTTTTTTGACATCACATTCTGCAGCAGTCTGAATCACTACTACTTCTGATGAATATAGAGAATTAACATTCTCTTGGCTGCTACTTCCAATTAATGATATTTCATTACTGTCAAAGTCTTGGTTTTTCTAAACGATTATAACTGTTATATGATACAAAATTTGAAGTAGAATCGATGACAGATGCATTGCACCCCACAGGATTTGAAGTAGATGAAGATCTCTCAAAGACTGTTAATCTAGATCCTTCTACTGCTATTAGTGAGACCTTTACATTGTCCCTGAGATCTCTTCCAATGCACATCGCTGAGAGTTGTTGTCCCACTGATAAAACATCAGAAATTCGAGACACCAGATCATGTGACATTTCAGATATATGTGTTATCACCCGCCTTGTATTTTCCTATGTGAGGTGGATCCAAGATGGATGGTAGAGGGACAAGCAACTAAGGGGTGGAACCACGACTGCCTAGACTCCCAAATGGATGGTTGTCATGCCAATCAAGGCAGACTTCACTTTATGTTATCCTAGTCCAAGATAACGATGGGGGAGACAAAGATTTGCTCCCAACAGGAGAGATCGGCCCTAGACACCAGAAAAAATCAGATGGGCTTCAGGATACTTAAGGTGCAAGGTGAATGGAAACCCTAGCTCTAGGGTTTAGGTACTAGCAACTGGTGAAGATGACCACTGTCTTGGGAAACGTAACTGTGACAGGATGAGCAGGAATAGAGTTGGGACTGCCTAGTACCAAGGAGACAGACTCAGTGAAAGATAATTGACTTGAGTTATCAATGAGTGTTGGCAAAGGGAATGGGAGGAGATCTTAAGGATAGGACTAGCGCTAGCTAGGAAATCAATGCCTTATGCATTAAGGGCAATGGAGTCAGCAACAACCCAACGTTTCAGTGAACCCACCTGGGATACACCTTGATCTATGAACCCAGAAAATAGTTGGTCCAGAGAAGCTAAGATACAGAAAATACCAGCTCAATGGAAGGCTAGCACTAGGGCTTGGAAAGACAGATTTGCAGTTCTAGGGACACCTAGAGGCTAATAACTCAACGTTGAAGAAGAAATGAGGTCAAGGTGACCTGATCTACAAGCCCAAATAAGAAAATCAGCAGAAAAATCAAATCCGGACAAAGTCAAAATTTGATGAGGGGGCTAGGGGGGTTGAAAACCAATTTTTTAGATCTAGGGTAAACTGAAAAGAACTAGCTCAGTGTTGGGGGTGTTCTGGAATGATTAAGCCATGATCTATTAGCCTATCTTGTCAGATTTCAGAAAAAGTCACTTCCGAAAAAGTCCATTTTTCAGTGAGGGTGCTAGGGTTGTTTTTAGTCAAAAACTCAGATCTAGGTCAAACAGCCAAGAATTTCGACAGCGTTGGGGTTGATTTGGACTATGTGGGACCCGATCTATTTGTCTATGAAGTCAGAATTTAGAAAAAATCAAAACCCTAGCAGGTCAAATTTTCAGTGGGGGGTTATGTAGTTTTCTGGCAAAAAATCAAATCTAGGTCAAACCAGCAGGAGTTTGACCAGCGTTGCAGTTGATTTGGTGAAGGGGAGACCCGATCTATGAAAACCAGAAATGGTTTGGCCAAATATCGAATGATTCCCATATTTATTGCTTTTTTAGGGTTTTTAGTATTTTAGGAGTTTTCAGAAAAAATTGAAGTAAAGCAAGGTACAATGGAATAAGATTTGAAAAGAAGAGACTTACCTGGAAAATTTTGTAGAAGTCTTTAACAGTGATGATATTTTCTATCCCGATCAATTCTGGAAGATCCCCGTGATTTCTATGGCATATGCAAGCTCCAAACCACCAATGCGCCCCCTACCCTGCATGAGCAAACGTCAACCATATCAGATTTGCTAATACAAGACAAAGAAACTGAATGCTACAAGAAAGTAACATGAAGTAATCATAGATCACAATGAAACTAATGAAAACCCCCTGATCCAAGATGAAGAAAACCGAGCGAGTTGAGCCCCCCCTACAAAAACGCTCCAGCCAAAACGCCCTCCTGTAGACAAAACAATGATAGCAAAAAAATATAGATCTCACAAGAATTTCCACAATGCTAGGAAGCTGAAGATTTTTCAATCACAATTTGAGAACATCAGATGTAAAGCAGATCCAAAAAATTTCCACAAAAAAGTCTTTATATTATTCAGATCCCAGAGCCAAAGACCCCTTACAAATGAGAAGCTATCTCCTTTAAATAGAAACGAGAGAACCACAATCATAACTGAATCCTAACCACTTTCAAAACGAGTGGCTAAGATTAAAAGATGGAATGTTCTAATCAATGGCTGAGATGAGCTCAACATACAACACATGGATCAATATAACCATAATTTACCAAAGTGGACTAAACCACCCACAAAAGGTAACCCACTCAACAAGAAATAAATGAAACACATGGTGGGTCCAAGGAGTGTTTGACTAACTTCCTTTGGGTGTCCCCATGGAACAATAAAAGAATATAATAATTTAATTCTTTGACTTTGTGCCTTCTTGAGAAAATCGTGAGCCTTCCAAAAGCTGCAGAAAATAATATAAAAATGCCCAAAAATAGGTGTGGGCCCAATCAGGTGCTGCAGCTGCTGGAGAAGGTGTGGAGGACATCACTCTCATCATCATGACTCATCCCATGCCATTTTCTTGCCTCAGTAGCCCAAATCGATTTCTTCAATAGCCATTGAATCATTTTTTAATCCGCCTCGGGAAACGTGATCCTGCCAAAACAACCTCCTAGGGTGCCTGCATTGTCAAATTAAGCCCACCAATCTATCTAGGATGGGGGTAGTATGGTATAGACAAGTGGATACACCCCCTTATGCCCATACAACACCCTAGGAGATCCAACTGAAACATCTCCCTGCTAAAAAATATCAATCTGTGAAGAAAAACTGCATCAGAAAGGCAGAATGAGCCTGATCACATCTGTAAGTGCCCGGAACTGGAAATAAACTGTCTCATTAGACTCAGAGAGTCCAAATCCATCTAAGGTGTATACTCATACCCCTCATAGGTCTCTATCTGATCATCAATCATATCCAATAAACAATATAACCATCTATGAATAACTAGACACCAATAATAACTTAGACTATATCCATCCGCTGCAAGTGTTAAAAGGTTAAGACATGCTCTACAACTCATTCGAGTAAAAATCACAACAAGCAGCATTCATTTCACTGGCGGTACATCAACCAATACATATATAAGGCTTTATTTATTATTACTCAGACTTAGACTTTCAAGACTATACTCACTTCATAGTTGTAGCCAATTTGCTAGTGAAGGGTGAAGGGTGGAAATGACAAGGCTAAGGCAAAAGATGACTTCCTACTCAACATCATGACACTTTGGACAAGGCAAGGGAATACTCACTATAACCAATGTCAGACAAACACCAACACAAGGAATGGTAGTGCCTCACAAATGGGTGAGTTGTTTAGAGAGTGCTTATTCAACTTAGGCATCATGTCTACATCAAGCTTCATCCAAGTTCATTAGGATCATCATTTTATTCGATGGCCTTTTGGCCTATATGACCCTTTTGGGACTTCACCAGTGCTTAAAAGCACAGCTAATCGCAGCTTTCATCCTGGACATATTTATTTTAATAAGGTCAGCAGTTTTTGGATATAGCATATTTTTAACCAGTACTTTTTTGAACCTTTTCTTATACTCTTCAAGGAGTATTTTAGCATTTCATTGCTCTTGCCCTTTTTACATATGTTAAGAAACACAGCTTTATAATTTTCATTTTCCATGGGCGCATATTCAAAATTTCCAATATAAGCAGTACATGAGCTTTCAATTTTAGCCAACAACATCTCAAGTGACTAGGGGGAGTTCTGCACAATGTCAAACATCGGGACAACCAACCAGAATGATTTAGGCATACAATCCAACTTACCAAAGGCAAGTTCTGTCACCAACTCAGAGCCGAGACACAATATAAACAGGGAGGTTTGTCCAACAAAAGTTCTAGCGGGGAAAAAGATCCTCCATGCCATAAGTCAAGAAGTCAGTCGGGTTGAAAACTAAAATGGAAGGTAATGGATGGGTGAAGACAATGAATGATGGAGCCAACACTAGCAAGCCAAAACAATGGTGGGAATGACTACCTCTATTCTCCCTAAGGAGGGTAAAACCAATGAGTATAGATCAAGAACTTCCAAGTATAAGTAAGGACATCAATACATAGTACAAGATACAACCAAGTCCATATAATTATGACCGCCAGATCATGATACCACAAGTTAATACATGTCACAAAAATCAGTATAAGAGCAATAATAACCATAACACAATATAAAATACTGAGTCATAACCATGCAATATAATCCATCTGAGACTCCATCTGTCCAACAAAAAAGAATTGACATAAAACTGGGCATTAATGACTGCTCTGAAAATGACATAAATGGCTACATCAGTCCTCAAATCTGAGTGTCCTGAGACTCAGTCCTGACATGGGAGAGTACAATAGTCCACTAATATAATAATGATCCATCAAAACTGCTCATCTCAGCATCTCATATGTAAGAGATCTGGCTGAAAAAAGTACTGTGTTTGAAAAATAGAATATGGTAGCCTGGCTACTATATATGTGATAACATCTGTCTCCAGCTGGGACAAGTGCTCTGCTGAAAAGAGCGCTTGAGAACCTCAGAATCTCTGGTCCTCACGCTCTGCTTCTCGCATCCTCGATCAATCCATCCAGCTCTGCAACCGCTACCAAAAATGTACCTGGCTACTTGCAACATGTCCAGAGCTATACCAAACTCACAGACCAGTCATCAGAACAATATGTGGATAATATATAAAATACTAAAAATAAAGATGCATGAAACTGAAAAGCAGAAAATAATCTAATCTATAACCATAACTTTCAATTAAAGTTTGATTTTTTATTTTGCAGGATAACAAAATTACACTAAGAGCTTCAAAGGTGAACTTCAGACAAAAATGCGAGATTCTACACTACTGTCGGGAAAGGCTTATTTCATCCTACCTACCCTTCATGGAGTCGCCATGTGAGAGGAAGAATATGCAATGTAATCTCCCACAAATGTCAATGAAGCATAGTCTTCAAAATCCAGGAACTGGACTTTGTCCCCGGCAACGACGCCAAAATGTTGTCGCCCGAAACTGGCACGCGGGTGCTGAAATCCCAAACCATGGGCACGCCGGCCCGGCGATAACCTCTCTCTCGAGAGGCCAATGTCACCACACCTTCTCTCTCCTCGCTTCAGGCTGGCTCTTGTCCAGCTCTAGGGGTGTTTTCCTAAGTTCGGATCTCTAAGGCAGGTGCATCTGAGGGCATGGTGATCTGAAGAGGCTGCCTTAGAGAAACTCGGGTAGCAAAAAAGGAAAATGATTCGGATTGATGGGCAGGAAGGGGAAGGGAGGATCAGTCCTTGAGGAAAGCCCAGTGCCAGTACCAGAAGGGTAAATGGAGTCGGAAGGGGAATCAGAAGAGCTTTGTGTTTCACGGAAGTGAGACTAAGTTGGTCCATTCCATAACCAGAGGCTAGGAGAATGGAAGTATAACCGACTACTTTTCATTACTCCCAGACCTCTGATAACACAACGGCGACAAACAACTTGGGAACCGCAAATGCTTGCCCAATGTGCTAGATTATAGCCCTCTATGCTGGCTTGGTCTATAACTTATGAAAACCCGGAGCTACGACGGAGAAACTCAACATATCCTAAAAACTCAACATGATATTTTTCTTTATTAGCTCTGGGGAAAAATCCTCCCAGCCCAAAAATTTTCCATCCTTTACAATGGAGAAGGATGGCCTTTTTATAGGCTCAAAAAGCCATTCTCATAAAAGATAATAAAATAAAATAAAATAAAGAGAAAAAGTCGGACCCAGATCCACTTTTTCCTCAATCAAGCCTTTAAACTCCAAAGATTAACTCCTACTTTAACCTTAGCTACTACAAAGATTTTATTTAGATATGACACATATTTTTACCAAAGTATATCATACCCAAACATAAAAAGTGCTCTTAATTAAACTTTCTCACTGAGTTAAGGCCGAATGCCAAATGATCTTGAAGAATCGTCTGCTTGAGAACAGGCTCCGGCATGAATGCAATCAACACAAATTTGCCAACGAACACATGGATTCTTCAAGCTTCAGTGGAATTGGCCCCAACTGTTTACTGGTTGCTTCCAATGCTTCATTCCGTTTGGAAAGTCCACGCTGTCTGCTCGGCTGCTAATAATGTGACTGATGCGTAGGTGAACCTAGCACCATTATGTCCAGTGTATCCTGCTTGGGAAGTGGTTGATCCACGTGAAGAAAGAAAAACCATTGTTACTTACGGTTGCCAATATTCACAACCCCATAATTGGAGCTACCCAAAAATGTGTATTCGTGTGGTAGCTCAAAACTCCACAGAATTGTGAAGATGCCCCAATGGTTGCCTCCGTGAATTTTTCTTTTTTATAATTAGCTACAACATTCTATGTATTAGCAAGAAACTCGAACAACTGCCTAAGAAAATGAAGACTGTGGTTTGATTTCCATGCAACAATGTGAAGAGGATCTCCATCTGCAGTCTTACGGACCGATGTCAGTGGTAATATGCCAGTGATGATGGAGTGTGGGCTCATAATTTGTGGAACTCTATCTGCCACCGGGTCACCCAGAAAAAAGATTCGTGCTGATGTGATGATGAGCTCCTATTTATATGCCTTCAGTTGCCAATGTCGTTCTCCTCAGCTGCCACAAAAATGCCGACTGCTCCAACCAACGACCACTAGATTGCTCCACGTGGAAAATAATTGGTGACTGCAACTTTCATTGAATTCGACTGCAAGAGGTAAAGGTGGGCCTGACCAAATCTCTACGATTTGGCTACCATCAAGAACTCAAGTCTAAGAGAAGTGCGGGGCTGCCATAAAATGAACTCGTTTGATCAATAGAAGGACACGCTCCATTTCTATAGATGTGGAAAATCTATCTTTTTGAAAGACCCAGCAAGCAACTCTTTCCAAGCTTGCGCCCCCTTTAAAAGCATGCCCAGTAGCTTATGGATGGTCCTTTCAAATTGCTCCAGAAAGTGTCTGTGAGTATCTGCCCATGAAAACTGTGAAGCTCCCTACAATACCCCATGCCCATAAGTCCTTTTTCTTCGTCAATTGCTTGCATGCGGTCATAGTTTGTTGAAGGTAATTTTTGGGAGTTTCCACAATAATAACATGTTGAAAATCTAGATTAAGCCTTGGAGCTGTCAAGTCTATGCCATTTTCTTCGAGTCTAGCTGCTCGGTAGTAGCTCCCTTGCAGGCTGGGCATTACTTTGCTGATACCCACACTTTTGGATTTATACAGGACCGTATTAAAAAAACGCAAACTTACACCCATGACTAACCATGACTGGTCTGCTATGTACTTCACCACTCTTAGATTCCACTGCATGTGTAATTTTTGATCTCTTATGCAGTTCCCACAAACCTTGATCTTGAGAGGTTGGTGTAGATTGAGGATGCTTTCTTGATGCCTGATTTTCCTTATCTTGTGTAGTATCCTTAGATGCTTTTTTCGCATCACATTCTGTAGCAGTCTGAATCACTACTACTTCTGATGAATATAGAGAATTAACATTCTCCTGGCTGCTACTTCCAATTAATGATA
Organism: Pseudotsuga menziesii; assembly: GCA_001517045.1. Classification (NCBI taxonomy): domain Eukaryota; kingdom Viridiplantae; phylum Streptophyta; class Pinopsida; order Pinales; family Pinaceae; genus Pseudotsuga; species Pseudotsuga menziesii. The sequence goes on along the minus strand of LPNX010767473.1, from coordinate 23,674 downwards.
TTTCATTACTGTCAAAGTCTTGGTTTTTCTAAACGATTATTACTGTTATCTGATACAAAATTTGAAGTAGAATCGATGACAGACACATTGCACCCCACAGGATTTGAAGTAGATGAAGATCTCTCAAAGACTGTTAATCCAGATCCTTCTACTACTATTAGTGAGACCTTTACATTGTCCCTGAGATCTCTTCCAATGCACATCGCTGAGAGTTGTTTTCCCACTAATAAAACATCAGAAATTCGAGACACTAGATCATGTGACATTTCAGATATATGTAGAAGGCCTTCTTGTTTGATCCTACATTCTTTGCGTCATGCAAAACCTAGTACATCGACATTTTCACTATCATGATCTGCAGCTAGATTCTTCAGAAGAAAGAATTCTGGTAGGTTTTCCTTCAACCATTCTGCAAGTCCCTTCTTCATCCAATGAAGATGATTATACAGGAACAATTTTGGAAAGCACCCTTAAGGCTTCAAGATCCTCAAGGATATTGCTCTGCTTGTTGGTAACAAGCAACAAGTCAAAGCTTCCATTGGCTGGTACACATAACGAACATTTTTTGTCTCCACATATGTATTGTTTTCCAATGCTAACCAATTTTGGGAAAGCTACAAGTAATCCTTCAATCCTGATTCTCGACATGTCAACAAACTGCCTTGACACCAGGGATTTCCCTAATTTTCATAATAATGGATGCTGTAAGAACCACTTTCTGAATACTATTCATAAATTCATGTAAGAGCATGAGCAGCTAACCGTTGGTCAACCTCAGGCAGGTTACTGTGTCCAAAGAATGGTGTGAAACCCAACACTATAGGTTGAAAGACTGATTGAAACAGTGATACATGATCTTCAATCTGCCAAAATGCAATGTATTTAGTTGATGTCAAAGATGAACGATTTTGGAAGAAATTATAGGTGCATCCCATCCCACAGATAACGAACCCTTTCTTCACTGGCAAGCATGTCAACGAGCTCCAGATCTGTACTGTCATATGACAACTCAGGGTTGGTCTCTAATGTATACACCCATGTCAAAATGGGAGGTAACACCCTGAAAGTTGACTGCTCCTTGATGACTCAGGGACTCTGACATTGTCATATCTCTCATTGAGCCTATCCCTTTGGTACTAGACATTCCCAACTCTGTCCTTACTCACCCTGCCTCAATTACGTTTCCCAAGGCAGCAGTTATCTTCATCAGTTGCTAGTACCTCAACCCTAGATCTAAGTATTACCCCTATAGGTCACTTTGGATCAACCCTTATACGACTGAAACCCTCATCCAAAGCCCTAGTCCACTTAGTACCATCTTCCATAGATCTAGAGTTTCCAATTACCTTACACCATATGTACCTCAAGCCATACTTGATCTGATCTGGTGTCCAAGTCTGATCTCTCCTGTCGGGAGTAGATCTGGGTCTCCCCCTTTGTTGTCTAGGACTTAGATAACATAAAGCGAAGACTGCCTTGATTGGTGTGACAACCATCCATTTGGGAGTCTAGGCAATCTTGGTTCCACATCCTTAGTTGCTTGCCCCTCTACCATCCATCCTAGATCCATCATACATAGGCAACTACAAGGTTGGTGATAACACCAGTAATCTAACTTGCAAGAACTGATGTAGCAAGATAGGGTTTCGCACCTGATAAGCTCTATTGAGCTGGGAAACCACCAGTTCGGAACCAAGTTTGACTTCCAATTGAGTGATGCCACGTGACAAGGCATCCCATAAAAGCACAATAACAACCCTAAATTCAGCTACATTATTAGTAGCAGGACCTAGGCACGCGCCTCCAGAGGCGACTAGCTGTCCTGAGGGTGAGTAAATAACCCATGCAGCTGAAGCCAGGTTGCAAGTGTGACGACTAGCGCCATCTACAAAACCTACTAACCACTCAGAAGACATTTGTAACAATCGCCACATGATATAAGAACACTAACCAGCTAACTATCGTACATAAAATTACATACAATAAAATTACAAGAAAAAGCACTAGGCCTAAGCATAGTACTTCTTCATGTTGATGTAATTGTAACTTCGGAATGTATTCACTTGTATTTCTTATGTATTGTACCTAATGTTTATTCCGGGAAGTGTTTGTAATGTAATTGAGTCATGTCATGCCCCGATGTTGCGATCGAGAGTTTCTATAATGTGAACAAATCATGTCAAGTCATTGTGGGTAACCCTCCTATTGATCAAGGGTTAAAATCCCCGTAGTTGTGGGGCCCTAGGGTTATTAGACTATCCTAAGAAGTCGACCCTAGGTGAGTTATTGTAAGTCAAGGCAATAGTCCCCACCATTGTGTTAAGGATAACCCTCCTTGTTGGTCAGAGAAGTCAAAGTCCCCACAAGTTGTGGGGCACTAGGGTTATTAGCCTCTCCTAGAGATGTCGGCTCTAGTAAGTAATTGTTAAGTGAGGTCGACATGTTGGAGTGGACATTATGTGAACGAAAGAATATAAATAGAGAGTGGGCCTCTCTATTTATCACACACACACTAACTCATTGGGGCGCATGCGTGAGAGAGAAGTTGCTGGGACAAGAGAGAGACTACTGCTGTCAGGAGATCATCTCTATGTTTTTGGGTTTTACTTTTGGTGCTGATTCTATCTCTGAGGAAGTTGCAGGGTTTTCTCCTTTATGGTTCTCTCGAGGAAAATTCTTTGTGTCTCTTTTCTCTTGTGTTTTATTGCTGTGCATGTTATTCTCTCAGCTAAAGATCCTAAGAAGATAATGCTAGCTTGAATGATAAAAATATAACATGGTATCAAAGCTAACTTGAGAAGAAGACATTGTGCAGCTATAGAAGCTAGGGCTTCTTAATTTTTGGGTCTCTCTCCACAATCTATCAGCAAAAGTATGCTAGGCTGACTCTCGATTGAAGGGCGCATCTTTCTGTCGAAGCGGAATTCGATTCCGGACATTTTCAGTTTTTGGTGCGGGAAATTAGGGCTTCTTACAAAAGAGGAATTTTTGAGTGAGCCTGGCATAGAATTGCTTTCCTCATCAAAATCAAAGTTTAGAGACCTGGGTCGATATTTTTGGTTGGGTGAAACTCCAGGAAAGTCAAACCCTAGTTTGACCCCGGGCTGGAAAAACCCTAAAATACTAAAACTGATAAGTTTTGGTACATTCACTATATCTTGGGATTGGAGAAGGATCAAAAGCTGCAATTTTCCTAGGCCGAAGATAAAATTCTGATTTACACTATTTCCAAAATTCAGCCTCAGATTCAGTATATTCTAGGAGATATGATCCCTCCAAGTTAGGGTTCCAGCCTCTTCCAGGATTCATCTCTAAACAGGACACCTGGAGAGAATTGCTATATCTTGGGCAACAAAGGTCCAAATGAAATTTATGAAGATTTACCAGAAAGGGCATGGAATGTACTTTCCGTGGTCTGAGTTTCAGACCCAGAAGATGAAACAGTGACACGTGGCAGTCCATAAAACTTCGCTATACTGAACAGTCCTGAAACAGGTCACCTTGGGAAAATGATCATAAGTCCCAATTGGTGAAACCAATTCTGATGAAACCTATGGTGTTGGAACAGAAACAGACAAGGATACCTTAGTGCAAAGTTTTAGACACAGAGGAGCAGCAATTTCAGAGATATCACAGAAACAGTATCAGGCATTTATGTAGAAGAAATTGGAAAACTAGGGCTTCCTGTTCCGGGAGCTTCCCTCCACTGTTTTCAGAAAAGGAGTACATTGGACAACTCCATTTGAAGAGATCTATCTTTCTATCCAATCAGATCTAAAAGATTCCAAGTTTTTAAAATTAGGGTTTCTTTGACAAACCCTAGATCAGCTAGCTCCAGAACCAGGACGGACACCTCAAATCGGTAAGATCTAATCTTTTGTTATTTTCATTTCAGGTTCTCATTTCAAAATGATCTATCACATCAGCTTGATGATAAGCTTGGTGAAGTTGACAACTTCCAAGCATGGAAGTATATGATCTCTCTGAAGAAAATGAATTGGACACCTACATGAGTAGAGAGGTTCTAGTTCCAGAGGGAGATGAGGCTCAAAGCCTTACACAAGAAAAACTTGGTCAAGGCCAAGAAGATCATTGCTGATTCAATCACAGATCAACTTGTACCACAAGTGTCTTCCCTAAAGACACCGAAGATGTTTGATTCCTTGACCAAGCTATTTTAAGGGAAGAACATAAATCGGAATATGACTTTAAGAAACCAGTTGAAGAATGTGAAGATCTACAATGCAGAGACCATGCAGTCATACTTTACAAAGGTCTCTCAAATCAAAGAACAACTTGAAGCGGTAGAAGAAGAAGTGGAGAATTCTGAAGTTGTGATAACCACCTTGAATGGCCTCCTAGGATCATGGGATTCATTCATTCAAGGAATGTGTGCCAAAAGGAAGTGATTACCTTCAGTAGACTCTGGGAAGAGTGCACACAAGAAAAAAAGCGCGACTCATAATAAGAAAAGAGAAGATGGGAGAAATTGAAGATCAAGCTCTCACCATCCAAAGAAGATCCCTTAAGCAATGAAGAATATGAAGAACTCAACTCTTGAAGAGTTTCTTATCCATCTTGAGAATTTGGATAAGAAATGATGATGTCATGAATGAAGAAGATGATGAAGCGAAAGTCTTAAGAAGGAGTCTACCCATGAAACAAATAAAGATAAGTATTCAATTGTCATTTCATGATATTGTTTTGTTATGCATTTGTTTATATTCAGTTGATGTATTATGCATGATAGAATGCTTGCATTATTGATAGTATACTACTAATATGCATGTGATGGGTAAGTAGCTCATGGTGCTATACAACTCTCCATTGCTACTTATCTAGAATGAAACCTCTTTGCTGACATATTGGATTAGTGCACAATTTCAATATTGTCCTAGTAGAGATGGAAGGCATCTAGAAAAGTTTCGTGAGATATGGATGAATGTTGTATTGGATAAAATAGTTGTATGATCATATATTTATGCATAAGAATTTGCCATTATGAATATGCCTTATGAAATCTTTCTAACCATACAAATAATGCATTTGACTTGTAGGAAAGATCGCGTAAAATCGCCTATAAGCAAAGAAGGATGAGACTTGTTCTGAAGAACAAGTGACGGCAGTTCACGATGAAGAATAATATGACGAATGCAGCGACATCATTGATGCAAAACCTTCCAGCTATGAAGAAGTAACCAAGAAGAAAGGGAAGACCAGTTCAAAGAAGAATGATGTCTAGGATGCAGTATCGATACGTGAAGGGAAGTTCGTAGTTCCATCATGCAGTAGATGGAAACATTGTGGGATACAAGGTAAGATTCGTAGCACGAGGCTTCTCACGAAAAGAAGGCATAGACTACAAAGAGACATTTGCAGCCAGTGGGAGTTGAGACACATGATAGGAAGAATCATGTGTGCAAATGAAAGAAGGCCTTGTACGAGTTCAAAAGACACCCATGGGATAACACAAACATGATGAGCTTGATGAAGATCTTAACCTTTGCTACAAGGTTAAAGATGAAAGCCTATAGAGGATGACAAGCTCACAGATGGGTGCGAGAAGAACTTTTGAAAAAAGTTCAAGATAGAGGATCTTGGTATCCAGTGATCCTAGATGGATACATAGAATATTAGTAGCAGAGGAAGCTACTTGTCACTTCGGTACAGAATGTTTCAGTGCATAGAGTACGAAAGACATAGGGAGAATGATGCTTTGCTTCAGAAGGAGTGATTGCAGAAGATCCTGAGGTTCGACATGGTATGACAGGATGGACAGATTACTGATGACTCTAGGCTTTACTGAGAGTAAAGCGGATTCCAACCTTTGCTTCAAGGTTGAAGACGGAAGACCAGTGATGCTCCTGTTATATGTCGATGACTTGTTCCTGACAGAAAAGAGGAACTCATTAAAGTTGCAAGAAGGAGACTTGCTGCCGAGTTCGAGATGAAGGACTTGGATATGATGGCATGGAGGTGTGGCAGAATATCCCTGGGACAAGGGAAATATGCAGTAGAGATCGTGAAGAGGTTCAGGATGATGGACTGCAAGGCCATGACCACACCTATGGCATCAAACCTGAAGCTATTGAGTGATGCTTCATCAGATTCGGTTGATGCCACGATGTATGATTGGGTCCTTGATGTACCTGACAAACACGAGACCAAATATTTGCTTTGCCGTGAACACCTTGAGCCAGTTCCTGATAGATCCGATACATGTTCACTTGATTGCTGCAAAGCATATTCTGAAGTACCTGAGAGGTACAGTTGATTATGGGCTCAAGTATGAGGCGAATCAAAAGATTAACCTAGAAGGTTATGTTGATTCAGATTGGGCAGGCAGTGCCATCGATAGGAAGAGCACTTCAGGGTGTTGCTTCAGTATGGGATCAGGTGTGATCTCTTGGTTTAGCAGGAACCAATCCTGTGTGGCACTAAGTACAGCTGAAGCAGAGTATGTCACAACTTATTTAACTAGTTGTGAGGCAGTATGGCTGAGGAAGGTACTATCTGATTTATTTGATCTCCAGTTGGATGCTACTTGTATACATTGCGACAACCAGAGTTGTGTGAAGTTGTCGGAGAACCCGGTGTTCCATAACAAGTCGAAGCATATCAAGATCAAGTATCACTATCTCAGGGATATGGTGCAGAGGGGAGCAGTGAAGCTCCAATATGTTGCGATGGACAAACAGATAGCTGATGTGTTGACAAAACATTAGCCAGAGTGAAGTTTGAGTACTTCAAGGAGAAGCTTGGTGTTCTCTAGGTTGAGGTTCCCTCCAAAGGGAAGTGATGAGTTCGTGAGCCATTTTGACATGGTGAGAGGATTGGTTCCTCCATGGTCAAATGTAAGGGCTGAGCCATTCTATCATGATGAGAGGATTGGTTCCTCGCATGTCAGATATGAGTGCTGATCCATTCTGATGTGACTGTAGGATTGGTTCCTACATGATCAGATATAAGCGCTGAATGCCATTCTTGGAATGGAGGCACCTGGTCAGTTACCAAGAAAGCTCAGTCTGGGACTGAGGGCCATTTTGATGTGACTATAGGATTGGTTCCTACATGATCAGATGTGAGTGCAGAGCCATTCTAAGGCGATTGTAGGATTGGTTCCTATAATGATCAGATGTAAGTGCAGAGCCCTTTCGGCATGGAGGATTGGTTCCTCGCATGGTCGAATGTAAGTGCTAAGCCTTTCTGACATTTGTTGTCAGATGTAAGAGCAGAGTCCTTTCGGCATGGAGGATTGGTTCCTCGCATGGTTGAATATAAGTGCTGAGCCTTTCTAACATTGGTTGTCAGATGTGAGTGCTGGGCCTTTCTGACAGGGTTGTGGGATGTGTTCCCACATGGTCAGATGTGAGTGTTGGGCGTGCCTTTCTGATATGATTATAGGATTGGTTCCTACATGATCAGATATAAGTGTTGGGCAGGCCATTCTGACTTAGGGTCAGATATAAGAGCTAGGCAGGCCATTCTGACTTAGGGTCAGATATAAGTGCTGAAAAAGACCTACATGGAGGCTAGGCCTACAACCAGCATGAAAAATGGCTGGCTCTGTAGAACTTCCCGTGACGAGAAGAATCAAGAGATAGCACCTGTGATGATGATCTAGCAGAGATGTTCCAGAACCAGAGATGATCAAGATTGAGTGATGATCCAGAACCAGAGATGATCCAGATCCAGATGAAGATGACTTGAAGATGACGAGAACTCGATGATGATCCAAATGATACAGAGAAGAAGACCTGTGCTAATAAATTGTGTCGAGAGACTACCTTCGTAGTTAAGAGAGAGTGTTGATGTAATTGTAACTTCGGAATGTATTCACTTGTATTTATTATGTATTGTACCCCAATGTTTATTCCGGGAAGTGTTTGTAATGTAATTGAGTCATGTCATGCCACGATGTTCTGATCTGGAGTTTCTATAATGTGAACAAGTCATGTCAAGTCATTGTGGGTAACCCTCCTATTGATCAAGGGTTAAAGTCCCCGCAGTTGTGGGGCCCTAGGGTTATTAGACTATCTTAGAGAAGTCGACCCTCAGTGAGTTATTGTAAGTTAGGGCAATAGTCTCCACCATTGTGTTAAGGATAACCCTCCTTGTTGGTAAGAGGAGGCAAAGTCCCTACAAGTTGTGGGGCACTAGGGTTATTAGACTCTCCTAGAGATGTCGGCTCTAGTAAGTAATTGTTAAATGCGGCCAACATGTTGGAGTGGACATTATGTGAACGAAAGAATATAAATAGAGAGTGAGCCTCTCTATTTATCACACACACACAAACTCATTGGGGCGCATGAGTGAGAGAGAAGTTGCTGGGACAAGAGAGAGACTACTGCTGTCGGGAGATCATCTTTATGTTTTCGGGTTTTACTTTTGGTGCTGATTCTATCTCTGAAGAAGTTGCGGGGTTTTCTCCTTTATGGTTTCCCCGAGGAAAATTCTTTGTGTCTCTTATCTCTTTTGTTTTATTGCTGTGCATGTTATTCTCCCAGTTAAAGATCCTAAGAAGATAATGCTAGCTTGAATGAAAAAAATCTAACACTTCAAGTAGAGCCCATTTCTAGGCTCAGGCAGCTTGTTTCCATCAAAGTCATTCAACTCATATGCCCCATTTTTTAAGACTTTCGACACAACATACGATCCTAACCACATGGAATTGAACTTTCCTTCCCCCAGGGGTTCTTTATCTTGATCCCAGAGTAAGACAAGCTCCCCTTCAGAGAAAATACTAGGTTTGACCGTTTTATCATATTGGTTTTTCACCCTATTTTTATGAGCCTTGTTTGTTGTTAACGCATCTCTGTGTTGTTCATCTAGATGTTCTAAATGCAGTAAACATTCTTCTAGTTTAGATGTGTCTAGAAGTACATGGATGGCAATTTTAAGTGATGGGATTTCACATTCAACCGGAGTTATTGCTTTCACCCCGTGAACGAGTTGGAAAGGTGAAAACCCCATGGCAATTTTAACATTGGTTCGGTATGCCCAAAGTGCAGGATATAACATGATGTGCCAATTTGATTGGGATGCGTTGATAGTACGCTTAAGAATGGTCTTCAAGGTTTTATTGACTGCCTTGACTTGACCATTCGCCTGCGGGTAGAAGGAAGATGAATGGTCTTGCTTAAACCCTAACATAGTAGCCAATTCAGTCATCATACTATTTTGGAAATGACTACCATGGTCAGTGACAATCTCTTTTGGTATCCTGAAACCAGTGATAATTTGGTTGAAGACAAAAAAAGCTGCAGTTTCTCAGTCAGCCCTAAAGGTGGGCATTGCCTTTGCCCACTTGGTGAAGTAATCAACAACGACAATGATATATTTATGCTCCCCAGCCAAAACTGGGTGGCACGTCACATAATCTACCCCCCACTTAGTGAAAGGGCCCACTGTGATGACGGGAAGCAAAGGAGCAGGATGCGACCGCATCTTCCTGGTGTAAAGCTGACAAGGATGAAATTGCTTCATGGCTTCCACACAATCTTTAAAGATTGTGGGCCAGAAATAACTGGCACGCAAAATCTTCTAGGCCGTTGCTAACCCAGATAAATGACCCCCGCATGCTCCGTTATGGAAATCATTTAGGACATGCTTGGCTTCCTTGTGGGTGAGACACCGACGCAAAACAAAATCTACCCCTCTGTGATACAAAGTATCTCCGATGATAAGGTAGTTTTTCGCATGGACACGCAGTTTGTGCCGCTCTTCTCTCGAGAAGGCAGCAGGGTACTTCAAAGTTTGGAGATAGACAAGTATATCTCCGTACCAAGGATCAGAGGTTGAAATCAGGAAGACATACTCATCTAGGAATGAGTCTTCTTCAACTGCTACATTCTCTTCCATTGGAAATTCTGCAATAAGTTCTGCAAAGCCTAAGGATTTCTTAGATTTGGCAGATTGAAAATCCAAGTCAAACTCCTGGAGAATGACTATCCATTTATTGAATTTGCCTCCGATTATTCGTCGGGACAAAACATACTGAAAGGGATTGACATCTACTACTACTGTAGTGGTCCTTAGCAGAATGTAGTGACGTAGCCTTTGTACAACATAAACAGCTGTTAAAGCCAACTTTTCAACGTAGGAATATCGAAATTCAGGACCCACCAATGCACGACTAAGGTAATAGACAACATGCTCTTGAAGCTCGTCATCTTCCTAGACTAATACTACCCCAATGGTCGATTTCGACGCGGCTAGATACAATATAAAATCTCAAGAGTAATTTGGCAGACGTAGCAAATGAGCTGACAACAAAGCTTTCTTTAATGCCTCGAAAGCAAGTTGTGCGGTTTCATCCCATACAAATGGGGTGTCCTTCTTCAATAGGCGCATGAAACCTTTAGTGATCTAGGCATAATTCCAGATAAAACGTCGAAGGAAGTTGGACTTTCCTTGCAGGCTTTAAAGTTGCTTGATAGTGCGAGGAGGGGGCAAATTTACGATGGCCTCTACTTTCAAAGGATCCACCTGAATACCTTTGCTTGAAACTATGAATCCAAGGAGCCGTCCTAACTCGATGCAGAAAACACACTTGTGGGGATTCAAGCGTATTTTATAATGTCTATATCGTTCGAAAATCAAGCGAAGATGATATGGGTGATCGATCCTCTTACAAGAATGAGAAGGAAAATCATCTAGGTACGGCTCAACAATGTACTTAATATCATGAAAGGAAAAATTCATTTCCCGCTGAAAGGTAGCCCCTGCATTTTTCAATCCAAAGGGCATTTTTCTGTACGCGAAGGTACCACAAGGACAAATAAAAGTTATTTTATGCTGGTCTTTCGGCTTAATTTGAATTTGATTATACCCGGGAAAACCATCCATAAACGAAAACACTTCACTCCCTGCACAAGCATCAATAATTTGATCTATGAAAGGTGTAGGGTAATTGTCTTTGGGACATGCCTTGTTCAAGTCGTGGAAATCTGTACATACGCGTATCGTCCCTTGTTTCATATCAGCAAGAATAGGGTTGGATACCCATTCCGTCAAAGCAATAGGGTGGATGAAACCAACTTTCAGCAGTTTTTCCACTTCAGCCATAACGACTGCCACCTTACGGGGGTTAATTGGTCTAAGCTTTTGTCTAACCGGTTTGGCGTCAAGATAGGTTCGAATTTCATGTTCGACAATTGATGGATCAATGCTTGGCATCTCCTCATATGACCAGGAAAAAACGTCGCGAAACTCCTTAAATAAGGCAATATAGATAGCAATCTCCTCCGGAGAGCAGTTTGCACCAATATATACATTTTCAACGACGTCGGGGTTCGCAGAGATGTTAATAGGAATAGTAACCGAAATGTTCACCATGTTCCCCTCGACGAAGATTCCCTCCCTTGGTAAGGGATTAATTGGTAAATCAACATCGTCTACTAGTCTCACGTGGAACTCCTGGTTATCAATTCTACTTAACTCTGGAAAGAAGTAGGATTTATGGTGAAGATCTTCGCAAATCTTTTCTTACCCACTCATAGCTTCCAAAATGGATTCGTTTGAAGGAAAAACCATGTCTAAGCAGTCGTTAGAATATAAAGAGTTCTCTGCCCAAGCAGGCAGATAACCTTTTTCTGACTCCTCAGAGACTATAGGAGTCGAAATTGGATCAATAGTAGTATTAACAATAGCTTGGTAAGCCACTTCTACTGTCGATAAGGGCACTTGAGGTTCGTGATGGGTAGGAAGTGTTGCCACTCCTGGTCGGCGTGCGTGTGTCAAAGCCCAAAATTAGGCACACTGGCCCGATGGCAACTATGAAGAGAGCAACCACTGTCACCACGCTCCTCTCTTCCTCACTTCAGGTTGGCTCTTCTCCAACTCAAGGGGGGCATCCCTGGTGGTAATATCGCTAAGGCAGGAAATAGTTGCGGACAGGGTGATTGGAAGACACTACCTCAGCAAAATGGTTGTAGCATAGAAGTGATGAATGGTTGACAGAAGGAGGGAAGGATCAAACCCCACTAATGGACCAGTTCCGGCATACCTAAAGGGAGAAATGGAGTCTAGGGAGAACCCACGAGGGCCTTGTGTTAGAGGGGCAGCTACTGGATATTCTTCTTCCTAAACGCAGAGGATGCTCTAGACAGACAAAAGAGATGCTACATAATCAAGTTTGATAAAATGTAAGAATCGAACCCATGCCTACACGCTCACAAAGGGGAAAAAAAGCAATTGCTAGGATTTTTGCCTTCCAATAGAATGAGAGCATCTGATTATGGTCCCCGACGCAGACATAGAGAGGAAAGCTAGCTAGTAACTAACGCTCATAACACAGGTTAATGCCATACACCATGAAGGATACTCGTATGGACAAACATAAAACCCAAAATGATATATTTTCTACTAATCTCTAGAGAAAAATCCTCTCAGTTTTTCCATCTTTACAATATGAAAAGCTGGCCTCTTTTTAGGTCCAAAAACCTCCTCTTTCCTTTTAAAAAAGAAAAAGAATAAAAATCCTAAAAAAGAAAAATAATAATAATTTAAAAAAAGAGAGAAAAAGGTAGATAAAGTTTTAGATCCACTTTTTACTCTATTAAACTAAAGAGTAAGTACCCCTTTATTAAAAGCGATCTAAGTTAACTAACCCAAACATATCAAAGCATAAAAAGTTTATTTTAAGGGACTTTCACTTTGACCAATGCTGAGTACCAACGAAACCATAGACGCCCATGACTCTGCCGAATCGGCTGCCAACCAGTGACGTGTGAACTAGCAGGTAGATAGCTGTTTCAAGCAGTGGTTGTCATCAGCGTATGATAAACTTTTTACATGTTGTCAGTCACATGATACGTGGGTTACTCAGAAAAAAAGTGTACAACTGTGATAGCGAGCCCATGATCTCTGGCAAGTGGATTTCAAGGAATTTGTTTCAAATCTATAGACCTGTGAGAACAACCTTCACTCGGCGGCCAAGCAAACTCGACAGGTGATGCGTAAATTATGCCATCTCCACGTAACAGCTGAGCTCTCAGAACGAAAACTTAGGATCCCAAAACCTGAGCTCTCAGAACGAAAACTTAGGATCCCAAAACCTGTACCCACTGGTCGTAAATAAAATTGAAATCAGCTGCTTGAAAGAGATTATGTCGACTACTCCAGAACGCTGATTACTCTGCCACTTGTCGATTCCCCTATAATTCAGTGCGCTAGTGTGTGGCCGCTCCACCTCTGCAGAAACGTGAATACACCCTTGCTCGACACTCTCAATAAGAAAGTGAAAACATATCCATGACAGAGCCTTCAACTTCTGCCAGCAATAATCCAAAAATCGTGATCTCCCAAAAAGAACTCGAGAATTTTAAAATCGGGAAGCTGCTAACAAAATGGAAATGACACCCATATGATTGGATTCCTCTTTGATGGCAAGACCCTTTGCGCCTATAGTGAAGAGCTGCCCACTTCGTTCCTCAGTTGATAACCACCCCAGCCATCTCTACGCCGACTGTCAAAAAGATGGATCGCCAATCAGATCCCTTTTTTTTAAATTCTGAGTTGCTATTTGTCGTGGATGGGTTCCTTGAGTCATGGTACTCGCCAATAGCAGCTAAACGGTGATGATGACAATAAATCGTGAAGGAAGAAAAACCTGAAGAAAAAAAATCTTTATCAATTATGTGATTCATCACAATATTGTAGATTCAATGGGTAGCCATCGTGAAGGTTGCTTTGATCTGTGTGGTCATGTACAAGACCCCTTAAGTTTAGATTCTCGATGGATGAAACTTCAAACGCAACATTTGGGGAAAGTAGCTCAGAGTGCAATCGACAGTCCTTGTTGGCAGAATCCCCCATACTGAAAGTCCATGCCATTGTCTAGAACGTATAGCTCTCACTCCTGTTGAGAGGAAATCCGAGCCTGGTGCTCTCTCCCAATCCATACAGAGAAGAATTCAATGGATCCCTAGTAGATCCCCAAGAATTGGTCTTTAAACACCATATATCAAAATAAATCGCCATTTATAAATCACAGTTGAATTTAAAGGGAGTTTCTCCACTTGAATTCCTTGTGATTGCAAAGCCGAATGGATTGTTAGAGTAGGTAAACAACAATTCATGAAGACGGTCCTTAGAATCCTCTTTCTTTTTATCAGTAACAATGTTGTTATTATTTACCCCATCATATCTAGGCATAATATCTATCGGAACTTCCATCGTTGCTTCTTAGCATCAGTAGCATAAACTCTCAAATGATCATTGGATTCGTACATCTTGCTGTGCATGAATGTTGAAAAGTATGTGGATATGCTCTATCCCTCCTTATTTGCTGAAAGACTGCCCTTTACTTCTCTGCTCTGTGCTCTATGCTCTCAGCATAGTGTTTGTGGACACCCATGGAAACATGAGGTTAACAGGAAGGACCAAAGGATCAGTTCTATCGACAACCGTTGCAATAGACTTACCTACACTCATGGAACCTAGATAGTTTATCGGGGCTGGGATATCAAATGTGCCCATTAACGATGAATACATTCCAGCCCCCAAGCTCTCTATAGCAGGCTTGACCTGATCAACCAATGGTACTGTGGACTCATTTGTTTCCAAACGACCCCTTCGAGTGAAATTGAGTTGGTCAATAGTAACCAACTTTCCTTCATGTGGAAAAACCACCACTCGAAGGACAGCCAAAGCAATCGCGCACATAGCGTAAGTCCAACTTCTCCCCAGAAGCAAGTTATAGTCCAATGGGGCATCAATCACCTTTACTTCAACAGACACTGCTTTCCCTGCCAACTTAATCTCGAAAGCTGGTAGGATACCATGTGGACAGAATGACCTCCTGTCGAAAGCAATAAGCAAGGTGTTTGACGGAACTAGCTCCGGGGAACCCAAAGCCTTCCAACAAGAAAAAGACATGACACATGTGGAAGCACTCTCATCAACAACTGTACGTCCAATGGTTTTGCCGCTATGGATGACATCTACTGATAAAGCCGCATGGTACGGTAGGTGCATTTTAACATCTGACAAATTGAACTTTGCCATCAGACTCGAAGAATCCATGCTACCTAAAGCTGCTAAAAGGGCATCCCGCTGAGCGGGATAACTCTGAAGCACTTCTAATGCGGACATTGCACAAGGAGTTTGGGCCAAATCTTCCACTACTGAGTAGTTAGAAGCAACCCTAGAGTTTGGGTCGTGAAATGCCTTTTTAAATATACCCTTCGGTATTTTGGGCATTGGATCAGCAGGCTTTTCGATTGTGAGAGGGTTAGAGGTTTCCCAACAGATTTACCCTTCTCAGGAGCCTCCATCTCATAATTTTTGTTTTTTGTTTGGAGCAAGGTATTGGATCGTACCATGTTGATATAATTTTGGTCAGGAGAAGCACCCGAAGTGCCCCCAACTACATTAGAAACAGAAGCTGAATTCTGTTGTTGGGGAAAAAGATCCTTCCGAACAACTGGTTGTTGAGCTTTGAACAGCTTCTAAGCTTGTTCCATGAGAGGGCATTGACGAGTCAAATGATCTCCCTAGCACAACTTACAGGGAAATTTCACTTTTTCCTTTTCTTTTTTGCCCCCATCAATATTGTTTGTGGGTTTAGGCTTGTTTTGGTTTCCCTCACCTTTCTTCCCCTTCTTCTTCTTCCCACCAGGCTGCTGATTGCCCTTCTAAGAGGTTTGCGCAAAAACATTTGCATTTTGGGGAGAGGGAGCAGCCTTAGCTGCCTCCACTGTAGACTGCTTGACCGACAACTCATGGAGTTGTTTGCCCAAAGATTCTACAATGGGAGAACTTACTGAACCAACCACGCCATTGGCATGGGGTCTAGGATTGGGTTTCTCAAGACTATGGGAAGATCATGGTGCCTCAAGTATAATTTCATATAATATCCCAGACTGTGCATATATCAAATCCAATTGCTGGGCCCTGAGGATGGCCACTTCTTCAGTAGTCACCCTCGAAGTGGATACATCCTTAGATATGTAAGGCAACAAAGACTTAAGGAACCACTCTAATAGAAACTCGGGGGGGATGGTAGCTTTTATAAGCCTCTTCCTTATTCGCCACTCTTGGATATGATCTGAAATGTGAGTGACTTTATCTTGCCTAAAGTAGACAAGAGGTATGTGTCGGCATCATACCGGACAGGAAGTTGGAAGTGGTTCAAGAATACCTCCGCCAAGTCCCAAAAACTATCAAATGCAGTAGAGGGCAATTCGATATACCACTTTGCCGCAACACCAGTTAAATTCCTTAGGAACAATCTCAACCGAACGAAGTCATTGAACTTCCTATTGAGCCGCCAGTTATTGAGCATGATGAATGCTCATCTCCAGAGTTCAGAAGTTCAGTGTGTTCCAGAGTAGGCCATTTTTTGGTTGAACTTATTATTTGTTGTAAAATACGTGTTCAGACCCCCTTGGGGAGATTGTAAAAAATGTCCTAGCATTTAATTTTTTATAAAAGGCTCGGCTTCCTAGACTTGGGCATCAAGCTGACTAGCCCAGAGTGTTTTTTCCCTTGGTTATTATTGGCTGTTGAACAAATGACCAATAATTTTTGAGTTTTTCACTTGCTCCTCCAAAGCCGGGGTAGTTGTCTTGATGTTTCGGCCTTGGGAGGTTATTAGAGCCTTCGTGTCAGTGTTTTTTGTCATGCTAGGCATTCCGATTGAGTTGTATGAACATGTACTAGGTCCCCCTAGAGTTTCGTTTGATTCCGAGAAAATTTTAAATTTTTTTTTTTTAAGCCATTTGTTAATGGTTTAATTGGAAAAATTCAAAGTGTAAAAAAAGAAAGATTCAGAGTCCGTTTTCGGCATGGTTGGGCTCATTTTCAAGCCCAGAGCAACATCTTTACTCCAAGGGCCACTTTCACCATCAGTCGAGCAGCCGGAGCACCCCGTAGGGCAATATTTGGCTAAAAGAGCTTCAGAATGGCATTTTAATGCTAAAATTGGACATTTTTGAACTAAAGTCCAAATTTTAAAAAGCAAAATCAAAGTCAAAATTGATTTTTTAAATGGTAGAGATGACTTGGCATGTGGGCCATGTAACTTACGACTCTCTTCCACATGGTATGAAGTGAAACTTTGATTTAAATTTGAAGTTTGGATTAATTCAATAAAAGAGGTGACATGAATATGAAAGCACCCACGCTGGCATAGCTCATGAGGTGGTTGTGCTGGCATATAGTGGACCCCCCTCCATTAAATATTAAAGAATTATAAACAATGGTCTTATACACCATACCATGCGAGTTGTTTGAGGCTTGATTTATTTCATATAGAGTATGATGCATGTTGTCCGCCGATTGCATACAAGCAGCAGAAATCTTTCGAAAGTTGTCTCCTCACTTAGGAAAGTGGGAGAGGTGTGACCTTGGGGGCAAGCACAGAGTTAGGTACTGTCACCTACTCTTAGTTCCTCCGTTTAGGATAACTCCTAACGAAGCCAAGGGGGTTAGTCCCTACAAAAGAGTTTCTATGGCTCTTAAGTTGTTAAAGTGTTTTGATTAGTTGCGGATGCGGATGGGTGTTGTTTAGGAGTTCTTATGATTTGAAGTGTTTGTTTATTATGAATATGACACTAAATCAAAAGCAATCCACGTTGATAACAAGAGATTCCAAAGATAAGCAAAAATTCCAGACTTTAATAGTGCATTCAGAAAAAGAAATTATGATAAACCATAGACCATTGATCAATTAATATAATTATGCAAATTAAAAAGGACCAGTGCCTTATGGAGTCAATGAAGCTGAAATGCGCTAGAGAATTAAACACAAGTCTAGAAATCAAGCTAGTGAATGTTAAGTGATGCAAGTGCTCTTGGTAGGTTTTAAGGTTTTTATGTGTTCTTGATTAAGGTGTCAACTAAGGTTTATCAAAGCCGGGAGACTCTTCTAAGTTCCCTTCGTTGAAGACATGTCAGGCCCGCCCAGTATCCCAGGCTGGTATCGCAAAGATTGACCAGCTAGCCGAGAATCTAAGACAGCAGGAGGTTCCGGCACCTCTACTAGGAAGTACTTTTGGAAGAATCCCTACAACGCCGGTGCGTTGGTTACGGGGTGTTAAGTATTATTAGGTTACTCTTCTAGGGTTTAAAGATCCAGTGCCATTTCTGGGTACTCCGATTTGAGATCGGTCAGAGCATACTCCGGCAAGGAGAGAACGAAGTTAATTAATTAAGGGGTGTGTGTTGCAAGTTTTATTAAATTAATTAATTAGGACTTGTAGACACTGAGAGGGGGGGTGAATCAGTGTGCAGCCAATTTTAACCTTTTCACAGTTTATCAGGGTTAGCTACCAATTCATCAATTCATTACTCTCTCATAAAAATTTCATAAACATCTTCCAGATCATCATTCATAAATCAAAAGCAGTCAAACCATCAAGAGCCATAACACAGAAGAACACCACATCATATGAATTTGTAATCTTTTATATTATTTGTCCGGCTACAACCATTAGGCGAAATCAGCACCTACTGATAAATAGAGCACCTGCTCTTAATCCAGGACCCTGCCTGGTTCTCTTAGACCCTGCTAAGAAGTGGTTGAGGTATCCTAACCTCAGAAGCAAGTCAAGCTTGCTTTTACAATACAGTAAATTCATGTAACCAACAAGAAATCTCTGACATATCAAAGCTGCTCATCTTCTCTGCTCATCCCATCAACTCTTCTGTACCACTGCTCACCGCTGCTCATAAATCTCTGCTCATCTTCAGCTGGTCACTGTCAAGTCATCATCCATCAATCACAGCTGCTCACCACACTGCTGAGTCATCAAGGTCTGTTCATTAACTTCCTGTTAGCATCATTCAACTATCTGTTGTTTGTCAACATCATTAACAATTATGTCAGTCTGCACGCATCATCATTAAGGTCTACATATGTCAAGGATACCAACCTAGCACTCTCAAGTTAACTCAATCAATACACTACCATTATTATTTCAAATCAAATCATTATGACTGTGAGCCACTGAGAATTTCAATCTGCTGTTTGCATCACAGGCTTTTAGATTGTTGCTAGATAATCCAGTCCTGGTCTAAAGGCCTTTTTTCAGCAGTAGAAACTCAGACTTTTGTTACTTCCAGATTTGAACTGAGCAGCAGCAATCAAGATCAATATTCTACTCTCTGTCATCTTCATATGCATGTTACTGTCAATAGAGTTGCTCATCAACTTGTCACTGCCTTCTCATGCTCTTTCCTAGCACATTACTATTGTATGTGTTCACTGACTTTTCACAAACATGTCACTGCCTC
>LPNX010767379.1:6188-60219 GCA_001517045.1 Pseudotsuga menziesii | reverse complement strand
TACAACTCCAGAATTAAGAAACTACCAGCATGTATTATCATAAGGAAAGAATTACAACAGATCTGGATCAAATCCTACATCACAACATTGTGTTATCTCATATCATCCATTTCCTATCCTGCCTAATCTATCATGCTTAATCAATCAATCAATCATCAATAATCAATAATAATCAATAATCAATAATCATCCATTCTTAATGAGATTGATTACATATTTATACATAAAATTATCTCCTGGAAATGAATAACTGAACCCCCAGCTTGTGATCTGTAACAGCTGAAACATGGCCGTAACTACTGGCAACTTTGGAACCGGCCGCAACACAAAATCTGGAAAATACCCTTTCGAAGAACCACCTGCATATCGCAAACCGTAGCTTTGTTTGGAGATTTCCTCGCGAGTCAGGTAAATGAGGATGTTACGCACAAAACCCATGTCTCGGATTTTTGAGATTCGTTTTCATATGCCCGAAAATCAAGACGCGAATCAAGGTGTTCTTATGTGGCATGCGTTTTTTGTTAAGGCTGTAACAGCTGGCTGTGAGCATCCTGTACGTGGCAAATCACTCCATAAACCATCATTAGTAAAATTATGCATAATAGTCTTTTAATTCATCAAAGATAAAGGAAAATAGTCACTATTAACCACTTAAAATATCAAATGGAAGTAGCGGCTGTACAATGCGCAGCTGCAACAAATGAATGGAAAATGGAATGATAAATGAGGAATAATGGTAAGAAATGGATGAAAAATGGATGAAAATTATGTCAATAAGTGGTGGAAAAATGGACAATTCCAGGTCCTGACAATCGCTAGCTCTGACAGTACCCAGGCTGTCAAGAAGTTGTTAGAGGAGAAAGACAATGCTCTACAGGTCCTCAAGAAGAAACTAAAGATCCCGGTTCAGAACACGTCCAATAGGCCGAATTGATGGCCTTGCAAGAAGAAAAGGAGAAAATCCATCAGGAAATGATGGAATACAAAGGGAAGGCCGTCGAGCTACAGGAGGAAAAATGCGGATGGGAGGTCGAAAGGGAGGAACTGCTGTCTCAAATATCCGTGTTGAAAAAGGACCAAAATGACGAGAAGGAAATCATGGAGGAGCTGATGAGTCAAACCCCCACTGATGAAGGTCTCTCCATTGTGAAAATAGACAAACCACTGGATAACTTCTCTGCTGATGACCTGTTGGTGTCCATGTCCCAGGTAAGTTTAAAAGATGAGGAAATCCGAGAGTTGACGACTGAGAATGAAAAGGTAAAGGCCGAATTAATCAAAATGAGTGAAAGTAGAAGACAGATCTTGTAGGAAAAGAATCAATTGCAGAAGAAGCTCGAGGAGCTAAAGGAAAAATGCATTGGGAAGGTCCCCCTTCAAGGGGAGAAGCATATTATTTGGGATACCCTTACTATAGAGATTACTAAGTTCCGACATTACTTGAGTTTTATTGATGATTTGTGTACAGTGACAGAGTTGGCCCAGCAAAAAATGAAGCTCGTGAATGAACACATGGCGAGAAGACCCCTCTCCACAGCCCAAAATACATTAAATTTCCTGAACTCACTATCGTACCGAAATCTGCACAACATGGGCATAAAATACTGAATCTCAATAGTGCTGTCTACGAAGAAGATCATCCAAAAGCACCAGTTGATGAAGACTGTCCAAGACAAGTCTGATGAGTTGGTCGTGCAAGTCAAAGAGTTCAGACAGGAGTTTAGAGAGTTGTTCGAAGACGGATTGCTGTCTTTCTGGGTTGAAGAAGGTCGGTTGCGCTCACCGGAACATTATCATCAGCTGCTTGTCCGGGCTCGCATGGATCACTTGAAATTTAATAGCATGGAAAAAAGCCTGTCAGGGAAAACTATTGTGGACATATTAGCGGAAGATTTCAAAGTCTTACAGAAGTTCACCGTCATCAGAGCCAGGTTACCCAAGAAATATTATGAAACATATATGGAGCTTGAGGTGACCATCCGAGAGATGATGGAGTGCGACACCCCAAGTTCGGAGCAGTGGAAAGCTGTCGAGAGGTTTGGGAAAACAAAGTATATCGTTCCGTCCTAAGAACAAGTGTCATGGTACCGGAGAGCTGACGGGGCAAAGACATGGAGCTGATGGCGCAAAGGCATGGAGTTGTTAGGCGAAGACGTGGAAGCTGTTAGGTGCAAGTTTGTTATTCAGTTGATTCATACTTTGTGATCAGTTAGGAATGGAATTGTAACAACTTCCTAGTGGTGTAGTATTTCGGTTACAAACTCTAATTTACACCGGTCATTCTGTTATTGATCTGCTGGAGGCAGACTTATTGTTTGATCTATAAATTTGTATCTCTTTTATGAGATGGGGGTTGGAACCCATCAGATGAAGTAATTTGTGGAGAACATATCTGTCTTATTTTTAATACCAGAATGAATGCATGAGAGTTCTTTTTTCAGAGATTCATGTATCATTGACATTGCAGTCCGTGCTTTCTTTCTCTGTGTGATTTGTAATTTTCCCTGTGTAACGCTCCATTTTGTTTTTTCTGTCGTATCTGGAACATAGTGTTTGATGTTTAGAATTCATATGCTTATGCTCTATTCATCGTTTCAGGTATTATATGATCTTTTCTACTAAAGTTGATATGAAATTCGTCTTAGACGCTCTGTATTGATTGGATGTTCCCTCATTTCTTCTATTTTCACCCTGACAAATGAAATGACTGCAATTATGTGATTATCTTGCCTTTGAAAAATCCTGTGTATGCATTTTGGGAATCTTTTTATATGTATATGACTCCGTTGCCCAATGGATATGTGATTGTTTCAACCAAATAAATAAACCTTTAAATATTGTTACTGTTTGGTCTTGCAATTTGTAAAGTTCATGTTGAGAGATCCCTCTCTGGGAGAGGATACCAATATCTTCCTAAAGTGGTTTTGTTGTTACCTCGGGGTTTACCTTTTACAACCTGGGTACATTCTGAGTGCTAACAGAAGGTAAAGTTATTGGACATTGGTCCTCCATTATTGCACCGACCGAACCCATACCCCAAGCCAACCTACCATCCACTGCACCAATGGAAGCATAAATGTCTTCTAACATAAACTCACACCACCAACCTAACAACCCACCACTCAACCATACTTCCCCCAAACTAATCACCCCCAACCATTCGCCAACTCCATCACCACCACCACCACCATCTCCACCACCACCACCCCTTGACTCAGAAAAAGGCCCTCCTCAACTGACTACATCCACACAACCAGAGGTGGTAGTCATCCCACCTCCCCAACTAGACAAACCATCAACCCCTAACCCACAAACCAAAGATCCCGCATCAATTATTGCAGGTACATAGGAGGCAGCCAAAGAAAAGCATACGAAGAAGAAGGAGAAACAGAAGGAGCATCATGGAAAGACTTCAAAGGTCCAAATTAGAATGAAGGATGCAAGATCCTTGACCGACACAGAGATAAGACAACTCGTCAAGACCCTAGCGAGTGAAGCAAAGACGAGGAGTATGAAAAGAAATAAAGAAATCCAAGCCAAAAACATAGAACAGGTCAAGTTTCTCGACAAATGAAGGAATTTGGCCTAGTCTGTCATGCCGGGCCCCATAGAAATCGACACAGAGAAACCACTTGAAAGAGTGTATCAGCTCTTTGAGAGCATGGTGTCGACCCTCCAAGCGCACATTCAAGAAACAAAGGAGGAACAAAAAGAGGAAACTTCTTGAGTCCTAATGGCACAACACACTGCATTTTCTGAAGCATACAAAGTATTGCAGGATCATATGGAGGAGTCTGTCATAACTGAAGAAGTAGTAAGAGACTTGCCTACTCACTATGAGCAAGTTTATCAACAAACTCGACAAGGCATTCAGACATTAGAGAGCAGAAAAATCACTGAGGAAGCACTCCGAACAACAATAGAAGAATAGATAGTGCTTGAAACAACCAAACTATAGAAACTGGAAAGGGAAGCACATCAGTGGGTACAACAAGCTCTTCCTAACTTAGAGAAAGTTGACATCATCTTCCCATAGATGAAATGACTTATTGAGATTGCAGAGGAGAAGGACTTGTTCATGGGTCCCAAAATGGAGAGGATAGCTGAAGTCTCCATCCCAGAAAAGATGTTGATCTTATCAGATTTGACCACACTCACCATCAACATCCAGAAATTTTTGTAGAGTTGGACTGATTTCCAACATCACCTCGCCGTAACAGCCCCAGCCATTGTAGAATTCTATGTACAGAAAATACCGACTATCAGACTTCACAGTCCACCATAATAACTATTGAGACTAGCAGGAACTTTTTGTACCTCCCTGTTTCTTCAGGGCAAACAAATGTTTTGTTCGTGGGGGAGATGTAGAAGGAGCAAGTCGATAAGTCGACTTGAAAAGATAGCCGACTTAGTCGATCAGCCGACTAAGTCGATGGGCCAACTTAGTCGATCAGTTGACTAAGTTGGTCGGCCAACTAAAGTTAGAGATTAAGTCGACCACCTATAGGTCATGTCGGTTCATCGAACCGACAGGTAGTTATTTTGTAACCATTCTGTAATCATATATATTAGGCTGTTGATCCAGATGAGAACTTAGTTCAGTTTTCTGTGTTGTCTGGACTCATTTGTATAATATAATCTATTTATTCACCTATTTGTTCTTATCTCTTGTCTCTATTATATATATATGTTTTAGTGTGTATTATTGGTAACCTTATGTGATCTATGAGATTACAACACCCACAAAGTTTTGGGCTGAGGTTTAAAACTGTGCATCCTACATCTAGAATAGGGTTCCTCATAAGTAGCTTGATGGTATGACTCCTTTTGAAGCTTAGAGTGGGCACAAGCTAGATGTGAGCCATTTCAGGACTTTTGTCTCAAAGGCTTGGCATAGAATTCCAACTGAAAAGAGAAAGGATTTGCAGCACAAGAAGATTCAAAAGGGTACAAGCTGATCAACTTGAGCACTAAAAAATTTTTCATTGAAAGAAGTGTTCAGTTCCAAGAAGAGCCTTTAGTATCAGTTGAAGTTGGAGAGTCTTCTTCACCACCAGATCCATTGATTATTAGTGGAGAGACTAATGAGTTTGCTGATTCTGATATGTCTTCTAATGATGATTTGATTGTAGATCTTGACAGTCCTACAAGACCAAAATGGGTAGCAAATATCATTCATGTAGCTGGGGAACTAGCTGGAAATCCTAGTGACACTAGGAGGACTAGATCTTAGTTTGAGAGTGCCTTGTGTATGAAAGATCCCTTATTTGTTGAGAAGTGCTATCTGATGGTTGAATCAGATCCACAGACATATGAATATGCATCACATGATCCAATATGGAAAACAGCCATGAAAGAAGAATTCAGCTCGCTCTAGAAGAACAACACTTGGGAATTGGTTGATCTTCCCCTAGGGAGGAAGCTAGTTCAATGTAAGTGCGTTTTCAACACTAAGTTTGCTGCTTATGGTTCACCTTTGAAATATAAGGCAATATTGGTAGCCAAGGGATACTCACAAGTACATGGTATTTACTACAATGAAACCTTTGTACCAGTGGAAAAGATCGACTCCATAAGGATAGCTTTATCCATTGTAGCTTCGAAGCAGTGGGAGGTAAATCACATGGATGTGAAGTGTGCTTTCCTAAATGGATATCTCACTGAAGAGATTTACATGCAGCAACCTGAAGGGTTTTTTTCTAATCCATATTTTGTGTGCAGGTTAAAGAAATCATTGTATCGGCTCAAGCAAGCCCCCAGGGCTTGGTATGCCAAGATTGATGGATTTTTGTTGTCATTGAGTTTTGTTCGATGCAAGTCTGATCCTAATGTTTATTTGAAGCTGATTCACGGTTCTTTGATGATTGTTTCTGTGTATTTGGATGACCTTCTGATTATAGGAATTTCAAAGAAAGATGTTTCCTCCTTGAAGGATGCAATGAACCATGCATTTTCTATGACAGATTTGGGATTGTTGAGCCAATTTTTGGGTCTCGAAATTGCTCAATCCCAACATGGAATTAAAGTACATCAGTCCAAGTATTCCTTAGATTTTCTAAAAAATTTCAACATGAAATATTGCAAGCCAAGCAAGAGTCCTTTCCTTTCAAGAGTTATGCTTGAAGAAGCAGGTTCTTCTCCTATGGTAAGTAATACACTGTATAGGTAGTTGATTGGGTGTTTTCTTTATCTTACACACAATCAACCTGATATATATTATGAAGTTAGTGTGGATTCAAGATACATGGATCAGCCTCATGAGATCCATTGGAGAGCATCCAAAAGGATCCTTAACTTTGTTCAAGGAACAAGAACTCATGGGATCTTCTACAATGCTAAATCTGATCTTGATTTGATTGGGTTTACTGACAGTGATTGGGTAGGTGACAACATAGATAAAAAGTCAGCATCAGGATATGTGTTCATTCCTATAGAAGGACCAATAAGCTGGTCAATCAAGAAGTAGAGTGCCATAGCACTCTCATCTACAGAAGTAGAGTACAGAGGAGTTGTAAATGCAACAACTCAATGTTTGTGGTTGCAGGGAATACTTCGATAATGTGGCTTTGAATCAGAGTTTTCAACTATTATCTACTGTGATCATCAGAGCACCATTCTAATATGAATGATCCATCTCAGAGACAATGAACCAAACACATTGAGATCCATATGCACTACATCAGATAGCTTGTGCATGATGGCACCATTCACCTACTCTTCTATGCATCTTCAGAACAAGTAGCAGACATCTTCACCAAATTTTTTTGTGAGAAGACATTAAACAATCACAAATCACTACTGGGGATTGCTGATCATGCTGTGAAGCATGATTGATGACAATATTTTCAAATTTTGTTTTACTGTCCATGTTTAAGGGAGGCTTTTCCCATTGGGTTTTTGCCTCTTTCCTTGGTTGAATGGACAAGTCGTCTGTAAAGGGTGACTAAGCCTTGTTGCTAGGCCCTATAGTTTTCTAATATTAACTCATAAATTTAGGCTTAAGGGGGGGTGTTAGAATATTCAACCCATAGTTACCTACCTTAGACATTAATTAAATCATTTTTGTCTTATTACCTAGTCTCCTAGATTCCACTCTATGCTAGTTGTCTTCTACATGTCATAGAAGTCAACACTTGCTAAAACTGAGTCATGGAGTGCTTGGGAAACCTCCTGGAAACCATATTTAGCATGTCTACTTTATTCTAGATCCTCCAAAGCATATATCTACGTTTTCTGTAAAGCTGCCTATTTTATTGAGAATTAAGGATAAAGGAAAAGCTAGACTAGGTGTAGTTGACTTATTTTTTGCCCACATCATCCTCCATAATTTTCTCCTAATAAAAGCATGTATGAGTTTTATTTCCATCCCTTATTATCTTTCCTACTTGACTTTTCCAATTCATGAACATCGTAGTGGATTTGGAAACTGCTTTATGCACCTATGGGGGATTTGACTAGATTTAGTAAGCCTACATTTTGACTATTTCAAATGGAATCCTTATGCATTTGAATCTATCATGTAATGATATATTACAAAATCCAATTACTTCACAAGGATGGCTATTGTACACTTATTCAATACAATTTAGTGTTATGCTCCAATTTCAGTCTCCTTTGATGTTAAGTTTGCATGTTTGACTAGCAATTTTATGAGTGTAATTGTTCTATCACTTGGGTTCAATTTCCACATTTACCATTCTGAGCTTTGGGATAGTAATTATGTGACTAGGCTCTATGATATATGTGAAATTTTTCTTGGCAAGGTGTATTTTCTAATTTTCAACAAAGAATCCCCTGCATACTCACCAGAAGCAAAATCTCTCATAGCCACCATGGGAGACTGGTATGTTGGTGAATCTTTCACCTATATCAAGGTTTATGGCAGAAACGCTGCTCACATGTTTCCCAAGGTTGTGCCAAATATTTTGGTTTTAGAAGAGAGATCATTTCAAACAGTTATAGAGGGGATCTACAAGAAATGTGCTACACCGAAGAGGAAATTTTGTCCCAGGTTTCCCATTACCCTTGGATCTTTGAGTGTACCCACTTCAACTTGGGAAATGAAGCTAGGTTACCACATCATGTCACTTAAACTTGGTTTTGAAATCAAAAGGAAGCACGATCCCAAAGTGATCGATGATTTACACTTAAAGAATAATCATTTTAAAGGAGGATATGTTCATGAGGAAATTCCTGATGATTTCATTTATCAGGGAGTAGATACATTTTCTGAATTCCTAGCTAGAGCTAAGAGCAAATAAGAGCATATCCATATATTGCAGTACTAGAAGGAAATCAGAGACAGGGTAAAACATTACAGGTCCATGGAATTGGACATCTTGGAGAGGATGACAAGAGACAAGGAAGAAAGAGAAGCTCGAGCTGCAACAAAAGAGGCTTTGGTATCCAAAACTGTATCTATGGAAACTAGCTCAGGCTTGGATAAATGGAAATATCCCATAGGAGAAATTCCCTAGACATCTATGGAGCATCAGGTTAAATATTATTTGCAAACTTCTGAGCAGATAAAATAGAAGCTGAATATAATGACTTCAACGCTAAATACACAAGAAATTGCAACCTCTCAGTCAGCTGAAGTTCCTCAGGTATCCACTGTGGTTGACAAGACTCAACCTGGACAAACTCAGGTTGAAGACAAACCTTTAAAGAAGGTAAATATCTCTAGTTTTGTTCTAGGGATTATTTTAAGGAACCATACTTATTTAAAAGTTTACAAATGTTGGTGACNAACTATAAAATGATTGGCGATATTTTTCAAAAAATATTTTAATTTCCAAGGATTTTATATCATTTATATAATAATTTGGCGATTTTTAGGGTGAAAATTGTTTACCCCATCAAAATTGGGCGAAATAGGGCTTCAAAAAATGAAAAATGGTGAATCTTTTTTGGGAGAAAAACATGGAAAAATAGCCCACTGGGATAAAATTCGCCCCTAAAATTATCCCTGTTTTGTTCCTACTATTGACCTGACTCATTCAGAGGAAGAGGAGGGAATAGGTTCTCTTGTGCCTGTTACTATTGAGACTGGTAATGATTTCCAAAATCTCACCAATGGTAGGAATGGTAATGTATCATCCCCTCTTCCTCAATCTCAATCTTCTTGTCAGTTGGTTCCCTCTTCTTTTGCAATACTTATTTCATCAATAATTTCTTTATCATCATTTTCTGATGGTTTTTTCATGACACCTTTCATGACTGAGCTCTATCAAAATGCCACTATCTTACCTGAATCAATTACACCTACTCCTGTAGATATGCCTATTCATTCATCTGTTGTGCCCCCAATTTTCAAAACCCCTTTTCATATCCCTTCATTTAGCTCATTATCATCCCCTATGTCTTAGAAAATTATTACAGTGTCACCATCATCATTTATCAAAGCCAATACTATGCAAATTTCTTCTGTGGAAGCTTTTGTCCATAACATTTCTTGAACCCTTGAAGTAACTCTCCCCTAGAATGTTAATTCCTCCCCTGTCACTTCTCATATCACTATGGCTATGCCTTCTCAAACCATGAATCAAACTTGATATTTGATTTCCATAGGAATTAGCATACCCCCTATTCATGAAGTCAGAGATGAATTCAATGAAGACTTTGTGGTATCCTTCAGTGAATATAGATATAGCAAAGCTGCTAAGTCAGTGGTAAGACGAGGGAAGAAGAGGGGTAGAGATCAGAATGATATGGACATGTCTATGGTAAATGAAGTTGTATGGATAGAGCCATCAAGTGATCCAAAAGATTATGCTACAGAAGTGACTTCTGTTCTAGGAGCTTTCACGGGTGCAAATCTGGATGCTGTCAATTCTTTAAGAAGAGAGTTTGATAAACAAAAGGTAGAAATTGTCAGTTTGAAAGAAACACTAGAGTAGCTCAAGAAACAACATGAGGCTGAGTAGGATGAACTTCAAGAGAATAATTCTACTCTTAGTGAATAGCTACAAAAGGAGAAGAATGATAATGTCACCTTGGTTCAAAAAGTTGCAGTGTTAGAAAGGAAAAATGCAGATGCAACTGCAAGTGCAGTTTCATCCTCATTTTCCAAATTTTCTCAAGAAGAGTTTAAAGAAATTGCCATCAGAACTAACAAGGAACACTATGATTTGATATGTGAGTTATTTAAAACTTTAGATGATATATTTGAGACTCACGTGGTGTTTGACAAAATGTTTGTTGTTCTAGAAGACTTAATTGAGAAAACACAACATGCCTCGAAAGCTTATGATGAGGTCACAGATTGGCATAGGTGCATGAAGGACATGCCTGATAATATCACTCTTCTTACCACTTTTCAGTTTAAAAGAGCCAGAACTATATTGAAAGCTTGGGAAGACTTGGATGATACAGTGGTTGAAGCCATAAAGAAATCTCAAGCTATCTATGGCAAAAGGTGGTATGTCGTTGATAATATCATGTTAGAATTATCCTTTCCTACCATGGTGCTTATTGAAAAGGCAGGTCCACCTAGACTAATGATTGAGTAGGTAGAGCAACGAAGGGATGACCAAGAGGAGAAAATCAAGGAACTTGACCACATCAGCATACATGATGTAGACCAGTTAATCAAATAGCCATTTGTAGTACAAAGAAAGATCCATGTCTACATTTGAGTTTGGCATAAGTTGGCTAAGAATGAGGTTGAATATTATAAGTGTAATGCTCAACTTGGTATAGAATCTACTACTTATCCAGATATTGAGGAGTTGCTATGAATTTGGTGGGCATGGAAATATTTCTTAGGATATTATCATTGTTTAGGATTTTTGATCCCCTTGACGGGGAATTCTATTGTTTGTAATAATTATTTAAGTGAATGATCTCTAAGGTATGAATGAATTTTGACTTTTGGAAAGGGGAGACTGATACAAGGGATCAAACTACACTTCAGTTTTTGTAAGGTTTTGTGTAATTTGTTACAGAGAATTCTTAATAAATACAGTGTTGCAATTTTATCTCTTGTACTTGATCTATCAAATTTCTTTGACAGGTTTTAGTTTCTTGGTCCAAATGATCAGATAGTACTATGGTTCATTTGTAATCAATTAATGTGTTTATTTAACTTTGATTTATGTCTGTTAATTATCAATACATTGATAAGGATTCATGAAATTTCTTTTATGAACTATCTTTATCTATTTCTGCAAATGTTTCAGCAGTAAAAGTTTCATAGCTTATAAGTTGGTTTTTCAACTAACTTGAGCACCTACAGGTTACCTTGAATGGTTTAATACCGATTTATTGCTATTTAATTTTCATTAAATGATTGTAATTTCAGTAAGTACATTTTTATCCTATTTACATTTTTTTCAATATGATAAATTGCTTGTTCTTCACATAACTCAAGACAACCTATAATCCTTCAACATCTTCTCGAAGTAGTTCAGATTTATATTAGGTTTCTTCTTCCTAGTTAGGTTTTAGCTTGCCTTTTTCTTTTCTCAACTCTTTATTTTCCATTCTGGAAAACAGATCCATTCTAGATCAAATCCACCAATAAGACAGTGGAGGCTACAAAAGTATCTATGGGGGATTACCATACCAAACAGCTTGAGAATAGAACATACCTGTGTGGGATTGTTTGAAGCCTTTGGCTGGGTTTTCTCTGTGTGTTGAAAGCCTTAAACATCCTTATCAGCCACATACACAGTTGGTGCTTCAAAACTATTGTGCCAATACTTATATTTCTAGACTGGAAGAAGGAGTTCCATGTTCATGTTGACGCGTCGTCTATCGTGCTTAGGATAATCTTGACACAACTGGGTGAGGGTACGCTTGACCAACCTATTTCTTTTGCTAGAAAAAAAATGTCGATGTCCAAGAAAAACTATATGACAACAACAAGGGAAGGCCTCAAAATGGTCTATGTGCTGCATAAATTCTTACATGACTTATTGGGTGGACATTTTCAAATGTGCACTGATCATTCGGCATTGAAGTACCTAGTCAAAAAGCTAGTGTTAGGGGGGAGGATATGTCGATGGCTTCTCCTATTTAAAGAATTCGAATTTGAAGTTGTTGTTAAACCTGGTTGACTGAATCTCATACATGACCACCTATCAAGGATAGAAAGCAGTGAAAAACCAACTAGTATGTATGATAAATTTCCCAATATACAACTGTTTGTAGTAACCATGATCGATTATCAGAATAAGGAATCTAACGTTATCATTCACTTTCTGAGTACTAGCTGTGCACATAAAGGATTCTCCACTAACTAGAAGAAATATCTGGATGTAAGAGTCACTGATTATACATTGATCACGGACACTTATACAAGTTGGGTGCAGATGAAATATTGTGACGCTATGGTTTTTATCATGAGCGATAGTGGATAATGAATGAAGCATGTGCTGGTGTCACAGGAGGACACTATGTTGGAAAGGAAACCATGCGCAAGAAATTTCAAGTAGGACTATGGTGGCCAACCATACATATGGATGCAAAGAGCTTCTGTCAGCGCTGTGATATCTTGTAGAGAACAGGAAAACCATCATGTCACGATGAGATGTCACTTGCATCATAGATAACCCTCCAGGAAAATGGAATTGTTATAGATTTCAATAAGATTATGGAGAATGCATTAACCAAAGTATGCAACGTGCACTATGATGATTGGGATAAAAAAATTTCAGCTGTCTTATGGGAATATCGCAAAACTTGCAAGCGACTGACAAGGAACACCCCATTCAGACTAGTTTATGGATAGGAATCTTTTGTAATGATGGAGTACATTGTGTCGAGCCTCAAAATTGTTACGCTGATGGAAATGACCGACGGATATGTTGTTGACCAAAGGTTGTCACGACTTGTTCAAATGGAGGAGGAATGCTTCATCGTAGGATTCCATCAAAACATAAAGAAGCAAAGGTAGAAAGAATGGCATGATCGCCATATCAGGGTTAATCCATTCAATGTCAGAGGACTTGTGTTGTTGTATTAGTGCAAATTTTTCAAACATCTAGGAAAATTAAAAACGCATTGGCTAGGGCCATATTTGATCACACACATCACTAATGCGGGTGTAGTAAAACTACAAAAACTAGATGGAACATATGTCACAGGAATGGTAAATGGAATTCTCCTGAAACCATACTATGATGGTCACAACATGCCTCGATAATGTCATGCCACACAAAAGAGAGAGAGAGAGAGAAAGGAACTCTTCTGTTGCGCGATGACGACTAAAGCATGCCAATTAGCCCAAAAGCAGGAATGAAAGGTTGGAAGACATTAAAGTGCGAATATCAAAAAAATATTGAGGCGATTATGACAGTGAAGCATCATTAATTTGACCAAGTACGAGGAGAATGGTGACATGATTTATGGTCCGCTCAGTCTCCATTGCCATAAATGCCATAACTGTCCGAGAAAGTACAGACCATCACTTAAGTAGATGTGTTAATGATCGAATGATTCAAATGGAAATCCCACATGATAGAAAAAACCTCAAACTCCCATGGAATGATGACTATAGTACGGGCTGGCACTTGTAAATATGAGCTCCATCGTCAAGTTTCAGTTTACTTGCACTAGTGAAGAAGAGAGAACCTGAGCTTATAGTTAACAGGGCTGAAGCCTGTAGTAGAGCGAGCTGAAACCCATGGTCATAGAGATCTCTAGCGTGAGTGAGCTATCAGACGTAACCATTGAATCGTTGTTCCTGATTGTAGAGTATATTGACTCACTCGACTCACAACAGCAAGAAGAAGAAACTTAAACCATGGTGAGACCCAATCCCCAGAGAGTTCTTGTGGCTAGTTTGGGCGATGCACCACCCTCGCGTTCAGTTTAGACAGTGGCCCTAGTCCAAAATCCACCCAATTCCTCCCCAGTTTCAGGACCAACACCCTTCATCTCGAACATATATATTCCAAGAATTTCCACACTGCTGGGAAGGGTGTCGAAGCCTTCAAAAAACAAGCGGAAGGTTACTGAAGAAATACCTATGGAGGAAGAACCAGAGTTGCCACCGCACATGGATCCAAATTCCACCATTGAGGAAGAGAACCTACTACCACTATATGTTCGGCCAAGGAGAGCTGAGGCACATGATTTGAATCTCCCGTAGAGTGAACACTCTTCCTTGATCTCACCGAGGATCCCTGAGACAATACCACTGCTAATGAACATAATCCTGAAGCTAGTCAATATTCAATTTGAGGATTATGATACCCTATAGAAATCGGGCTTGGAGAGAAATAATTACATGGTCGAGAAAACCATTGTGACAAGTCACCCACTAATTGTTGTTCAAATGTAATGGACTCGAGGTGTCAATAATGTAGGTCTACTTGAACTGCTACTGATGTTGCACTTTGGTCACAACACGTAGGTAAGCACCTATGTATAATAGCTTCTAGTGTGTTTTCATGGTGGGTACTTGTGGCTCGACCTCCCATATGCTGTGGATGTTGATCTAATTTCACTAATCACGGGTCTTCTGTGCCAAGGAGACGACCCTAGGTCGTATCTACTCTAGAACAGAGACACCACCAAGTATGACTTGCAGCGCGCAGGAAGGGGTTTTCTCATTAACTACATCAAGGATAACATGGTGTGGTTCACCGCAAATATTTTATCTTCCAAACTGTTACACAAGATGCGGGCTATAGTATGTACTGTCGGGGATGTTGAACTTGCAGAGAAATGCAGTGCAGATGTAAAGTTCAATTTTTCACAATTTTTGTTGAATGAATTGATAGACGATGTAGAGAAAACATAGGTGGATGGTAAGAATAAATTCCACTACTCATGGCTGCTCATATTGATCTCTTTCATTCTTTGGTCAGACCCACCAGATTACAAGGCATAGGATATCCGCATACTTTTCCAGGGTGCAAAGTACGAGAACCTCTAGGAGAAGAAGAATGATGTGATCTAGAAGAAGGACAACAATATTGAGTTCTTTTTTCATGGCATGGCACTTCGTGATGTTATAAAGCAACAACACAGAATAAGGGAAGCGACAGTGCAAAGGTATGCCACATTTATAAAATTTTAGGCCGGTGTACATGACATTGTTCTAGAGCCGAAGGAGGACCCGAGCAAGAAGGCACACCCAATGGAATTTATGATCAAGAATGCGGATGTGGACACAAGCATTCATGACTTGCTGGCCAAATGGTGTAGAAGCGTTGTGGAGCATATGGACAAAGAAGAAGACCCACCAACTAACCAAGGTGGAAATGGTGGCATAGGGGACAATGAGGGAAATGGCCAAGATGATGGCCAAGAAAATGATGGAGGTAATGATTAGGACAATCAGTTGCAAGAGGGGGAAGGAGAAGATGATGATGGCGATGATGGTGGCTTCGATTGAGGTGATAGAGAAGAGACACCCACTGATGAGGATATCCAGAACTACCAGCAAGAACATCAACAAGAGCATGAGACACCACACAAGAAGAGGAAATTTAGAAAAATGGCTAATGCAGACACATTGACTAAGGAGGATATTCACTTACTAGCATATGTTGTAGCTGAAGTCACCCAAAACATCCTCGAAGGACTAAGTAGGAAGCAGCAACAAGTGGTCAATCAAGTTGTTGAGCACCTCAATAAGCTCACAGAGGCCATTAACGAATTAAAAACCACTATCGAGGCTGAAACGTATGGCATAGACCCCAACAATGCTTTAGCCGTGCAAATGCTCTTGCCACCTCTCAAGATGGAATTTCCCATGCAAGCAGTACAGAAGAGCATTACATTGTTCTCAAGGAAATGGGGGAACTAACACTGGATTTTTCAAAGCTCCCATTGGCTGATGTAAACTCCCTTTAGTATGCAGCTGTAATAGAGTTACGGATCAGATAAAATGCAGTGGCATATCAAGTAACCAATAACACAAGGAAGGAACAGGAGCGCAAGGCCCTCCTTAAGGAGAAGGACTAGGATATCGAGGTGCATGAAAAAAGATGGATTACACTAGCATAAGCCATCAAGAGAGTCATCGCATAGTTCCCACCAGAAGCAGGTCAAGAAGATGAAGACTCAGTCACCAAGGTTGGTCAGATCTCCAATATCCTGGTAGAACTCAAGAATAAAGTGGAAGAGCTTCAGGAACAATAGGTACCAAGAACACCTGTTGAGGTGTTAGAAGAGCACAGGGATACAACATCTGAGGATTTTAGAAAGATCAAGGGTGGGGATAAGCTTTGAATGAAAGCAATCGAATCAGTTTCCATGGTTTGGGAAGCCCTCCCATAAGATAAAACAAAGACTAAGTTTTCTGAAGAAGGGCGGCAGGATAAGAAGAAGATCGCAGCAATATAGGCACACATCAAGAAGCTGATGCTCAAGGAAAAGTATGCAAAGGTCGCCAAGCTAAATCAACTCCAATAGGAGGTAAATAATATTCACAACAAGGAGAAGAGCTCAAATGATGAGATAGAAGCAAAAAAATCAAACGTCAAAAGTATCACAGGGCTTATTCAACCTATGCACCAGAAACTCCAACAATTATCAGAGTTGTTAGGAGAAGTACTATCAAAACATATCAGTTTCAACTATGTGGAGGAATTGGAAAAACAAGTGGAGGAAGTAGGGCAAGAGGTTGCATGGGTGGAAAACATTTTGAAGGAATTCCTAGACAAGGTTAGTCCTATGGCACAGCCTAAATGAGAAGCATAAGTTCTGTAGGGATTTCAATTTTTCTTAGTGGCTCGGGACGAGACACATGTGAGTGTTGGGGGCTTCTTGGGCCAAGGAAAAGAAGGAAAAGAAAACAAGGAAGAATCCTAAGTGCAAGCAAAGGAGGAAAAGTGCACACATGATGGGGTAAAGGAAGGATATGAAGGGAATAAAAGAACCAGCAGACGAAAGATAAAATATGTGCATGACAAAGAAAGACAAGGTAAGGACGGAAAGTAAGTGCAAAGAAAAGGAAGCTATGACAAGGAAAAGCACATCCACATTCGATGATAGAGGTAGGTAGAAGAGTAAAGGCTAGACAAGTGAAATTCAAGGAATACTATAGAAGGACAAACCAGTGAAAGACTAAAGGACAATTTTGTATCTAGTTATGACCAGTACAGATAGGCTAAAAGACAATTTTGGGACTAGTTATGGTCGTGGTTAATGTAATGTAGGAATTTTGTGGCTAGGTATGGGCCAAAATTAATGTAATAGAAGATATTTTGTAGATTCTCAAGTTTGTAATAACTGAATTATACTTAGTCGACCCTTCGTGGTCTTGTAAATGCTATAAATAGGAGGAACCCGCTCTGTTACAGCTGATTTTACCACACATGGTAGATCACACTTTTATGGCCTTCCCTGCCCCTCTGCAAACTCTTTAGACCCCATGGACCATTTTTGTACCTTTGATGTTTCCAATATCATCCCTAAAAACATGCATTATTTTCTATACACGACTTTTAAACCTATTCTCACGTATATACGTGGATATGACGCTCAAACCCACGTACATTGGGATGTGTGCAAAAGGCCAAATAGTTTTGGAGTTGTCCTTGATGTGGATCTGAGTAACTTGTCTCTTGGCCTTCCATATGCCTTGATATCACTTGGATTTGACCTTCCATTACCCCATTGAAGCACTATATAAGGAACCCTTTGGATACATTGAAAGGAGAGGAATTGAAGAGCAAGAAAACTATAGTCCATTGTTGCCAGAGCTTATACTTGAGTCTGCATCCCTTTGTCCCTTGGAGCACTTTGTGTTCTTCCCAAGCTTTCCTTTTCTTGTGAGCTTACTATCGAGAGATGGAAGATTGAAGTCATGGAGGCCCAAGATAAGGACTCAGTTTCTTTGATTCGCAGACATGCCAACAGAGGTTGTCACTATTGTAATCTCTGATTTATATTAATAGAAATATCTTTTCCTGTCCAATAATGTGTATTTAAATGAGTATTGAATCCATGGATGATTTTAAATGCTTATATGTTATTGATTATATATGCTAGAGTAGGTCTAACACAATTATATATAGCATGCTTGTCTTGTTTTCTAAATGTTGAGAGAGCAAATTATTAATACACATGAGAGTGGAAAAGCTAAATGGGGATCTACATCAACCGTCCGAAATAAGGTATGTTTCGAGATCCTTTAGTGTTAGATGTTTGGTTTCTCTTGCATATAGGAAAGGATTGATTTCTATGATTACCCTGTTTGTTTTGGTATCCCAAGCCATAGGAATTTTTCTCCAAAATAGAATTGGCGACCATACTAGGGAGTTCCTAGTCATTTCCTTTGGGGGTTTTTATCGGCATTCAATGTTCTTGAATTGCTCTGATTTCTTTGTTTCTGAGTTGGGTCTAGGGGCATGTTTTCCTTGTAGTGTCTGATAGGAATAAATTTTGTCTCAGCTTGTTTGTTTACCTTATTTTTTATCTCTTTTTCTTCCTGTACACGAGTTTTGTCTTCACAGTCACGTGGACACAGTTTTTACTGGGATATCCATGTATATACATAGGTTTTTTGCAGATAGTCACGTATGCCCTGAGTTTTGACTTTGAGGGGAAGATTAAGTGTTGTTGGGTGAGTTTTGATGATTGTTGAGTCTTCTTGGATGCTTCTAGATTCTATATACACCTCCGTTTCTGACCAGGGATGCTTTTTAGTTTGAATTTTTTTAAGAGTGTTCTTGTCATTGCATTTTCTATTTTTTGTTTTGGGATTAGTGCATTAGGTGTCTTTTACCTTAGTGCTTTGCATGAGTGTTGTTTGATAGTGCTTGCAGAGTCAGGGGGTGGTAGAGTCATTCTTTTTCTTTATTATCTCATTTTAATTCAAAAAATACAAAAATATTTACTTTTTTGCATCATTATGCATTATTGCATTTTGCATTTTGCATGGTACTTGCACTAGGTTCGCTTGGAGAAATATTAGTCAAATTTTCATATAGGAATGATTGCATTTTCATTTGAAGGAAAATTTTTCATTTCACGTAGTAGCATACCCCGTTTTTCATTCTACACAGTGCATTTGCATTGATTGTTAGGTGTGCATTTGACTTCTTGTTGCATCATAACACCATTAGTTGCATGATCATTTGCCCTTTTGAGTAATAAGCCAATTAAAATCAACGCATAATAAAATGAATTACACTCTTTTCTTTTATAGGTTGTGTAGCAGGGATTTCTCCTTGTTACAGGGCAGGAATGGCTCCCTTCCGTCTATAGGACGGAAGGGTAGGTTCTTGTGTGGAAATACATAAAAGAAAAGCGGGAATGAAACTAGACAGAAATAAAAGCAAAGATGGAGTATTGTTGAACCCCTCTGCACACAATGAGTTAGGGTTTTGCCTCCAAAACCTGCAAGAGAAACCTATACTACTATGGAAGCAACTTGCAAAAGATGTTAATGGCAAACCTGCAACTAAAAATATTGGTTGAAAAATAAAATAAGCAAATGAACATGCATAAAAAGAAGCTATACCTGACTTAGGTGGAAATGGGCCACCATGCCCTAGCTTATGGGAGCACCTCTCTCTTGGTTGGGGAGCAATGGCTTGGAGAAATGGAGATGAAGGAGAGGGAGAGTGGGTGGTTTGAGAGAAATAGGTCTCAAAGCATCCACGGGCAACATTACAATATGCAAATGAGGAGTGTTTTGAGAGTGACCCCCCACCCTCCTTTTATAGTTTTTTCAAGGGATTTTAGGGTTTTAAGCCATTGGTCAAGGATTTAGCCCCTTTTTGGGCCTTTAGCCCCTTCCACCCTAACTTTAGCCCCTTTCAAGGTTTTAGCCCCTTTTTGAGGGCTTTATCTCCTGGGGGTCTATTTTGGGCTCTTTTTGGGGGGTTTTTAGCCCTTTTCTTCATCCTTGGGCTCTTTTGGAGGTGTGGGGGTCAAATGGAAGGTCATGGAAGGTCTTATGGAGTGAAATGAGTGTTGTGAGGTGGTGTAGGCCATTGATAGCTGTGTGGGGATTTTTGGGTTAACAGATTGCCCCTTGATGTGTGAGGGCAGGAGCTCAATGTATGGCCGATGGACGTCATAGGATTTGCTGTCGAGAGGTGGTGCTTCCGAGGTTGGGGCATGGTGGCTTTTGGTTTTGTATTAATTTGGTTCCCATCAATGGGTGAGATACAATAAATGTGTGACATGTATATGGATGAGGCGGGCATTCCCATGCTCATGACAATGTCGAAAGAATTATTTGATCTATGCTTTAAAATACAAGAGCCAATCATATACAATTGATGTTACAATGTTGGTTTCCTCTATGTGAGGATGAATACAATACTGATTTGGTACATTGGACCCATGGCATTCTCATGGAATGCTATATCTTCATGATTGACAGTCTGCTAGATCTGGAATGGTACATAGCTGTATGGACTTGCTGTTTGAGAGTCATAGTCTCTGCGGTACAAGTATGTTGTATCAATCATAAAGGTATACCAAAGCACTAATGGGGCTTCTAAACATTGTCTCCAATGCAACACAGAAATCACAAGGGACATAACCTGTTTAGGTCCCTCGAGTGGACTCACCAATGTGCTAGAGTCGGGTGACATTCGGGGTCTTCGTTCGAGTACTGTGTGGAACGAACCCTATACGAATCTCAACAGTGCAATGATGGAGTTGAAGTCGAGCATGTCAGAAACAACCATCCCAAGAGGCACTAAGGACTCCTCTCAAGCGGTCCAAGGAATTCATCAATGATGTTAATGAAACCAAGGTATAGGGACCTCTGGGTCTATCCTTTGGAATATGTGTGTTGGCATCGATAGAGGGAGACTTTCCCTTGGTCAAGGCGATGATATTTCCTTGACCAAGGGTGCGAGGGATAACCAAAAGGTGTGAAGCAATATGCGGATTGACTCACTGAATTGGGGGGGAAGGGGAGGGAAGGAGAAAACTGAATAGGGGCAGGGGGGAGGGAGACTCAAAATTCCTTTTTTCAGAGTATGACAGCAGGGCGGACCAGGAAGCAAATGAAACTTACTCAAAGGAATGGGATCATAGCTGTGATACTCAAAATGTCGCTGCAGATGGGAACTACTTGGAGGCGATGGACACTTTCGATACTAATGGGATCCAAGGAAGACACGTTGCAGAGTACTCTGAACAAAGGTGACCCAATGTGGGGATGCTGCCAAACTATTTTCTATGGGGTGGTGTCTCGGGACACTGTTGTGGTATGATCTCGTAGATTTTTGGCGAGCCCGAGAAGGTAAATGCTCGATGGTGCTTTCAATTTTAGAGAGTCTCAAAGCACAAAGAAGACTCCAGTGGGGGATCTTTTTTGTTGGTAGTCTCCTGTGCCTGAAAAAGGATAAAAGTATACATAGGAGAGCTCTCCCATCCTAGAGGGGATGAGAGACTTCTTTACCATTGGTAGTCCAATTAGGTCAGAAAAGGTTAAACCTATACTGACTAGATGGTCATTCACATACTTTTACAAGAATGAATGAAACCAAGTTTGCTCAATGATATTTTCTTGTTGAGACAGCTGGAAAAGAGCTTAATGATAATTGGTGGTGAGCTTTTTCATAGAGTGTGGGACCCTCTACCTGAGAAAGCACAAAAGTATGCAGAGGGGAACGGCCTTGGCTTGAGTGTGCCAAGGAGGTCCTTTTCATGAGATAGTCTACATGGTCCACAAAAGGAGGTAAATGGGACGATGTAGATGCCCTTTCCTATACTTTAGCGAGTAGGAAAGGAAGTAGATGCGCTCGATGATATTTTCATTGTTTTAAGGAGTTAGAAAAGAGCTAAACAAAACTCCATTGCGGTCAACCGGTGGTGGCACATGTGGTGTCCCATCTCAGGACGGTGGACAGAGGTCCAAAGTTCATCCATGCAGTATGGATAGAGCAGAAGGATATCAAACATACCAATACATGCATGGGATAGGTTGCGGCAGAGGCCTATGAGACAGTGCGGCAGAGGCATGCAAACCTAGGTGGCTCTCAGATAGAGGTCAAGAGAGCATGTGTGTGTGTTAATGTGGATGGAATTTACCACATGTGATGTGAGTACAAGTTTGGAGGCATTTATATGCAACAAAAGAAATCATTTTGTGGACAGTGGTCCAGAGGTCTACATAAAGTGCAGTAAACCGAAAAGACAATTATGTGCTAAAACTACAAAGTAAAAGCTAAAATTACATTCCTAAGTGGGCAGCGGCCTGAGAACACTTCTATGTGAAATATATGGAGTAAAAACAAAGGATTCTATGCATTATGGTCCAAATATGTCTACAAAAGGTGCGGTGGAAAAGGAAATTATAAATACAAAAAGTAAAATATGGTACAATCCTTAACGGGTGGCGGTCCGATCGCTCGCATGAGTTGCGACCGACCAGTGTGATACAAGTACTGGTCTGTAGACACTCACATCATTATGTCATGGCTCATGAGTCGAGGTGACTTGTGGGAAATGGTCCCAAAATTGATTAGCTAAACATGAGACGATGGTCTCATTAAGAGATTTGATCCCGGAGGTGTGAGAGGTGTCTCGAACCGGTTCCAGGTGATTTTTGACTAGCAGCTGATGATGCTGCCTTTGAATTTACTAAAAAAAGTTGAAAAATAAGAAAAGAAAATGAAGCAACTCATTGGTGATGTTAAGCGTAAAATATATTGAGGTAGAGCCCGTTGCGGGGGTTCTCCAAGAGTTTTCCATCAGTGTCAATGAACAGGTATGCCCCCTTGCCAAGATGAAGGTCATTGGCAAGGCGGGGTGATGGAATCTGGTCTTTTATGGGAAGAATCAATTCCATACTATGGTTTAAAGGGAACGGGGTAAAACTAGAGGTGGTCTTATAGATATCTCCATCATCACGTAAGTGGTGTTGGGATAGATTAGGTGGATCTTCCACAAGCGATGAGACAGAAGGGAAACTGGTGCTACAAATCATGTAAATGGTATTGGTTGTGTATTTTGTGGCCATGCCCCCCATCTTTGTTTGAGGAAGAGGGGAAGGCCTGGAGACAGGACTCTTTGATGGACCTAGAGGTGGGTGCATCATCATCTCAATTGGATGGACATGAGTTAACACATCCTGGGGCCTCAGAGGTACGGTAGGTGGTTCAAGGTACCACACAGGATCTCCTAGTGTGAAGTCCTGTAGATTGTGAGTTTCCAATACAGACTTATTCATGATCTCAGATGGTAGGAAAAGAAAAAGGAAAAGAAAGAGGAAAATGATCATGTTGATTTGGAATGAACCCCACTATTTCCCTAGTAAATGAGGTTGAGGTTGCAACTGAGGTTGCGGCGGTGGATGGGAAAACAACGGAAGAGACAGCTGTTAACCCTCGTGGATCATGGTCAGTGAGCTGGTCAACCGTCACAATCTTCCCTTCGTGGGGGAAAATCATGAGGCGAAAGATAGTTGACACAACTGCTTGCATGGCATACATGTAACTCCTCCCAAGGAGGAGGTTGTAATCCATTTGAGCATTGACGACCTCAATGTCAATCATGACTGTCTTCCTCGATAACGTGATGGGGACATGAGGGAGGATTCTTGGGATTTAGTGGGGTGTCCATCATAAGCTCGCATAGTCATGGAAGATGGTTGTAGAATTGGTGATCCAAGCTTCTGCCACACCAAGGTAGACATGACACACATGGATGCCCCCTCATCCACTATGCATCGGTGCACAACCAAGTTCCAGATGGATACCAGGATTTGGAAGGCGATAGTGGAAGGCATGCATGGTTCTTTGTTTTCTATGTCAAAGGTGATCAATTTGCAATCGGAGGGGTATACTATCCCTAGAGTGGCTATGGGTATAAGTACCTTAAGAGTAGACATGGCGGTTGGCATTTGGGCCAAATCATCCACTATGCTATAGCTGACTATAGCTCTATCTGTGGCATTATTGGTGATTCTGTGTATGAGGGGGTGTAGGAATGGGGGTAACTGGAGAGGTAGGTTGGTTGGTTGTCTTAGACGTAGATGCTGTTGATGAGTCAACTGGTTCGGTAGTGGTACCATATTGGTTTCGTCGAGTCTGTAAGTTGACCTCTTCAATGGTCATGGTCATCAGGTGGTGGAGACCTGTTTCGACCGTGGGTGGTGCCCTCGGAGCATTGGGAGTGACGTTTGCCACCAACCCTTGGATTGGTAGTGGGTTTTGAACCACCATGGGAGGAGGTCATTGTGGTGCAGGGTTGGGTTGTGCTTGGTTTGTAGCGTTGGTAGCCTGTTGGGCCTTGTTTTGAATGGCCTGCTTTGTGTGGCCCATGAGGGGACACTCGAATGTATAGTGCTCATAGACCTCATAGAGTGTGCATGGTTGGTTTGTGCGCAATGGGGCATTGCGCCTTGGTGCATTTTGTCGCGGGGGATTCTAGGTTGGCTGGTTTCTTGCGGCATTGTTGGGGGGATTCGGTTGTTGAGTGCCTCCTTGTGGTTGGTTGTTTCCCTGGTTGCGGGGCCGGTTATTTCTAGCTTTCCCTTGTTGATTGTTGGGGGCAGGCTGGTTGGGATGGTTTTTCTGTGTAAACACTTGTCCTAATGGAGTAGGTGGAGCGGAGGTGGGGGCTTGAACTTGTTGCACT
This sequence comes from Pseudotsuga menziesii, assembly GCA_001517045.1. Lineage (NCBI taxonomy): Eukaryota > Viridiplantae > Streptophyta > Pinopsida > Pinales > Pinaceae > Pseudotsuga > Pseudotsuga menziesii. The sequence goes on along the minus strand of LPNX010767379.1, from coordinate 35,712 downwards.
GGTGGTGCATAGTAGATTTGTGGTAGTGGTGGTGCCATGAATGTGGGATTTTTCCCCACATACTGCTGTGCTAGCCAAGCCATAGCTTGAGCCTGCTATGGTGGCACAGGTTTTGCATAGGAAGTTGTCGCTCTGGACTGAGACATCATTCTAGCATAGTCCGAAGCTTGGTTTTGGTAAGCAACATTAGCAGTGTTGCTTGGTTGTGGTGCAATGGAAGGTGGTGTCAGTCGAGCTGTTGTTTGTTAAGAGACTGGCCCTATAATTCCATCCTCTACGTGGGATGCCCTCGGTGCGTCGCGGTAAGAGGTACTTGGACAAGGAGCGTCTGGGATGACAGTATACAAGTATCTCGACTGGGCGTAGATGAGGTCAAATTGTTGGGCCTTCAATATGGCCTTTTCTTTAGATTGGGGAGGTTTAGATGCGACGTCCTTTGTGATGGGTGGGAGCAAAGTCTTGAGGAACCAATCTAAGAAGATCCTGTCATCAAATTGGATCTTACACAAGCTGTGGTGCCACCGCCACTCATGGATATGATCAGTGATGTGAGTGGCGGTGTTTTGACAGTAGGATAGTAGGGTCTCCACCCCCTCATCATATCTGACCGGGAGCTAGAAATACTAAAGGAACATGAAGGCTAGGGACTTGAAGTCGGGGTGCTTGGCTTGTGGCAGCTCAATGTACCATTTGGTCGTGCCACCTGTAAGGGTGCATTGGAATAGCCCTAGTCTGATGGAGTCTTCTACGATGATATTGGACAAGCACCATAGATGGAATGTCATTATATGATTTTGGGGACATTCCCCAACTTTGCCTTCAAACTTTGGGATGTCTGAGGGCAGCTTAGTTGGCATGGGTGGCCAAAAAGCTTGGTGATGGATGGGGTCATTCGTCAATCTTTCCAAGTCAGGCAAGTTCAAATGAGCCATGAATGGTAGATTTGACCCCAAATTGATGTGGGATGGGGCTGCAATGGAGGTGGGGTTTGCAGGTGCATAATGCATCTGCACAACTGGGGGTGTTTATGGTGGCACCATGGTGGATGGGCCAATGCCCCCAAGTGTTGTGGGTGAGAAGGTGTGGGTGGCAGGGGCATTGCCCCCATGTATGGCAGTAGGGGCAATGTGGGTGGTTGGTGCACTACCCCCCTGCGTGGCAGGTGGGACAATGTGTGTCGAGGGGCCATTGCCCCCATGTGTGGCCACTGGACCAGTTTGGCTGGTCACTATGGGTGGTAGAAATTGACTAATGATAGTCTGCATGACTGTTCTTGGGCCTCTTGCCACATTGTGCAGTGACTGGTTCTGATGTGGACATGGGTCCACTTGTTAAGGTTAGACCGAAAAATGGATCTGAGTTTGCAGTAGCCATGGGGCTAGATGGTGCAGTATGGAGGTCTGGTTAAGACTGATATGGGTCTGAATAAGAATCAGAGGCTCTATGGCCCTCTAATGGTGTGGGAGATCACTGAGAATGTCTACGATGGTGCTGATTGAGTGTTCTAAATAATGGTGGTTGACCTCTTAGGCATGAGGAAGATCGTGGAGGATCAATTTTGTTGGCTTGTGTGTATGAAACTGGTGGGTATGAAATTTGGACCCCAGTTTCAATGGATTCCTACTAGCTAAAGGTGGTCTCTCAACCACTAATACTGCCAGAAGACAGTACTTGGCTTGTTCCTCATGGGTAACTCTACACAATCGGAAGGGGTCGTTGCCCGTTTCGCTTGGCAATTCCTCTTAGTGGCCAACTACTTTGGGGTTCATATGGTACTCCTCACAATGAGTTTCTGGGCAAAGCCCAAGTACTTCCCACAGTTGTAGTAGTCAAGGAATTATGTCCTCAAAGGCTACATAGTTGTTTGAATTTAGTGTAAATTTGGTAACTTTTAAGGCTCACTCAGCGTCATGAACTGAGTTGGGTTAATTATGTGGTATGGTGTGTTGGTTTTCTTGCTTGTTCTAGTATTTGGTTTGCAAAAATGTAAACAAAAAATTGTAAGCAAATATGGTGATTAACCTTGAATTGTTGGCCTAACTAAGTGTCTACCTCTCAGTGGTATTCTTCTTCAACCAAGAGAAGGTCTTGGGCTCTCAACACAATGGGACGAAGCCCATCCGTAGATCCTCAGGTCACCTCCCAAGTGCTAGGTTGGTCAAGCAGGGAGGACGCTTAGTGCCGTGAGAATCCCTCCTTCTCTACCCCCCATACCTTCCAGGTCACCTAGTTTTAGTGGTTTTAGAAAAATTACATGGAGTGCCTAGATCTATACGAGCTGTCCCTTCATCGTATCCCAGAATACCCCGGAGGGTGATGACTGGGTAGAGGAGGAAGGGGTCAGCAAGATCATTGATTTTAAGTTGATTTTAGTTAGACTAGGTTCATTTTATTAATCCATAATGATTTTATTAACATTTACACATTGTTCATGAAATAAAATGCAGAAAATAAAAACAAAAACTGTAATTAAAAAGCCCAAAAATGGGTCGCACACCTGTAAAAGTCTCGTTTTTACAAATTGGATTCTGATCTAACCATGAGGAATTACCTCAAACGGTTGAAAACCCACTTCATAAATGGGACCTTTTACCCGTAAACATGAGCATATTCACAAATGGCTCAACTGTTTGGGCATAAAACAAGCCTGAACACAAGTGAATTTTCAGAAATTCGGTTCGACCGTTTTGCACAGTTGAGTGATTTGCAAACCATGAATGGCCAACAGTAACTGGTACTTGTTGCCGCCTTTCACACACCTAGGTCAGGTGGTAGAAATATTCAAGCCACTCGGTGTGCACTTGGGGGCAAGTCTCGAGTCAAGGCTATCACCTTGTTCTTGACTCCTCCGTTTAGGCTGAACTCCTAACGAAGCCAAGGGGGGTAGACCCTATTAAGTTACTAAGGATAATTACTTAGTGTTGTGATGTTAAACTGAATGAGTTACTTAGGAGTTTGCAATTTAACTAGAGATAATCAAAGATGACAAGATACAAAGATGAACACACGAAAGCACAATGTTGAGACACAATATATATGTAAAGCAAGAAAATAACTAGTGCCTTAGAATGGAGTCAAAAATAGAAACAATATACTTGCATGTGCTTGGAGTGAATGTTTTGTGATTTCCTCTTGGTACATTTTAAGTTAAATTTGAAGTGTGAGTTGATTAAAATTAGGCTAAGGGGGGACTCCAGATATACCCGAGAGTACTTGGAGTATGTCCAAAACTAAACCTTCACGGCTACCCGCAAGGAATATGTGGGATGAAATGGAGTCTCTAGGGCTATTGTTCGTAACGCACCTGTTAGGTTGTGACAGAGATCGGTGCCCCAAGGTCTCTTTTCAGAAGTTCCTGCTTCCTTTGGGTATTTTGCCACCGTAAAGGTTTGATCTAGGTGTTGGATTTTCACCTGATGGTCTGTCAGTTGGGGAGAGTGAGTCCTAATTATACTAGTCACCCATGTGATTTTGATACATCTTGACTGATTGAACAAACAGAAGCCAAGTGCAGAGCATACACACTGGAGTCTTGTCAATTTTAGTAAGTTTTAAACTGGGTGTTCCTGTTTAAAAGAAAACCCTCTAGGAACCTCTTTCGATCCAAGTGGATCTCAATCGGGGAATCGAGGAGGAGTTAATTTTATAATTGGTGATAAATAAATGATGAAAAATAAAATAGATCCACAATTCTATTTTTCTAATTAGTCCTACCACGAATCTCTTTCCCCTTTCGGGTCAATCGGGAAGTCGTGGGGTAAGTATTAAGATTACTTTGAAATATAAAGTATGGAATACGAAATTAATAATAAAATAAATTAAACTACCCTGCAGATTATATCAATACTATTTTGGAAATAAATGAGCAAAAAGAAACAAAAATGACACCGACGCAAATCCCCCCAGGGGGGATGGGGAATGGGCTCGAAAGAGCCTATTCAAAAAATATTTTTATTAACAGTGGTTACAATATCAGAGAACTGATATAATTAATCTTGATACTTATACTGATTGAAATCAAGAGATTACAAGGTGCGAAAATCAAAGGTTTTAGTCAAATGGGAGACCCCTTGGGGGATTTGAATGCTCCTGAGGCCACTTCCGAACAGCAGCTTCCTTTATTTTATATTACACCTGATAAAAACCAGCAAGAATGTTAGAATTAAATAATCCCAAAATCAATTTAAGAGTACCTTTGGATCGGCCTACCTTATCTCAAAAAAAAATGAAGTTAAAACTAGCTAAATAGGTGAAAAAGGAACCAAGGAAAGCAAGCTTTCATTGGGATCTTGGCTTTCTGTTTGTGTAGCCAATGAAATATGCACTGATTTCTGGATTTAATCTTTTATAACAGCAAAAATAAATTTAATGCATGCGATCTACAAGTTTTCTTTAAATTTTCATGCAAAAAGACGATTTCCCTAAAGCTAGATCTAGAATGCTTATGAAACTTTTTAAACTACAAGATCTAGACTATAAGCTTTGATAAGATTGATATATGTTGGAATTACCTTTAATATGATATATCTAAGAAAAATCAAATCTACAAACAAATTAACCGGGTAAAAATGTTGATTTTTTTTTATAGAAATGAGAAGAAGAGGAGAGAAGGTCGGCTCGTTGCTTGAATGGAGCAAGCTGAAAGGAGACCCTTTTGTGGAGTGCCAAGGGACAGATTCTTGAGCTTATTGGATAAGTAATGGCGTCAATCTAGATCCACACCTTCATCCAATCGGGAACCTGCAACTAAATAACACAAGCCTGCACACACCTCGTGAGATCTAGATATAGATGTATAAAGCAACAAAAATGAAAAATCATGCCAAAATAACCTTATTTAAGCATATAACTGAAATATTTGAGCATACATCATATCGATAAACAAGATCAAGCAATGTAACTTGCCTATTTTACGCCCTTACTTGATTCAACCGAATCCTTGAAGCCAGAACACAGAAGCAGCACAGAATTTGGCAAGAAATTGCAGCTACCACATCAGCAACATAACACTGAGAATCCACACAATCAAATGCATGACAAATTATAGCCTCCAAAGCTTATTTATTCACAAATGATGATCAATACACAATTACAATGGCAAACCCTTCAGTCCAGCTCTAACTAGCTTGGAAGAAGGAGATGTGCCTGGATATATACAAAAACCAAGAGATCCAGCCCAGGGGGGGTGCAAATCCCAAGGAGATAGACCAAATATGCTGATGGAGAGTCCATCAATGCCTGATTTGTGTCTAACTAAGCCAAATCTGAGTCTCACTGAGTGCAACTGTCAATCGGGGGGCTGATCTGACTGACACCTCAACCTGTTGACTGAAGCATCCACCAAAACTCATCCAAATGAGCCAAAAACGTGTGGAGGAGAGAGGAAGGGTGAAATTCCCCATAAAGGATGCTGAAGATCAACTCTGGATTTGATTTGATCACCTCCTTTAGTCAAGGATTTGTCAGATCCAGTGAATCTGCTTCAGATCTAACTGATTTCAATCAAATTGGCTGAGAATCCATTGATCTATGATTTTGGATTTGCTCCATTATTCATCAATTTATTAATTAAAATCATCAATAATTGATTTTTGGGGCTTTTTGACCTGAGTGATGGAAAATCACTCAAAACTAGGAAATAGTGGGTCCATGGGGTTTACATGGTACTCTTAGCTTGAAAATGAGCACCTACATGACTAAAACTAATTATTTGGCCCACTTTTATTACAAAATCAATTTTTCCAATTAAACTATTAAAAAATAGCCTCAGTTTTGGAAAAATTAATTTTTTAATAAAAAACACCGAAAAAACTAAAAAATTGAAAAATTGAAAAACACCTAGGGGGACTTAGACATGTTCATATGACTCGACCAGGATGTCTAGCATGTTTATACATTGACACATAGACTCTAATAACCTCAATAGGCCTAAATGCCAAGCCAACCACCCCAACTTTGGAGGTATGGAGTGAAAAACTCATAAATTATCAATCGTTTATTCAACAACCAATAATAACCAAGGGAAAAAACACCTTGGGCTGATCGGAGTGACAAATAAATTCTAAGAGACCGAGTCTTTTACAGACACTATCATGCTAGAAAATTTATTACAATTCCCCCATGGGGTATGAACATGTGATACAGTACAACAAGCACTTCCCAGAAGTACTTCCAAAGGTCTTCTGAAGTCCGAACAAGTTATCCTTATCCGGTTTACCAGGCTCACTTGATAAGAAACCACCAAGTACAACTTCGGTGGTAACAGTACTGTGGCCAAATGGGCTTGGATTGGCCTTTAGAAGGCTCAGCAATAACTAGAAATTTAAATAAACAAGAATCTAACATGGATTTAACATGAAATTTCTGAAAACTAGGGCAAAAATTTTAAAAACTTGAGAATAAAAAGTTTGGCCCAGGGTTCCTGTGGGATCGACCTAGCGGAGTCGCTAGTTCTGTAGCAGGGATTTCTTCTTGCTACAGGGTAGGAATGGATCCCTTTCGTTTATAGGATGGAAGGGTAGGTTCCTATGTGGAAATACAGAAAAGAAAAATGAGGATGAAACTAGACAGAAATAAAAGCAAAGATGGAGTATTGTTGAACCCCTCTGCACACAATGGGTTAGGGTTCTACCTCCAAAACCTGCAAGAGAAACCTATACTACTATGGAAGAAACCTGCAACTAAAAATATTGGTTAGAAAATGAAAAAAGCAAATGAACATGCATAAAAAGAAGCTATACCTCACTTAGGTGGAAATGGGCCACCATGCCCTAGCTCATGGGAGCACCTCTCTCTTGGTTGGGGAGCAATGGCTTGGAGAAATGGAGATGAAGGAGAGGGAGAGTGGGTGGTTTGAGAGCAAGAGATCTCAAAGCATCCATGGGCAACGTTACAATATGCAAATGAGGAGTGTTTTGAGAGTGACCCCCCACCCTCCTTTTATATTTTTTCCAAGGGATTTTAGGGTTTTAAGCCCTTGGTCAAGGATTTATCCCCTTTCTCCCTAAATTTAGCCCCTTTCAAGGTTTTGGCCCCTTTTTGAGGGCTTTAGCTCATGGGGGTCTATTTTGGGCTCTTTTTGGGGGTTTTTAGCCATTTTCTTCATCCTTGGGCTCTTTTGGAGGTGTGGGGGTCAAATGGAAGGTCATGGAAGGTCATGGAAGGTCTTATGGAGTGAAATGAGTGTTGTGAGGTGGTGTCCTTGGGTGGTGTAGGCCATTGAGAGTTGTGTGTGGATTTTTGGGTTAACAGGGTGCACCAACAAGATTAGATTTTAGGGTCTTGGAATAGTTCATTGTGATTAAATTCTCCAAGACCACTAAATGAAACATGTATGTGTCTGTCCATGTGAGAGTGTGAAATTCCTTGGTATAATTAGTGTTTCTCAAGATCCTCCTCTTATAAGGGAGTTAAGCACGAGGCAGTGTGAGCGGTTAATAACTGGGATGACCCCTGGTCATAATTGAGTGGCACCGGAGATATTTCCAGGATTGTATTCATATTTTGGGGGTCTTTCGGGACTTTTGGAATTTGCTACCCTACCCATACGATCAATCCTGTGTGGGACTATCTGCCTGAGCATTTATCATATTGAGGTGACCTTAGTTTCCTTACCTTGGTTATCGAGGGGGTACTTCGCAAAGGTTATTCTGCAGGTTTCCTGGCTGGGTAAGGGTCGGACAGCACATTCACTATAAGTGTTGAAGCTGAAATCCACTATAATTGGTTACGAACCTCTGCTTGTTATGTATGGGATTCTCAAGCCTCTCCTAGGCGAGACATACCTTCTCATTCGAGAGCTCACATATCCTACCCTTATTTGCTTGTGATTTGGATTTACATTGTATAGGTGTATTCTCTGTGTACACTAGTTTTCCTAGGGTTTGTGTCATTAGAAAGAGTCTTTTTCATTTTTTCAGCCATTGTAGATTCAGGCGTGGCACTTTTCCGTTCTTGTCATTTAGCATGACTTCTGCCTTCCACATCTCCTCTTCCTTTGGGAGAGAGAAACAGATAGTCCGGGCGGACTACTTCTCACATTGATTCACACACGATGGAATATCATGAGGATTAAATTATTGAGATGTCTTCTCCACTGCAAGAGGTTGGGGAGGAGGATCCTACTCTTGGATATGATCCTTCACTAGAAATACCTTCACATTCTGGGTATGATCCCTCATTCACAGGTCACTGGTATTCGTTTTCAGGAGACGAGACTCATCATGAACCTACAAGCACTAGTTACGTTCATTATGACATGCCTCATATCCTTGCATATGATCTGACACATCATGCCAAGTTAGAAATTGACCCTAGAACTATGCCTAAGGGCACTCCTATTCATTTCTGTGCAGAGATATTTGGGAGCACTAGTTACATTGCACCTTCGATCCCGACGATGGAAGCTACCTCACATCTTCATCCTAGACCTAGTGTTAGTAGTCATATGTAGATACCAGAACCGAGATGAGTGACCATAGGGAATACCACTTACATCCCTTCACATGACCCTTTGTCCTCAATTCCTACTCCTTCAAATTCATTTTTGACAACCTTTCCTCCCCATCATTCACATGGTCCTTTGGGTTGGAATGTTGCTACTAGTCATGTTCATACTACGACTACTTGTATAGTAGTATCTTAGAGTCAAGTATCTCCTACTATCTCAGAAGGTCATATTCCTATTTCTGGATCATCTTATGGTCCATCACAAGGAGTTCCCCATATCCCTAATTATGGAGCTTCTTCTGGGACTTCCCATGGGACATCTTATGGAGCTTCTCATGGGACATCTTATGGAGCTTCTCATGGACAATATTATAGACCACAGTATGGATAGAGCTATCAACCTTATGGGTATGGGTATCAACAACCCACTTACTCCTCTAATTATGGCTTTGTAGCACTGCATAGTCAAGGTAGACCACATCATAATGCTTCCATGCAGCCCTACACGAATCAAACGAGAGGAGGATATTATGGCCAAGGCCATGGTATTTATAGTATTCAGCCTTATATGAACCAAAACTATCAGGAATCATGGCATAAACCAGCTCAACCTAAGCTCCCTTTCCTTGCAATGTTAAATTTACCTGACTTGTCGAGACTAATGAACGATCCAGTATCTCATGACCTAGCTTGGCTGGCTATCCCTAACAAGCTTCCCTCAGACATTCCAAAATTTGAGGGTAAAGCAAGAGAATATCCTAGTGAACATGTCACTACCTTTCACTTTTGGTGCTCTTCCAATTCCTTACATGATGAATCAATCTGTTTAATACTATTTCAACGCACCCTCACCGGGTCTGCAATGAAATGTTACTAGAGTTACCGAGGGGGGCATTCGTTTTGTTCAATGACCTTGCTATGAATTTTCTCAATCACTTCCAGCTAATTGTGCATTACAACGTTGGTACATAACTCTTGTCGACATTTCGATAAGACAAACCCACACATATCATGGACCATATCCAATAGTGGCGTAGACGGAAGAGGTTGATTAAAGATTTCATACCACTGGATTTTCTCCTTGAGTGGTTCCTTAAATCATTGCTACCTTACATCATGAAGGATGTTTCTACATCTGGAGTCTACAACAAGGAACAAGCAATTTTTAGGGCATAGGAATTGGATTTGATTTATGCTCAATCCGGAATGTTATATGAGATCATACCTAATGCTCCGCATTCTAGTTTCGATCCCAAGATCAAGTCTAGACCACATGCCAATGGCATTGTCAGTTGTACAAGTACCACACCTATAGATTCAGTTGTGAAAAAAGTCATTCAATTGTCTATTAATAAATCTGCTTTAGGACAAGCCACAGCTTCGTTTCAACCCACCCAAATGGCGAGTGTACTTTCTGTGCAATAGTTGGACTAGAAGGGAAACCAGTAGCCCGGAAGGAATAAGAAAAAAGGTAAAAGCAATCGTAAGGGTGGGAATAAGAATGAAAATTCCAATTTTAATGACAAGAATGCCCACAATGCTGGGGGGACAAGCAGTCTAAATGTAAGGTTAAGCTTTCTTACAAATTGTGTAAGGATGACCACCTCACTCACTTGTGCCCTTGTATGGAAGACACCTCGAGGTTCATAGCATAGTGCCCAGCTGTGCTGACCAATCCTTTACCCCATAATCAAAATATGAACTTGAGGACCCATGATACTCATTCTGTGTCGGGTGGAGATCAAAATCCGCTGGAAGCTAGTACTGGTCATGGTTGCATCAACATGGTGTGAGCTACTAAGGTTGTGACTCATGCGAAAGACTATGGTTCATCACAACCATACATTGGGAAGGAACCCACTCCAACTAAGATCCCTTTACATATTAAAAACCCTATTGATAAACTTGAGATTGCACCTCGCATTCCTAAGGGAGTCCTAAAGCATTCAAGGCACAATCCTAATGCCCAAGCCACCCAGAACTATTCTGTTGTCAAGGATTTGGGCCAAAATCCTTGTGCGATGTCTGCGCTTGAAGTACTTCAGAGTTGTCTTTTTCAAAGGAAAGCTTTGCTTTCTACTCTTGGGTTTAATGATGATAGCTCTTGTTCCATCATCAAATTTGAAACGATGGGACTACAGCCTCGCTTTCCTTACTACGTGTCTCTCTTGATTCATGTAGAATGCCTTAACATGACTGTTAAATGCACTCTGATTGACGAAGGCATTGCTCCTTTCAAGATGTCTTTGTCGTGTTGGAAGGGCTTGTGTTCTCCGGAGTTGTCTCAATCCACTAACATGTTGAATTCCTTTGATGGTAGACCATTTCGGCCACACGGAATTCTTCCTTCTCTTAAGGCCCATTTGGGAGGGAAGACGGTTGCGATCGACGTCAAGGTAGTTTATGCGCCCCTTGATTACAATCTTTTACTGGGTAGGAATTGGATGTATAGTTGCAAGCCGTAGCCTCTTCTCTATTTTGAGTAGTATGCTTTCCATTTAATGGGAATATTGTTATGATTGATCAGACATCATTAAAAAATCCAAGTGTTAATGCATCATCGGGAGCTTCTATCTCGATTATCGATCATTCTCAGCTAGCAACTAGGAGTGTGGGTGTAGGTATGTATCCATCTCTTATGGGGACCTTTAGCTGTCCTGCACCCGTTCTTATGATTAGATCTATTTTTGGTGGGGCTTCATCTTCATTGAATTTGGTGTCTTTTCACACTACCCATATGGAAGATCCTTGGATTATTCCTTCACAGAGTCCTTTGAATGGACCTATCGAAACAGACGTGCTGTTTCCTGCAGTAATAATAGCATATCAAGCGAATATTGATTGTGTTGCAAAGTCTAGTCCTTTTTCTTCGCGAACGAAGGAGGGGGACCTGTATGTGCTGCCTGCATGGGTAGTTGAGTCCTCTCACGCACACAATTGCCTTGATAGTGTTTTTCCATTAGATGAAGCTATTATTGAGGCCATGTTTGGGGTTGAGCCACCTTGGGAAGAGTTAAATCATAGTTCCTATTTTCTTCCCAAGCTTGACCATTTGGAGCGTGAGGACTTTAGGGAGATTCTTAGTGAGAAGATTGGTAGTCCCATGGTTCCATTGAGATATCCTGGTCAGATGGATGATGGGAACATGGAAAATATATCATCTACTATTCCTATCAATATATCTTGTGATCCTGGCAAGATTGAGAATGTCTATATTGGGGCGGACTGTTCCCATGATGAGATTCAGAAGTATACCGAGTTGTTCAAAGAGTTTCATGACATCTTTGCTTGTTCATACGAGAAAATTATAGGTATCGACTCTTGTATTGTCGAACATGAAATTAAGACCTATCCGAATGCGAAGCTTGTTCGACAAAGTTTGCATGCGATGAATCCTAGAAAAGCACCCACCATTAAGGATGAGATAGAGAAGCTGTTAAAATATAGTTTTATCTATCTCGTTCCCCTGACAGAGTAGGTTTCAAACCTCGTTTCGTTTGATAAGAAGCAAGAAACGATTCGTATATGCACTGATTTCTGTGATTTAAATTGTGCTTGTCCTAAGGATAATTTTTCCACACCATTTATTGATCAAATTTTGGATGAGTGTGTGGAAAGCGAGGTATTTTCCTTTATGGATGGCTTTTATGGATATAATCAGATTCAGATCAAACCTGGGGATCAACACAAAACTACATTTATTTGTCCTTGGGGTACGTTTGCATATCGAAAGATGCCTTTCGGTCTTAAAAATGCTAGAGCCACATTTTAGTGGGCTATGACCGTGATTTTTCACGATCTCAAATTAATTATTGAAGTCTTTTTGGATGACCTTGCTGCTCATTCTCGATTGAGAATGCATCATTCGTTCCATTTAAGATTAGTATTCGAAAGATGCCGCCACTATTTGGTTAGGCTAAATCCCCATAAGTGCATCTTTTGTGTGATGTCTGGTCACTTGCTAGGGTTCATTGTTTCCAAGGAGGTTATAAGAGTCGTTCCCTTAATGTTTGAGGCAATACTTCAATTGTCTCCCCTACGAAATATTAGACATCTTCAATGTTTGCAAGGCATGGAAAATTTCTTATGGAGATTCGTGGTTAAGTTTTCCAATTTGACTAAAGGCTTTATGCATCTTTTAAAGAAGGAAACTACCTTTTGTTGGGATGAGAGAGCCTAGGAGTCCTTTGATTTTATTAAGCAAGCCTTAACATTGGCCCTCATGCTTAGTCCCCTCGACTATAGCCGTGACTTTTTGATTTATGTGGTTGTGTCCATGAAGATGATTGGTATGGTTTTGGTTCAAGAGGATGAGGAGATCCATGATCATGTCATATATTATTTGAGCCAAAACCTTATAGATGCGGAAATCCGTTATTCCCATGTGGAGAAACTTGCCTTAGCTACCGTTCATGCAGTTCAGAGATTGAGACACTACATTATCCTTCGCAAGACCTTAGTGGTAGCTCATGTCAATCCATTTCAGTTCATCCTCACTAAAAGGATGATCGAGGGAGAGTATAATAAGTGGATTTTTATTTTTCAAGAATTCAATCTCAAGTTTGTTTCAGTGAAATCGAAGAAATCGTTGACTTTTGTGGAGTTCATTTCTGATTTCCCAAGTGAGGAGGAGGAGGACGTTCATGAGGATATGTTTGTCGATGAGCATATTTTCCTTATCTCAACTTTGGATCCATGGTATAGGGATATCATCATATATTTACAAACGTTGAAGGTCCCTACTCACCTTTCACGGGATGAGCAATGACGATTACGTCAAGTATCTAAGAACTACCTTATATTGGATAACACTTTGTACTGCCATGGGGTAGATTCCATTTTGCATCGTTGTTTAACCCATTAAGAGGTTGAGGTTGTGCTAAATGATTGCCATGGAGGGGCATGTGGTGGTCATTTATCTGGGCTTTCTACAGCCCAAAAATATTGAGAGCGGGATATTTTTGGCCGTCAATCTTCAAGATTGTGTCAATGTGGTCAAGAAGTGTCACCCTTGCCAGGTGTTTGCATGCAATATGTGCTCACATCCTACCCCGTTACATGCGACTATCACCGTTGGTCCCTTCACCAAGTGGGGCCTTGACTTCATGTATTGCAACCTAGCTTCAGCTGGGGGGCATCATCATATTATAGCGGCTGTTGATTATTTCAGAAAATGGGTTGAGGCTATGCCCACGATTAAATCCGACGGTGAGACAATCGGGCATTTAGTATTCAACCAAATTATTACTCGGTTCAGTATTCTGAAAGAGCTTGTCACTGACTATGGTGGGAACTTTCAAAATATAATGATGGAAGAGTTGGCCTCGAAGTTAGGGTATAAATAGGAGCACTTGTCTTCTTATTACCCTCAGGAAAATGGACAGGTTGAAGCAGTGAACAAATCACTTAAGTCCATTCTCCAACGAACCATCGCATAAAGCAAGACGAATTAGCATATCATGTTATATCCTACTTTTTGGGGCTATAGGACCGCGGTTAAGGCTACCACCGGTTTTTCTCCATATCAACGCGTACATGGAGTGGAGTCTATCTTGCCGGTTGAATGCGAAATCCATTCATTGAAGATAGCTATAGAGATTTTACCAGACACTTCCTCATTAGAGTAACGTTTGGTCCACTTAGAGAAGCGCCGAGATGCCTTAGTGGCTCTAGAAGTAAATAATCGTCGCGTTAAGGTCCAATATGATAAGTCTATCCGTCGAAGGAGGTTTAGTGAAGGTGATTTGGTCCTTTTGTGGCATCAAGATATAGAACCCTTATGGGAAAAGAGGTTTAATCCCATGTGACATGGTCCTTACATTGTCAAACATGTGTTAGAGAAGGGCACCTATGAGTTGGTGGATTATGAAGGGACAACCTTTGCGGAGCCTAGAAATGGGCTCTATCTTAAAAAATACTATGCATGATCTTCAGCCAGGCCTGATTATTGTATATTATTGTACACTTTTTTGCATAGTTAGGTTTTCTTATGGTGATCAAGTTTGTTTATTACCTTCCATTTCTTATGGCAGATGTCAATGGAGTCTTCTGCCTAGATAGGATTTGCTGATGGTGCTAGCCACCACACTCAACACTCAGCCTCTGCTGCTTGGGTGATTCATACTCCTACAGGTCAGGTATTGTCTTTAGGAGGCATGTGTTTATGGCCTTCTTTGAACAATGTTGCTAAGTATAGTGTCTTTATCGAGCTATTGCGGGATGCCATTTCACATCGTGTTCTCTCTCTTGAGGTACATCTTGATTCGCAGTTAGTAGTGTCATAGCTTAATGGCTTGTATCGTATTAGGGATCCGACATTATTACGACGATTCTTTGAGATTGTTAGAACGAAAATTTGACAACATAACATGCATACATGTTTCAAGAATTTTTAATCAAGTTGCTGACTTATATGCTAACTATGTGTTAGATTGGCATTTGTTTCATAGACCATTAGCACATCACAAACATACATTTTTACACACATGAAAATAAATAAAATCGATCATCATAAAAGTTTTCATTAAACATCCAAAATGTGACGTCATAATACATAAGTGTCATAATACAAAAATGGGGCTTCTGAGCCACAAAAATATAATACACAGTCGTACAAAAATGAACCACTCTCAGGTATCTAATCTTGTGGAGGAGGAGGGGGGTTCTGGTTGTGGTAGCACACCATGGATCTATCTAGTTGTCGGAATAACTGAACCCATGCTCATGGTGCACCATACCACCTGACGTTGCATGGCCTCAGGAAAGTCTTCGACTTGCACCATCGGTACCCTATGTGTCCAGCACACAATGTTTGTGTGGATGCTTTGGAGCATCCTCTTCGCATCCACACCAATGATATCATCTCATCTTCCCCTCCATCTATGATGAGGGAAACTGTCAGGCTGCCGTGGTCCAACATCTACATATACATGATAGATTGTCACTATGTGTCGTCACACCAAAACATGTCTTTTGAGTCAATATATCAAAAAACACAAAAAAAATTAATAATTCAAAAAACTTAAAGAGGGTTTTGGATTCATTACCTATATCACCTTATGCTGCTCCTGGTGGGAGTGGTATGTCCAGATCTCCTTGGAAATCTATTCCCACATAGGGATAATCATCGATGGCAATGATCTGCCACCGCCACCATGGAAAGAAGTCAGCTGGGTAGGGGTTAGACACCCTACCTCCACCCAGTCTGCACATAGAATCTTTCCAATGTCATTGCTCCATATCTTGAACCCTGTGAGGAGGAACATCAACTCTAGGGGTTAACCCCGGTACACGCTCAAAGAAGAACGTGCTCCTGTATGCTTCCAAAACCAAAGTTTCATACCCTACCCATCTTGTAGTCACTAAGTTGCTACTTCATGTTACTCAAAAACACAGTGCTCTAGTCATACACTATGTGTCTCATGCACTCCACTACATAGAATATCAATGGCCGCAAGGCCTAGTGGAGTGATGCTATACCAGCTATCCTACCGAGTGCCAATAGTATGGCCTTCAGTCCTAGTACCTAGATGGAGTTTGTCAAGATTTGACTCCCAACCTTTTTTGTGTCTGGAAAATAGTATACTGCAATGTACTAATCAATGGTGAGGCCACCTCTGGGCCTACGAGAGCGTAGTTTCACCACCTCTCCCTGTCGGGACAATCCAGTAATGAAATATATGTCCTCCAGCTCTATAGTGAGGGGCATATTGTAGATATGAAAGGACTTTGATTCTGGATCCCAGTAGTCTACTAGCATCTGTAGGAGTCTTGGTTTGGCCCTCAGGCTACCAAGACACCAAAACTTGTATAGCCCACATGCATGTAGAGCTTGCTGAGCCATTAAATAACCCCGAACATCCTCTTCTACATCTCCATGTTCCTTGTCCCTCCATTCTAGAACCATCATGCACATTAAAAATAGTTTTTTTTCAATATTTACCTTAAAAAACCTTGTGAGTGGCCGCATACACAAATGTTTACAAAATAGCCGGGTATGTACATGATTTTTTCGTGTATAACCAGCCCTATATGTGGAAAAATACCCGATATATGTGTGGGCTGAAATGACCCATTTAGATTGGCCTAAAAATAAAATTTGACCATGGGAATTGAATTTTTTTACATGAGAATGGAAGAGGAGGACATGAGAAGTTACCTGGAACAAACGGGGTCGAATTTCACCGGACGAAGCTCCCGGAATTCGTGTTGGAAGTTCGGAGCTCAAATGGGTAAAAATTTCAAATGATATGTAATTTTTGAATTGTTTACTATTTATAGAAATTTTTTGAAATTTTTTACCCCTTTCTATTGTTTCGAACCGTTTCTAACCATTTTGGACTATTTTGGACTAATCTGATGATGTAGGAGTCCATTTTGAGAGCCGCTTCGACCATTGTGTCGACCCGTTCGTGCCACTTTCAGGTATTATGTCTAAACTGGCATGTAGGTTAGATTTCACATCTATTTGCACTTTTCATGACCTTATGACCATTTCATTATAACCTTAGGTATGAACCCATTCTATCTTGTCACAGAACCTTCTTGTTGTTTTAGAAGTGACATGATGTGAATGGTAGAGCTTGACCATACATGGGTGCCCTACTATAGCTCCTTTTTTGCATTTGGTGCCCATGCTGACATGTTTTCCTTTAGGGTGTGGGAGTCCTTTGTATAGTATCACCATGTATTTGCGTAAGAGCCTCATACTCCTATTGATATTTTTGCTGTCCTTTTGTCCCTAGGACTTCCTTATGTCAAATTGTAATTGCATTATCATGAGTTTTTCCTGCCTCATTGAGCCTTATGCCGGATTCCATGACTTTGATTATCAGCTATATAGCCCGAGCTTGTCTCATGTCTAGCCACACAGAGCCATTTTATATATCCTTTGTAGCTTGATTCCCCATTTTTTTACTGGGAGGGGACTTTCCTGCGAGTGTCGTCATCCTACACATGTGTCCTTGCATTGAGCATAGGTATCTTCTACTAATTGGAACTAGTTTGTTTTCCCATTGACACTCATCTCCTCCTAGTCTATAACTATAAAGCACTTTGATTCTCTTTCAATATTTGAAAAATATTTGAAAAATCCAAAAAAAAAATGAAAAAACCAAAAAGCCGAACAAGAAAAGATGTTATCTTCGGTAGCAGTTGAGCTGTGTCGCCTTCAAACAGAGCACTGTATATCACATCCGTTGGTTGGGTTAATAGTTTGAATTTAGGAGATGTACCTATTTCTCTGAGTTTATCTCCATCGATTGGTTAAGCTTCTAGTCGCTATGGAGCCTCTGTCGATGCCTGCTATGTTGTAGAGATGTCCCAGTTTTGTATATCAATTCTATGCTACCTACATTTAGTCACCATTCGCCTTTATGCTCTTGTTCAAAGGAAGTTGAAACCTGAGTCAGTCATTCCTCAATTCTCTTGACTTTGCATGTCGACCATTCTCGGTACTGATACTGATTCATGCACTTTATGATCTAGTCCTTCCACATTATACAACCTTGCTGAGTACCTCGTGTTGGATGATGAGGTATGCATTAATGCTCTCCTTCCAATGGATTTCATCCCATTGACTTCAGATCATTTATTCTGGGATAGGAATCTAGAGTAATTTTTGAGTGCCTTGAGACTTGCAATCATTCGTGGCAGGTTCTCTCACCATCAACAGTTTTGGCAATACATTGATGTCCTCTGATCGATGGATCCTCTCAAGTATTCGACCTCAACACATTTATTTGCACTTTTTAGTTTTCACTTTAGTACCTTGATTCCCATTTTCATTATTGGTGGGTGATCTCACATCTGTTAACGGTATACATCAATGACCAGTAATCAGACAATGAACTACTATGTTTGACCTCGACACCTCTAGTCACATAGTAGGACATGTACTCATAGAAGATTATGTAGAAGACCTTCCAGATTGGTGGCATTTCATATATGCTACCTCTTTGATCGTGCCAGTGTTCATGAGATTTTAGCTTGTGTGACTTGATTCCAGTGTATGTCAGATGTTTCTAGCCATTATGGAGATCTTGATCCATTATATATCTTCATCTTTCATGGAGATCATGATCCTTTGTATATCTTCATCATGGATATTCTGATCTATCTATACTGTACATGGCAATGACCATGCATGTCATATTTTGTATCATTCCTATTCATGGCCATTGTACTCTTATGTATCCCGGACTGGTATATCTACTTGTAGTTATGTGTAGAGTTTGATTATTGTATTATACTATTGGATGGCTGGTTCTTCCACCTAGTTCTTCATCACTCCACTTGTGGGGTGGACTTATAATGTATTTTGGCCATCATATGACCCCTCTGACCTCACACATTAGGGGTCATCTGTTACAGCTGAGTTTACCACACATGGTGGATCACACCTTTATGGCATTCCCTATCCCTTTGCAAACTCTTTAGACCCCATCAACGATTTTTATACCTTTGATGTTTCCAATATCATCCCTAAAAACATGCATTATTTTCTATACGGACTTTTAAACCTATTGTCGTGTATTTAAGTGGATATGACCCTCAAACCCGCATACATCAGGATGTGTGCAAAAGGCCAAATAGTTTTGGAGTTTTCCTTGATGTGGATCTGAGTCACTTCTCTCTTGGCATTCCATATGCCTTGAGATCACTTGGATTTGACCTTCCATTACCCCATTGAAGCACTATATAAGGAACCCTTTGGATACATTGAAAGGAGAGGAATTAAAGAGCAAGAAAACTTAAGTCCATTGTTTCTAGATCTTATACTTGAGTATGCATCCCTTTGTCCCTTGGATAAATTTGTGTTCTTCCCAAGATTTCCTTTGCTTGTGAGCTTGTTATCGAGAGATGGAGGATTGAAGTGGTGGAGGCCCAGTTGGAGGACTCAGTTTCTTCGATTCGCATACGTGCCGATAGAGGTTGTCACTATTGTAATCTTTGATTTATATTGATAGAAATATCTTTTCCCACCCAATAATGTGTATTTAAATGAGTATTGAATCCATGGATTCTTTTAAATGATTATATGTTATTGATTATATATGCTAGAGTAGGTCTAACACAATTATATATAGCAAGCTTGTCTTGTTTGCTGAATTTTGAGAGAGAAAATTATTAATACAAGAAAGAGTGGAAAATCTCAACAAGGATCTACATCAATCATCCGGAATAAGGTATGTTTCAATATCCTTTAGTGTTAGATGTTTGGTTTCCCTTACATATAGGAAAGGATTGATTTCTATGGTTACCCTGTCTATTGTGCTACCCCAAGCAATAGGAAGTGTTCTCTGTAACATGCTCTGTATAAGGGTTAGCTTCAGAGAATCAGTTAGATATTGTTTAGTAGTTCAGAGATTTAGCTAAAGGAATTTGTTAGTTAATTATTGACTTAGAAGAGGATTCTAGTAGAAGTAGAAGGATGTTGAGCCACAAATCTACAGCTAAGTGTGTAGATATTAAAGTAGAAGAGTCAATCCAAGCTATGTGTGGATCAATAGGAGTAAATAGAATAATAAACCAGAGGGTATGAGAGAAAAAAGAGTTTGAGTCCAATAGACATATCTCAAAATAGTCTGCAAGTTGCATACTGCAGCGTGCTATAAATATTTCTCATTCTAGATGAAGAGAACCTTGGTGGTTTTTCCTATATGGGTTTCCATGTTATTTCTTGTGTCACATGGATGAATGTTATTGAATATTGAAGGCGTATGTCAATTTTTGCTTACTTTGTATTGTTTATAGTTACTTTTGAATGTATGGAGCGATATTACCTATCAGCGAGTGAATTAATGTTAAAGAACTATTAACATGTTATGTATGAATTCGTGGTTAAGCTACTAAGTTATAATATAAGTCGCAAACTATCAATTATAATTAAGAAAATAGCTACACTGCATAGTTTCTCTAGTTGTTGAAGTGGTAAGGACAAGGTTATGTCCCGTGCTGGTTGTGGCACCCAATTGCACCTCTGTCACATAGAGAAAGACTCTATCCCTCCATTTCTATTGAGCTCCTTGGCCGCATGCCAAGGGAATATAATCCCTTGTAAACTAGGAAAACATGGTTCTGCCAGTTACACATTAAGATATCTCGGGTGAGAATGTGCCTACCTAGCGGGTGTTGCCAACTGAGCTTGCTCTGTTGAGATGATGTCTTTTGGTTTCTTGTTGGTATTGTGTTGTTGATGAACCATGGGTCACATAAGTAAGGAAGAGATCTCAACACCAACTTTTCTTAGCAATATTTTATTGATGAGAGGGTTGGAAAAGAGCTTAAAGACAACCCATAATGAGCATTT
This sequence comes from Pseudotsuga menziesii, assembly GCA_001517045.1. Classification (NCBI taxonomy): domain Eukaryota; kingdom Viridiplantae; phylum Streptophyta; class Pinopsida; order Pinales; family Pinaceae; genus Pseudotsuga; species Pseudotsuga menziesii. The sequence goes on along the minus strand of LPNX010767379.1, from coordinate 14,954 downwards.
TTGTAAAGTATGATCCCAATGTTTGAGAAAGCGTAAAAGGATGCAAAGGGAAACATTCCTAGATTGAGTGTGCCAAGGTGGTAATTTTCTTATGATGTTCTACATCGTCCTAAAAAGTAGACAAATGAGGATACATTGACTCCCTTTCAAATACTTTAACGAGCATGACAGGAATAAAGCGTTCTCGACAATATTTTCATTCTTTTAAGAGTCAGAAAAGAGATTAACAAAAACTCCATAATGGGAAATCAAGAAAGGGGTAAGTGTTCGATATATGGAAAGAGTTTATGTTGTGAACATGGCTGAAAGGAATAAATGCAGAAAACTGATACCCCCCCCTCTTGTAGGATGATGGATGGTGGTAAAATATGGCCAACTATGTAGTATGGATGGAGCAGGTGGCTCATGAACATGCCAATATATACAATGGGAGATTGATGTGATGGAACTCAAATTGAGGTGAATTCTAGGAAATGGCCCAGAAATCATAGTGAGAGCATGAGGCAAGGGTCTCGTCAAAATATAGTGTTATAATTTTATCATTTAATCAATATGATCTAGGATATTATATGAGAGAATAACATGCACAGCAATAATCACAAGAGACAAGAGACACACAAAGTTTTCCTCGAGGAAACCATAAAGGAGAAAAACCTGCAACTTCCTTAGAGATATAATGAGCACTAATAGAAAAAGTAAAACCAAAAAACAAAAAGATGATCTTCGACAACTGTTCTCTCTCTCACTTGTGTGATATCCTCCTCTCTCACTCATACGTTACAGTTGAGTGAGTGTGTGTTACAAATATAGAGTCTCACTCTCTATTTATACTTGTTTTCCACTTGAATTTTACTCTTACAGGGCCAACCTCACTAGGAGAGTCTAATAACCCTAATACCCCTCAATTGTGGGGACTATTGCCCCAAATTACAATAAAGGGTTAACCTCAATGACTTTACATGAATTTGTTATATTAGTGACTCTCCCAATAGAAACATTAGGGTACAATTAAATACAATATAAGATATACAAGTGAATACATTCCAAAGTTACAAATACATCAACACTCCCTCTTAACTAGGAAGGAATTCTCTTGACACAGTTCATCAACAAAAGTATTCATCACAAGATCATCATCAAAGATGGATCATCATCAAAGATGGATCATCATCAAGCTAGATGATCATCATCATTACTTCTCCTGCTATCTTGAGCAAATGGTCCTATCTCTTAATTCTATTCATCATAGGAAGTTCTAAAGAGTCAGGTGTTTTTCATGCTGGTTGTAGGCCTAGCCTCCATGTAGGTCTTCATCAACAGATCCAACCCTTTTTCATGTTGGATACACCACCTTTCCCTTGCAAGTAATTCCCCTATAGAGTGAGCCCTTTTTAATGCTAGATGCATCACCTTACCTCTGCAAGGATTTCCACTACCAAGCCATCCATTTTTCATGCTCGTTGCAGTACCTTTCCTTTGAAAGGATTTCCACTACAGATCCAACCATTTTTCATGATGGATGTAGCACCTTGCCTCTGCAAGGATTTCCACTACAGAGCTAACCCTTTTTCATGCTGGATGTAGTACCTTTCCTCTACAAGGATTTCCACTACAGAGCCAACCGTTTTTCATGCTGGATGTAGTACCTTTCTTGTGCAAGGATTTCCACTACAGGGCCAACCATTTTTCATGTTGGATGCAGTACCTTTATTATGAAAGGATTTCCACTACAGAGCCATCCCTTTTTCATGCTAGCATTTCCTCTACAAGTATTTCCACTACAAAGCCATCCCTTTTTCATGTTGGATGCAGTACCTTTCCTCTACAAGGATTTCCACTACGGATCCATCCCTTTTCCATGCTGGATGTAGTACCTTGCCTCTACAAGGTTTTCCAATACAAATCCAAACCTTTTTCATGTTGGATGTAGTGCCTTACCTCTACAAGGATTTCCACTACAGATCCATCCCTTTTTCATGCTGGATGCAGGTCTCAACACTTATATCATACCATGGGAGGAACCAATACTACCACCATGCTAGAAAGGAATAACACTTACATCTGACCATGGGAGGAAACAATCCTACCACCATGTCAAAAAGGAACAACACTTACATCTGAAAATGGGAGGAATTAATCCTTCCACCATTTCATAAAGTCTCATGGACTCATCACTTCCCCTTGGAAGGAACCTCGATCTGGAGAACATCAAGCTTCTCCCTGAAGTAGTCAAACTTCGCTCTGTCCATTTCTATCATAGAATCATATTAGGGATGATTACATCAAAGGATAAACTATGAGCTTCACCAGGAATGATTACATTTGAAGACAACCTACATGACTATTTATGTCTGAGAAATCTATGAATTTCATAGATATTTTATGCTTAGACAACCTGTCTCATCGGCTATGCTAGAACTCCCTCTTTTGAGATATATTGATCTGGATTACAAACTGGAGCTTCACTACTCCTCTTCCTCTTTGGCTGTACTCAGTGCCATGCAGGACTACTTCCTGCTAAACTAAGAGATCACACCTGATCCCATAATGAAGCAACACCCCGAAGTGCTCTTCCTATCAATGGCACTGCCTTCCCAATATGAATCCACATAACCCTCCAGGTTAATCTTCTAATTCTCCTCATAATTGAGCCCATAATAAACTGTATCGTTCAGTAACTGGCTCAATGTGTTCATAATAAAGCAAATATCTGGTCTCATATTCATCAGGTACATCAAGGACCCAATCATCTGACGAACATCATGGCATCAATCGACTCTGACAAATAATCACTCAATAGATTCATGTTCGATGCCATAGGTGTGGTCATGGCCTTGCATTCCATCATCCTGAACCTATTCAAGATCTCTACTACATACTTCCCTTATCCCAGGGAGATTCCATCCACATTCTACCACCCCTCCATGCCTAGAAAGTAGTGCATCATATCCAAGTAATTCATCTCAAACTCGGTAGCAGGTCTCATTCTTGCAACTTTAATGAGTTCCTCTTTTCTGTCAGGTACAATTCATCGACATATAACAAGAGCATCATTGGTCTTCTTCCTTCAACCTTGAAGTAAAGTTTGGAATCCTCTTTACTCTCAGTAAATCCTAGATCCATCACTAAGCTATCCATCCTGTCGTATCATGTCGAACCTCAAGATATTCTATACTCACTCCCTCTGAAGCGGAGCATCATTCTCACTTTGCCTTTCATACTCTATGTATTGAAACATTCTTTACTAGATTGGAAAGTAGCTTCCTCTGCTACTAATATTCTATGTATCCATCTAGGGTCACTGGATACCAAGATCCTTCATATTAAACCTTTTCAAAAGTTCTTCTTGCACCCATCTATGAGCTTGTCATCCTCTATGGGATTTCATCTTCAACCTTGTAGAAAAGGTTAATATCTTCATCCCTCTAGGTGATCTTCAAGATCCTCATGTATGTGTTATCCCATGGGTGCCTTCTGATCTTGTACAAGGCCTTCTTTAATTTGCACACATGAGTCTTCTTGTCATGTGTCTCAACTCCTAGTAGATGTGAATGTCTCTTCATAGTCTATGCCTTCTTTCTGTGAGAATCCTTGTGCTATGAATATTGCTTTGTATCCCACGATGTTTCCATATACTACATGTTGGTTCTTGTAGATCTATGTGGAAGATACCACGGACTTCCCTTCAGGTATTTGGCATCGCATTCTAGTCATCATTCTTCATTTTGGATTATTAGAGTGAATATTGAACTATTGCCACTTGTTCTTTGGAACAAGTCTCGTCCTTCTTTTCTTGTAGGCAATTGTGCATGATATTTCCTACAAGTCAAATGAATTAGTTGTATGGTTAGAAACATTTCATAAGGTATATTCACAATGGAAAATTCTTATGCATAAATATATAATCATGCAACTATTTTACAAAATATAGCATTCATCCATATCTCATGGAAACTTTCTATATGCCTTCCATCTCTACCATGACATCATTGAGATTACGCACTAATCCAATATGTCAGTAAAGAGGTTTCATTCTAGATAAATAGCAATGGATATTTGTATAGTACCATGGGATACTTACCCATCACATGAATATTAGTAGTATACTGTCATTAATACAACCATTCTATCATGCATAACACATCAATTGAATATAAACAAATGCATAACAAAACAAAACCATAAAATTACAATTGAACACTTATCTTTATTTGTTTCGTGGGTAGACTCCTTTCAGCTTCATCATCTTCTTCATTCATAACAACATCATTTCTTATCCAAATGATAAGATGGATAAGAGGTTCTGGGTGATTCCATGAAGATGGGTAACACTTTTTGGCCAAATTTGGCGATGAAAACCTGATTTTTAACTCATGTGCTAGATAGAAGCCCTCAAAACGCATATATGCCATGTGAATTTTGACTTGCAGTAAAAAAAAACAAATTGTAGAATATTATGTTGGATTCATAGTGATATTTTAAAAAAAATATTCCGATGTCATTTAATGTGTGAATTTTTGCATTTAATGAACTGTGTGACCTTAAAAATTTGAAGAAGCTAATAAGTGGCTCGTGTCCACGTAGAGTAATTCAATCTTGCATTAATAATTTAAAAAAAAAATATATATGAGCATGATCTACATAAAATGCAGTGTGATGTGCATATTTTTTTGTTAATTTTTTTCGCATTATACAATTATTTATTATTTTTCGAAAGTGACCACATTCGATTTCAACATCGTTTTAAACACATATTTGTCCACGTAAAGAAATGTTTTCTATTTTTTCAAAAATTGAAAAACCAAAGATACCCTTTTGAAGAGAACACGTCGATATGTGATGTGTGCATTTTTAAGAATTTTTTGGCTGTGTATTTTTAACTCTGCGGATTTTTCTTTGAGCTGCTTCGAAGTTGCAGTGTGGTTTTCCAAGTATAAGTTTTAGAAGTAATTAAAAAATAAATTTCATATGAACGCCAAAATGCATGTATGATACGTCAATGGATAGAAGATTCGTTGGTGAATTTATCGGTATCAACTCCGCTCAGTTATGTGCTAGGAATGGCAGGGTTTACACCTCTGCAAGGCACAGGAAATTTTTCATTTGTTTGAATGTGGGCTAAGTCTGTTTTTTTAAGCCCTCGACCGAGGTATAAACCTCGACCGAGGGTTTAACAAACCCTCGGTTGAGGTTTTGTTAATACCTTGACCGAGGTATTAGCTCGGTCGAGGTCCTTTAAAGCCAAAGCCCGGGAGTGAATTCAAACATTAATGACACTCCAACTACAAACTTTAATGTCTTTCCCACCCAAATTTTTAATCAAAATCTATATAAACATATAATTCATACTAAGCTAAGTCTCCTTCAAAATTGCCTTAGAATTTCATTGATAAGAGTTTGTTTTGTCATACAAAGTTAGCATTGTAGATTGTTTTGTAGATATCAATTTGGATTGTTGATCAATCACAATGGGAAGCATCCAACGTCGAACAAGAAAAAATGAAAGAAATCAAAACAAAATTGAAGAGAAAAGAGAGAAAGATAAAGAAAGGAAGAGGAGAAAAAGAACAATCTTGAGAGAAGAAGAAATTCCAAATGAAGCTATGATGGAGGAAGCTAGATTGTGAGTTGGTAGCAATTTGTGATTTTAGAGGTTTTATTTGTGCTAACAAATAACTTATCTTCTTCTCTTTATCTTCTACTAGACCTTGGAACTTTACCATAATTGCTAGCAGTTCTTCTTTTTCTTGTTCAACATTCTTTATCTCAACTATATGAACTAGATATACATTTGAAAATTTAGCTCTTTCTTGAGTTTGGAAATATCATTGACTTTAGTTCCTATTGGAGACTTGATTTGAGATCCATCATAAGGATTAGAACTCAAGGAAACTATCTTTTCTTCCAAGTCCTTTGTACTTTTTCTTTATTTTCTATGGTTGTCCATGTTTCTACTTTTAATGTGTCTCCAACCTTATTAAGGACTTATTTCAATCTTTTTTCAATCTTTTTAAATGTAACTACCTATACACATATCATGAAACTCACCTTATTGAAGAAATCAAATTTATATGAGATACCAAATTAGATACAATCTATGATATGTTCTTTTTCTCTATAGTCACTCATTCTGGTAGGGACATGTACCTTGGGTTCAACAATTTCATATATTAAGGTTTTTATTTATCTGGTCCGCTACTGATAGGATTATTTTCTGAGGAGGGATGATATGATATCTATTGATCATCATTTATAGATTTAACACTTTATTTTTTAATATCCTTATATATTGATTGGAAATATGTTTGAACTAGGATAAGACTTGTTTAAGTAAGATCGTTTTTCTTTTGGGGCATTGTGAACACCAGCAAAGGATAATGAATGAATCTAGTTGGTGTATTTCCTCATGTTGTTGACTATTTTCAAAATTCAACAATATATTTGGGAAATTATACCCCTATGTAGTTCTCCACTAGTGCTTGATATGTTTCCTATGGTTGTGTCCTATCTTTCTTTGGCTAAGGAGCCTGCTCATCTTGATCAATCTCCATATATGCAGTTAACTCCTTATCCCCTCTCTTTTGGTCTGATAAGTGCTCTTACTTACTCCACTCTACTGATATCTTTTGAACTTATTCAATTTCATTCCAACTCTCCTTATTGGCCACTTTCTCCCATTCTTGTATGGCTTGGAAATCATACACAACATTCTTGTTTTCTAGCCTCTTCTTTGAGATAACCTTGTGTGGGTCATAAGATGCAACTTCTGATTTTCCCAAATTTAGTTTCTCTAGAAACTATTCGATATAGTTTAGAGAAATTAAGTATTTCACCTAAGAAGGGACAACAAATTTAGGGATATAAAATGTTCTATGTTGTATAAAACTCTTGAAAGGTAATTCATCAAATACAAGTCTTTTGTTGACATATTACATAGCAAGGACTCTCAGAGTAAACTTGTAGGCTTTCCCTTCAAAACCATATATTTGAATTATGTTGTGATATTTGAATAGGAACAAGTACCTGACCATTGTTTCTAGACTAAAATGAAAACGTCTCTTTACCTTCATTGGGCATTCTGTGATGGTAAATCCCATGGATTATTGTGTATGCAATATTCATCACCTTATTTGAAAACTATGTGTAGTTAGATTTGTTTTCATGTCTCAAAAATAAAGGATTTCATTCATAAATAGGGATATCATATCCACGCTCATTAGTGATATTCAATCCTATAGCTTCAAAATATTTGACATTTTGAAATTAAAATAAGAAGAAGTGATAGGATGGGTATCTGAAAACTTCCATTGAAGGGAACAAGGGGTCGAGGTGTTAATACCTCGGTCGAGGGTTTAACAAGCCCTCGACCGAGGTACATTTTTTTGTTTTTGGCAATATGCGCTTGCCAAAAAGTGTTACCCAGGTCCATGGATTCACCCATCTTTATACCAAACTTGCTCGAGCCTTAGGTGGTTTTGGCTAGAATGAAAAGCTAGCTTAGGAAGTGTATGGTCTCCCATGTTATTGATTTTGTACTTGTACAACAGGATCCTAGTCATATCTAGGCTCTTGATAAGGGAAATACCCACTTCTATACGGAGAATAGGATATGGTGTACATTGCTTTTAATTTTGAGGTTATACGTTATAAAACGCTTTTGGATTTGCTCAATATTTATCCAGAATTCTCTAGAGATCCTGCAACCCCAAACCTCACATCCATACAAGATAATAGGAGTGACTAAAGTCTCTAAGAGAAGCTTCTTTTTATCTCACATCACAAGGTTTGTTTCTTTACAATTATTTTCAAGACCAAAGTAAGCTTTCCACCCTCCATTAATCATTTTGTCAATGTTATAGTTCAAGTTGAGCTTGTGATGAATATCAATTCATAGGTATTTGTAAGAAGACACTTCCTCCAAGTTGTTGTTGTCATACACAAAATTAGCGTAAGTTTCCTTCTTGGATTTGATAATCATAACTTTTGTTTTGTCAATATTGACAGTCATACCTATTATGGTAGAGCAGAAATCCTTAAGAAGTCGTAGTTGCTTATCAAGATCATGTGGATGCCTTGCCAGAAGAACAATACGGTTGGCATAGAGAAGAAGGATGATGACTATTTCAGTTAAGAACATGCTAGCACAATGTGCTTCTTCTAAGCAACCTTCTAACTTATCGATATAAAATCTTTAAGATAAAATATTAATATTTCATTTCAAAGATTAAAAGCTTATTGATCTCAATTAAAATTGAATATATTAATAATTAAACAAAATATTAATTTTCTATTTTAAATTTTTTAAATACTTCAGATAAAATAATCTCATTAAAATAATAATTAAACATAAAACATGTTTGATGACATTTAAAGTTTTAAGAAATGATAAATAAAAATAAAAATAAATAATATAAAAATGAAATTTTAAAAGAATTTGACATGATAAAAATTAAACTTGAATATGTTCCAGCAAAGGCATAGAAATAGAATTTATACTATTTCCAAAAGACGTAGCAGCAACAAAATTATAATTGGCAATTTGGGGAAAAGGCTTTTTAACTTATGCTTTGAACTCTAATTTTGCTTCGATGACGTGGTACATACGTAAAAATCAGATAATGTAGAAAAAATCACCATCTAGGGATTTCCACCATATAGGATCATTTCACACAAGTTAGCGGAATATTTTCTGACATGAAATCTCTGAGGGACATGCGTCGCACATCCGCAACACTTTGGCGGATGAACAACGCCGGTAGGCATCAT
>LPNX010767363.1:0-25674 GCA_001517045.1 Pseudotsuga menziesii | reverse complement strand
AAACCCTAGCTTACCATCAAGCTATTTTCACTATTGAGAACCATCTTTGGCCTATTTTCCACCATCGGAGAAGGAGAAGGAACAGCTCGGAGCTCGGAGCCACCGACATCGAACCAGCGCAACGGACTCCACCAACCTCTTCATCAGAGGTAATACAAATACAAAAACTTTTTATACATCTTCTTGTCATTTTTATTTTCTGTTATTTACTTTTACTGTTTTAGTTTAGTTTGTTTTTACTTACTTCAATCGAACTGCTACTAAGGAATCCAGATTCCTTAGTAGGTGCTCATTAGCACAAGCTAGGGTGAAAACCCTAGCTACAGACTCTACTAGGGTTTGTATTTCTTAATTATACCTTGGGTGATGAATTTTATCATAGGCTGTATATAGCTAGGATTACATCTCTAAGTTTGTTTCTTTATTCAATTCAATATTTAGAAATTATTACTATAAGCTAGGTAAAATCCAGACGTGCTATTTTATTGCTCACCTATTCTTTATAACTCTACTGACATATTTCATTTGTCAGTAGAGACATGTTCAGATTATAGTAGATTTAATCATAGGAGAAAGATTAAAGAAATAAATATACAAATTAGATACCTTAGAGTATTACTTACAAACACAACTACTTTATAGATAAATATATATACAGATAAGGTCATCAGGTATAAACTTTTCTGAAAGATATATATACATTTAATTCCAAAAAAATAAACAAATCATCTAAGACCTTTCAAGGTCTGCCATAATAAGAATATACTAGTATCGAAACTTGCTTTTAAATTATCAGTATCAGAACTAAATAAACAAAGGAAGCATCGTGACCATCCATGTGGTCCTTTACAAATCTTTGTTCATAATGCATACAAAAGAATCCACAGTTCTATCCATTTTCCATCTATACATAACCATAAAAAAAATTACATAACTCCTCAAAAATTACCATAACCAAATTAAAATAATACATCTTATATAGTAATCATATCATATTAAAATAACATCAAAATCATATTATAAATCCATGTATTGCAAATAGGAACAAGAATCGAATCATATTATTTATTAAAATACCATTCATTACATTACATTAAAACCCTGCTTGCCAACAGAGGTCGTGACATCGATTCCCATGGATGTCCAGACCCAAGGCAAGGCCTTAACAACAAACCATAAATATTGTACGTACAAAACAACAACCAAATCCTATAACCATTCTTACACAGGCCACGCTATACATCAAATCGTATGCAAGCTGTGGTTTATAAAATACATCCAATACATTATAAATAACAAATGCCAACATTAAAACATCTAGGTCATGAGACCCTAATCCCAACCTCGGCCAAGTTTTAATTTAATACACAGTCCTACCAAATTAACCCTACACTATAGTATCGCAGCACTATGGGAAAGGCTCATGCCATTCATGGCATGGCCTATACCCATGTTGTCCATATGTTACAATACAAGCTAAGTAATTCCATTACACATAGAACCTTCAAGCCGACGACTACCCACATAAATCCACCATAAAAACCAAATAACGCAGCGAAATCATGCTATGCACATCATAAGATAAAAACCATAGTAAATCAAATAATAAAAACAGTATGCATCCATTTACACAGAGCTTACAAATTAAAATACACCATTGTCATATTAAGAATCATAAACAAGTTTACACAGGCATGCCAATGGGCTAATGCACCATTGGTGCAGCCCATGGCTAAAAGGCCCCAACTAAACCAAGATTCGCATAAACAAAGACCAAGTGTGCTAGAAGCCCAAACATTCCTCTCCTCAATGCTAATAGCCCAAGTAATTTTACAAACCCAAAATTTATACACAGAACCAGAGGGAGTGCGATTTCACTCCATGACCGAAGCCATTTAAACATTGTCCAAAATCCAAGTCTGTAATCATATGCCCGAAGGAGAAATTTAAACCCCACATTGAAACCCATGACATAAAACCCAAACCAAGCAACAAATATATGTGAAAAATACCCAAGAGGGCCGAGAGGTAGCAAGTAGAGACTTTCTCATAGGCTTACCGTGGCCATGATTGCAAATGCTTGGAGCCAACAGAGTTAAAGCCACGCTGCTCCTCATTCCCTTTCGGTACCTACAAAACATAAGCGAAACTGGGAATGAGAAGTACAACCATGCTCAAAAAAATTAAACCAAACCAATGTGCAGGTGTATGAACCAGACGAGTCATACCTCATGGTCTGGAGGTCACCTCCATGGTGTTCCCCCTACGTAGAGCCAAAGTGCAAAAACCCCAAATGACAAACATAATGCACAACCATCGTGAGCCAAGCCTAAGGGAAGGCTAACAAACTTCCCCAAAATCATTGAATGCACTAGCTAGAAAATGATTAATGCCATACAAAACCCACTCTCCATAGTTTAAGTTTCGTTGCCTTACAACGTATGACCACCTCCCACATGAAAGATTAAACCCTGCTATCATATGGTTTATACCATATGTTATAGTTTCACCACCTCAAAACCTTAATGCAGATCGTATACTATTACATGGTATGCCATATTGTAAAGTCTCTTTCATACATAAGTATGCGCTAGTCCAAGTCATGAACCCAAGCTTAAGTATAAAGGTAATGTTTAAGCCATAGGTTTCGAGCTTAGGGGTTTAACCCCTTAGTACCAATGTATCAATGCTTAAGGACCGTATGCCATGGCAACATCTCTGACTATAATAAGACTAATGTCCGAACAAGTAACCAAGTTATGTCCTACCACTAAAACAAGAAATACGTTAATAACTGTAATAAAATAGACATCAAGTGCATTAGAATAGATTTTATAAAGTATCACCTAGTTAATTATCTAGGCTAGATAATTAACAAATTTAAGATTTCCTTGCTACCAAATCTAAAACAGTAATAAAGTGTAATGATGTTAGGAACCCATGTCAATCCCTCTCTTTACTGTGTTAGTATATTGTTGTTGGACGCATATGCTTTGTAAGTCGTCCCATAGTAATTGTTGATCCATAGTTGTGTTATTGTTGTGAGGTGCATATGCTTTGTAAGCCGCCTGTAGTATTTGTTGATCCATAGTTTATATTGGCCCATGGTTTTGACCCATAGTATTGGCACCTATTTTTAGTATATAAGTGTGTGTTGAGGCCAAGGAAGGCACCGTGAAGTTATTTTGTATTGAGCTTGTTCAAAGGAGGTTGCCCCCTCGAAGTGGCCCGCGATTAATATAAAAGTGATTTTGAGTTCTGCTGCTATATCGTGCATTTTGATTTCTTGTTTGCTGCAGGGTCTTCACATCTGGTATCAGAGCACTTTCCTTGGCACAAGTGGGAATTTTTTTTTTTTTCCAAATAAAAAAAAAAAGAAAAAAGAAAAAAAGAAAGAGGGCAAAATTGGGCGACAACTTTCAGATCAATTTCTGAAACTTTTTGCACGTAATCAGAAGAAACAGATTACAGATCTGAATTCCTCTTTCAAAAATACGCAGTTTCAAAAAAAAAATCATCTCATTTGGAGTTCTAAAAGTGGAGATATCGCGGATTTAAAATTAGCAATTTTTCAGAATTTCGGTGACGGCCGCGGAAATTGCGGCGAGAAAATCTTTTGACCGAGTGCCCAGATTTCTATTCCGATTCCATGGGTAGAAGCAGAGTGGTTGTTCCAGTTCCGAAAACATGCTATAATAGCGATTCTGAGCAATATAGATCCGGTTTTTGAACATTGGGTGGAATTTCTGCCCAAATGTTTTTCTGTTGCAGGTTCGGATTTGGGAATAATCCCTATCCGCTTAACTGTGGGAAGTACTTGGGCATAAGCCTTAAAACTCATTGTGAGGAGTACCACAGCAACCCCGAAGTAGCTGGCCCATTGAGAGGACCTGCCGGCAAAAAGGGCAACAACCCCTACCTGATTGACTAGTTCCCACCCGTGAGGTAAACCAAGAGCTGTCGTTTATGGCCAAGCGGTTATCAGTTTTACCTGAGCCGTGGAGTGAGGGATACTGCCCCAATACGCAAGCCGTCAGATAGCATTGGTGGCCGAGTGAATCCCTTGAACCGATAGGAAGCCACACATACCTCGGGTCCATATCTATTTTCAGTTGCACAATTGCAGATTTCCTCTGTCCAGAACTGTTGCCGGTCAGTTCCCCGCCGTTGCAGATCCATCTATTGCCGATCACTTCCGCCCCGTTGCAGACCCCTTCCTGAAAAATCTCCTGCTTATGGTTGTCACCTGCACAGGAGCAAAAATCATGGAGGAAGCACTTGCAGCCATCCAAGCCAAACTCCAGGAACTGGATGACAAATTTCTCAGTCTCCATCTTGAGCATTCAGCTATGAACACCAGACGCCAGTCTGAGTCTTCATCAACCAATGGGTTCTCTTCTTCCAGCAATTTTCGCGATCCGAAGCTAGATTTTCCTCGCTTCAATGGTACTGATCCGACTGGATGGATCTATCATGCAGAACAGTATTTCAATCTTCATAATACTTTTGATGTCAACAAAGTTCCACTTGCCTCCTTTCATTTGGAACAGGAAGCTCTTCAATGGTATCGTTGGTACATCAAGGCTCAGGAAGAACCCAAATGGCCTAATTTTTGCCAGCTCCTTTTGAAACGATTTGGTCCTAGTGCTTTTGATGACTTCACAGGAGCTCTCACTAAACTTTTCCAAATTGGCACTGTGAAAGAGTATCAAACTGAATTTGAGAAACTAGCTAATCACACTGAAGGATTGCCTGATGACTTCTACCGGAGTTGTTTTATCAGTGGTCTAAAGGATGCAATTCACTCTGAGGTCAAAATGTTCAGTCCCAACACAATGATGGAAGCAAGGATAATTTTAGGGGCGAATTTTAGCCCAGTGGGCTATTTTTCCATTTTTTTCTCCCAAAAAAGATTCACCATTTTGCATTTTTTGAAGCCCTGTTTCGCCCAATTTTGATGGGGTAAAATTTTTTCACCCTAAAAATCGCCAAATTATTATATAAACTATATAAAATCCTTGGAAATTAAAATATTTTTTGAAAAATATCGCCGATCATTATATAGTTGGACTTTTAAGAATTGGTAATATTCGCCAACATTTATACACTTTTAAATAAGTATGGTTCCTTAAAATCATCCCTGGATGGAAGCCCTGGGGTTGGCTAAGTTGGCAAAAGACAAGATGGCAGCCCAACAACGCTCCAAATCCTCTTTTGTTCCCTTCTGAAATATGGGTTCTCAACGACCTCTCGTTCCGCCAGCTCCTCGCTCACCTCCAATCAAGCATTTGTCTGAAACAGAGATGCAAGCACGCAGAGAAAAAGGGCTTTGTTATAATTGTGATGAGAAATTTAGTCAGGGACATCGATGTGTTCAACAAAAGCTCTATCTCTTGGATGTGGATTCTCCACCTGCCTCTGAAATTGGTGAAGAAGTTTATGATATAATGGATGCTCTGGTTGACACTCAGGAGCCGCCTACTGACCCTCCATCTCAGGACGACCAACCCGAGATCTCCCTCCATGCTTTAGCTGGAGTCACTGCCCCCCAAACAATGCGGGTACGCGGTTATTTCAAGAAGCTTCCTCTTACAATACTCATTGATTCTGGCAGCACTCATAATTTCATTGACCCTCGGATCGCCAAACAGGCTGATTATTTTATCCATCCTTGCTCCAAATTTGAATTCATGGTTGCCAATGGGGGCACCTTACCTTGCAAAGGGAAGTGTCGTAATGTGCGTATCTCTATGGGAGATTATAACCTCCGCTCTAACATGTTTGCCTTGACCTTAGGCGGATGTGATGTGGTTTTGGGCGCTCAATGGCTGCGCACACCTGGCTCCATATTATGGGATTTTGTTGAACTTTGGATGCAGTTCTCCCCCGATGGACACAAACACACATTGAAAGGATTACAACCAGGGTCTCTCAGCATCATCAGTTCACATCGCCTGGAAAAACTCCTTAAGAAGAATTCCCATGGTGTCATTGCTCAGCTCCATTCCATTCAAATGCAACCATCAGCGGCCCCCACTACTCCTTTGGATCTCCAACAAATTCTGGATCGCTATATAGGTGTTTTTGCTGAACCAGTGGGACTTCCACCTTCATGACCAGAGGACCATCGTATTCAGCTCCTTCCTGGCAGCATTCCTCCCAACATCAGGCCCTATTTGCGGAAATTCATTCTGGTATTTTTTGATGCTATCCTCATCTACAGTAAAACATGGGCTGAACATCTCTAGCATCTGGCTCTTGTAATGCAACTTTTCTCTGATCATCATCTCCATGCCAAAAAGTCTAAATGTGTTTTTGGCCAAAAGGAAGTTAAGTATCTCGGGCACATTATCTCAGCACAAGGGGTTCGTGTGGATCCTGCCAAAATCGCTGCCATGAACAATTGGCCACCTCCTAAGACACTCAAGAGCCTTCGTGGTTTGACTGGCTACTACCGCAAGTTTGTCAAGGATTATGGGAAGCTTGCAGCTCCATTAACTGCTCTGTTGAAAAATGATGCTTTTACATGGACACATGTTACTAAGCATGCATTTGACAAGCTGAAACAAGCTAGGTGTACTACACCTATTCTAGCTATGCCCGATTTTTCCAAGCCCTTCACTATTGAGAGTGATGCTTGCGGCAATGGACTTGGTGCTGTTCTCCTTCAAGATGAACACCCCATTGAGTTCACCCGCAAAGCCCTTTCCGGTAAGAATTTAGTTGCCTCTACATATGAGAAGGAAATTATGGCCATTTTGCATGCAATACAGAAGTGGCGACCCTACCTCTCAGGGAATCATTTTTGTATCAAGACTGATCACCAGAGTCTGAAATATTT
This sequence comes from Pseudotsuga menziesii, assembly GCA_001517045.1. Taxonomy (NCBI): domain Eukaryota; kingdom Viridiplantae; phylum Streptophyta; class Pinopsida; order Pinales; family Pinaceae; genus Pseudotsuga; species Pseudotsuga menziesii. Next base: position 18,833 of record LPNX010767363.1, on the reverse strand, counting down.
CCTAGAACAGCGTGTATCCTCCCCAGCACAACAGAAATGGGTTAGCAAACTCATGGGTTCTGACTATGAGATCACTTATACGAAGGGTAAGGACAATCTTGTGGCAGATGCCCTTTCTCGCACATTTGATGGCCAGGGTTCTCTTTTCGCTATTTCTATGCCTGTTCCAAATTGGTTGCAATCGGTTCAGTAGGGTTATGTCAATGACTCTTCATTATCTCACATCATCCAACGCTTGGACAAAAACCCTTCCACTGTCCCACATTACTCTTGGTATGGTGCTTCACTGGGATACAAGGGTCGTCTGGTGCTTCCCCAAAACACAGCTCTTCAACAAGCTATCTTCTATGAACTCCATGCTTCTCTATCAGTGGAGCACTCTGGTTTTCTCAAAACGTATGAACGAGCACGGCGCAACTTCTTTTGGCAGGGCATGAAAAGGACAATTCAACAGATGGTGGCTGAATGTGATACCTGCCAGCGCAATAAGGGTGAAACAACACCCCTCCCGGGATTGCTCGAGCCCTTGCCCATACCTCCCCAGATATGGACAGATATTTCTATGGATTTCATTGACGGGCTCCCTAAATCTGGAGGGAAGACTGTGATTTTGGTTGTGATTCATCGCCTCTCCAAATATAGTCATTTTTGTGCTCTCAGCCATCCCTATACAGCCTCTTCCGTTGCTCAAATTTTCCTGGACCAGATCTTTCGTCTTCATGGAATGCCTTCTTCCATTGCCTCGGATCGTGATGCGACTTTCACCAGTCATTTTTGGACAGAACTCTTTCACCACACTGGCACCAAACTGAAGATGCGTTCAGGTTATCACCTCCAAATGGATGGTCAGACTGAAATTATCAATAAATGCTTGGAACCTTATCTTCGTTGCTTTTCCTCTGAGCAACAACATCAGTGGGCAAAGTGGCTCCCTCTCGCTGAATGGTGGTACAATACCTCTTCCCGCACTACCTCTAAAATGACTCCATATGAAGCAGTTTATGTTCAGACACCACCAGTTCTTCTTCCTTACACCCCCAGCAGTTCTCCCGTTCAAGCAGTTGACGCGGTCCTTCGCATTTTGCATGAAAACCTTCACATGGCAGGAAATCGCATGAAGCAACAAGCTGATCAGCACCGTTCTGAGCGCACTTTTGAAGCCGGTGATATGGTTTTTCTTCGTGGGACCCACTCCTCCAGATACAGCGACAATTTCCACATCTAAAGCTTTGAGGACAAAGCTTTTTCTAAGGGGGAGGGGATGTTAGGAACCCATGTCAATCCCTCTCTTTACTATGTTAGTATATTGTTGTTGGACGCATATGCTTTGTAAGTCGTCCCATAGTAATTGTTGATCCATAGTTGTGTTATTGTTGTGAGGCGCATATGCTTTGTAAGCCGCCTGTAGTATTTGTTGATCCATAGTTTATATTGGCCCATGGTTTTGACCCATAGTATTGGCGCCCATAGTTTATATTGGCCCATGGTTTTAACCCATAGTATTGGCACCTATTTTTAGTATATAAGTGTGTGTTGAGGCCAAGGAAGGCACCGTGAAGTTATTTTGTATTGAACTTTCTCAAAGGAGGTTGCCCCCTCGAAGTGGCCCGCGATTAATATAAAAGTGATTTTGAGTTCTGCTGCTATATCGTGCATTTTGATTTCTTGTTTGCTGCAGGGTCTTCACAAATGATGAATAGTAAGTGAAAAATAAAGGCTGAAACGATTCCAGCTCCCTACTAAGCCTTGTGTCACAAGGTAAAGCTGGAAGTAAATAAAAGAGGTGCCTTAGTTTGATTCAACTAAGTAAGCCCGTGTAACAAAGTGATACTTTACCTCTCAAACCATCATGGGAGAACAAGTCCCACCACTCTGCCCACTTTGTTTACACAAACAAAGTTAAGTTAGGGCTCCATAATTAACAAGTGCAACAATGCAGAAAGAACGAAGCACATAAATCCAGTAACGACATATAAGCGGAAAAAGTGTAAACATAATACTAAGTAGTAAACAACAGTACACCAATATAAGTAAAGTACATTAAAAGTAACAATTGAAATATGAACAACAGAACGTAAGAACAACTTGCGACTAAATAGAGGTACATAAAGTGTACGATAGAGTTCCGTAAGTAAATAATGTTCCGTCTAGGTAGTTTTTACTAGCCTATAATTTTTTTTTTTCGATTTTTTGGGACATTACAAGTGGTATCAGAGCCTAGTTTCAATACTAAGAGACCTATGGGTGCACCGAGCATTCACACAGGGAAAAAAATAAAGTATGATAATTAAATATGTTACTAACATAATTTTTTTTTCTGTCATTTAATTTTTTGTGTTTATAGGAAATTTTTACAGCACTGTTCAGTTTATGAATACTGAGGAAGAAAACAATAGTCAAGGAAATATGACCACCCCTACTCCGGAAGCGGAGTTGGTGGTAGAGTTAAACTCTGATGTTTTGAAAACTTTACACAATATTCAAGCTAAACTGAAAAGTTTCAGAGAACACAGACTAAACAAAAGGAAGGAACAACAAGCTATAAATGAATCCTTACTGAGAAATATGACGGGAGGAAGCCCTCAAGGTAAACCTACTTTGTCCACAATCAACTCCAAAAGAGAACCTTACCCAAAATGGGCCAGTAGCCTAGGAAAAGAGGAAAATGAATGTACCCTTGAAGCAACTAAAGAAGACCATCACAGTCCTTTTAGTGATGACTCACTTTCTCCATGGAGAAAGAACCAAAGAAGTGAGGACAGTCTTTAGGGGGAGTTCCGAAAAATAAGAGCCCAGACCTATGAAGGTGAAGTAAACACGGGGGAAAAGGATGAAGAGTGGTTGCTGGGCATGAGTAAGTACTTTTAGGTTCATAACTATTCAAGTGAAATGAAAGCTCACCTTGGTATCTATAACTTGAATGGCAAAGCGGTAAGATGGTGGAGAGATTTAAAACACACCAAGATAGATGATCTGCAGGAAATCCACTGGGATACTTTCCAAAAACTTTTCCAAGAAAAATATATGTCGGAAAGGTTCTTTGACCGAAAAGTGAAAGAGTTTCATGAACTACGCATGGGATCCATGACTATGGATGCATTTATTAACAGATTTCTGGATCTGTTGTATTATGTACCATACATCAAGGAAGAAAAGGTAAAGATCCAGCAGTTCCTAGGATGTCTTCCTCCCAGTTTCCGGGACAAGATTGAATTTGACATGCCTAAGACTTTTGATACCATGCTGCACAAATCTAGGCTCTGTTATGAGCATGGACAGCTGAGGCAGGAGAACTTAAACCGAAACCGAGACAAGTCTAAGAGATTCTATGATAACCGCAAACCTGGGTACAACCCACATCCATACAGAAAGTAGAATAACAGCTTTCAAGTGCACATGAACTTTAATAGAATTAGTACAAAGCCTTATGTACCAGTTGTTAATGTTAAAAAACCAGTAGCAAGTGGATCCAATGTTACCCCGCTACAGATCAAGTGCTGGAAATGCAGCGAGCCTCATAATTCCCAAGATTGTAAGAAGAAGAACTAATTGTCGAGGACATAGCTGGAACACCCCAGATCTATGAAGCATTGGATGGCCGATAGGCAGATCATCAAGCTATGATGGTTGAGATAGAAGGTAAGATATTAAACACTTTTGTCTCAATAATTAATGATCATGGTGCTTTCCGGAGCTATGTTGCACCTAAAATTATTGATATATGCAAACTAGGAGAAGTAAAGCATGATAAACCTTGGTTGGTTCAGTTAGCCACATGTACAAAACATAAAGTTTTGGAGATTGTTAAAGAATGTGAGGTACACCTAAATGGTTTTCTTACAAAAATAAACCTGAACATCCTACCTTTAGTATCGTACGATGTACTTATCAACATGGACTGGCTGGAACAACACCATGTCATGCTCGATTGTTTGCACAAGTCTATATTGTGTATTGATAGCCTAGGGAACCAAGTGAAGGTTCAAGGAATTCCAAAGAAAGTTTCAGTAAGATAAATATCTTCCTTACAAGCAAAGAAATGCATGATGAAATGATGCAAGTTGTTTGCAATAAACATTAGAGGCATAGAGTCTAATAGGGAACAATGCATAGAAGACTTTCCCATTCTTAAAGAATTCAAGGATGTGTTCCCCAAGGAAATCCCCGGATTACCTCCAAAACGAGACCTAGACTTCTCCATTGAACTGACCCCAGGATCATTTCTGGCCTCCAAATCCCCTTACCGCATGAGTGCACCTGAGTTGGTGGAACTCAAACTGCAGTTGCAGGAATTGATAGAGAAAGGGTATATCCAACCTAGTGTGTCCCCTTGGGGAGCACTGATTTTGTTTGTAAAGAAGAAATACGGTACAATGCGGATGTGCATTGATTACCGTTAGTTGAACAAAATGACTATAAAGAACCATTACTCACTTCCTCAGATCGATGACTTGTTCGATCAGGTTGGAGGAGCTATTACACTCAAAATCTGTCACCAGCATGTGATAGAATCCCTAACATAGACATTTGCCCTAAAATCCCAAACTTGAAGAGAATCTTGCTCTAGGTGTTAATTCCAACATACAAAATTGCATCACCGCTTCTACCCTCAAGAATATAAGCGATACCTTGTTCAACACCGCACTAGTTGTGTGAGAACCAGGTGGTGCCACCGCCTTTAACCTATGTTGTTGGCACGGTTCCTACCCATCACAACTCTGTCATAAAGGGGTATAAGTGGTGCCCTTGGTAAAAAGTGAAAAAAGGAGGTTTCTCGAGGCTTCTAGAACAAGTGCCTTGTGTCTAACCTTATCTCTACTCACTTGGGTTGGTTAAGGTCGAGATCCCTCTTTGTAGGATCTTGTAGCCACCTCACCCACCAATCTCTCAACCATCCTATCCATTTGAGCCCTATAAATACAAGCTCATACTCCATGGTTGAGGGGGAGAGAAGAATAGTAAAGTTATGATGTTGAATTGATACCTTGGCCTAATCCATAAGAGACAAATTGTGGAGCAAGTTGGAGCTATCGGGGACAAGGTGCTAGTATTATGAAGGAGTGTATCGGCACTAAGGCACATGGTTGTAATCTCTTTCATTTATTTTCTAATGCAACATTGATTTCCTTCCCACATGTTTGTTGCGTTAATATCACATATATGTTATTGGATTCCTTAGTCACTAATATGGATTTGTAGATGATTTTCTGGTAGCTTTGATGTCTTTGTATGTTTGATATGCTTTACAAGTATACATGTCCTTCATCATCTAGGCATCTATAACATCTAGGGAAGGTCTTCAACCAAGTTATTCACTCATTTGTTCTGGATCTGAACCATTCATACCAGAGGAACAACTTCTGTCCACAGAAGGTGATATATTCCTGATAACAATTTTGGCGACTCTGCTGGGGATAGATCCATCTTGTTCTTCCTTAGTTTCTGAAATACTCTTTTCTGAATCCAAGCTCTAGCCTCCCATATTTGCAGTCAAATATACATGTGATCTACTGAAGTTTTGGTTTGAAATCTTCAGATGTCTTCAGATCTGAGCCACCTTAACTTTCTATGCTCTGTATTGTGGTTGATCCATCATTTTTTGTAAGATTTTTAGCATTTCTAACTTGATTTTTTGCTCTCCTACTATTTTTGGTTGTTATCGAGAACCGCACATGTGCCTTTGGCAAGAAGCGGTGCCACCACCTAAGTCTAGTTAGCAATAGGCGGTGCCACCGCCTGAATCCAGTGAGCAAGAAGAAGTTCTGCCTCAAAACCACCTGTAGTAACTTCATCTGCATGGTGCTAGGTAGGCCTATCCCAGACTTTGATTTTTTTCAAGTTTTTGAAAAAAAATTGTGATTTTTTGGATTTGGTTTTTTTAATTGGTCTTGTCCAGACTTGTTTGAACTTGCTTGAGTGATTGAAATGGGAATTTTTATGTGGAAATTGCTTGTTTGTTCAAATAAAAAATCTAGGTTAAATTCATCATTCATTACTGTGTGTAAGTTTGTTTTTCTTGAAAGGAGCTGGTTGGAAACTATAGGTCAGATCAGATCTCTACTTGTTATAGACTATCACTGAAAGGAAAGACTCCCTTAGATAAGTTTGCTTGTTTCAATTTCTCGTTAAGTGTGAGAAAGACTTCTTTTCGCTTTAAAAATTAAATTTGTTGAGATTAGGTTATTATTCCATTGAGCCTAAGCCATTGGATCTCTGATTAGCCTCACAAGCTTTCAGGATTCCTTTGTTCTTTTGTCTCTTTTGCATCAGTATCTCACAAAAAGGAAAAAGTATCAATAGTTTAAGTTAGATCTTTCGATGCTTCAGAAAAAAATTGAAAGTATAGCTTGCATATGCATATTTGAGTGTTGTTTGTCTTTCTTTTTCATTTGAAAAGGGATCTTACCCTACCTATGTGCTTTCAAAAAGCGTTGATTTGAAGAAAGTATTGTTTGATTATATGCTCGAAAAAAGGATTTTTTAGAATAGTTGTTTGGGGAATTTTTTGGTTTTAAAGCAAAATTGAAAAGAAAAACAATCTCTCTCTTTCTCGTAATTAGGCATACTGAAGGGTAAAGTGAATGAACTTGCATTTCATATCTGCATGGTTTTACTTTTCTATCAAAACCTCATGCATTCACCTAACCATCCACTTTAAAATTAACGGTAGTTATAGGCTTAAAATTTGTATAGAAATTTGAGCGCTAGGTTAGAGACGTGTTCGGGCGTCGTTAAGCATAGGAGCTGTTGTTACTTGTTCGCACTACATCCCAGGACTCATGTGGTTCTTCCATGTACTATCGGTATATTGAACAGCCTTTCATGTACCCTTGAGGTATATAGAAAGGTACTTCACATACTCGATTGTATATTGGAAGGCCCCTTGTGAATCGTTGTGCGTTAGACAACACTACTACCTATTTGAGCTCCCATGTACCTTGCGTATATCGAGAGACCCCACTAGGATACCCTATCTATCTGAGAAAATCCCTTTGGCCATATTGTGTGGAGCAATACACCGAAAACAACATTCGGGGAGATTACTACGCATGTACCCTTGTGGTATATCACGAGTTGCACCTACTTGACAATCCTGTTGAGAGATCAACCATTTGAGCTCATCCTATCATTTGAATTTGCTTGTTGGCCTGTAGCTTGAGTAGAAGAATCTTTTGGCGTGTTTTTTCTTAGCTTTGAAACCCTAGGTTAGAATAGGATCTGTGCAATCTGGCTGAGTTTCATTTGAGACAGTCCAGAAGAACACGGGCCTTACCACCTGACTTTCCTCCTGTTACAGGAGAAGGTCCAATGGAAGCTACTGACCAAGGAGATGCAACTACTTCCCATATGGAAGAGAATATAGTTGTAGAAAGTGGAGACCAATTCACTTCTTATACAAATCCCTTGGCTCAACAAAATCCTATCAGTGACACTTCTTTCCATGGTGTTGTGGAAGGTCGTGTTGATAGTCTTGTTCGTCCAGATTATGGTCCAGATGCTTCATTTTGGGGAACCTCTATGGGACAGGCCATTGCTTCATTTGGAGTATGTAGGCCTCCTCTTGAACATTCTTCACCAAGTGAAGAGGAATATAGACAAATTCAATCAGCAATTCACCATGCACAAAATTTTCAGGAGAGAATGAAAATACTAGATACTATCTTAGAAACCCCAATCCCTCATAAATAACCTATGTCGTCTCTTCTTCCCCATAATATGGACCCTTGGCCAAGTGGATATCGTTCACTGGCTGATTCTATGAAACCTATTGATCATGTTGAGACTTCAAAACACCTAGGTCAAACTTCTGATGCTACGGTTGCAAATGTTTGATCTGTTTCTACTCCTCCTAGGTCTTCTAGGGTTGGGGGGAAATATTCAACTCTAGTTGTATCAGTACCTTATAGTGCCGAGGGGAAACCCCTGGCATGATCTACGTTACCTTCTAGTGGAGTTGTTACTCATAATAGACAAGCCTCTAATGCAAGCACATCCATGGTTTATGTTCCTCCTACGAATATAGTTAACCGTCCATTGAGTTCAGGTCAACCCTTAGCAACACAACCTGTTGTTAGTCAAGATTCCTGGGGGTATGGTTACCCAACAAATGAAGTACCTGAAGGAAACGTGAATTACCAACCTACCCCTATAGGCATGTCATAAATTGGAATTCCATATCCTATAAATACTTTTACTCCATGGGGGCAACCCAACTAGTCCTACATGCCAGCATTAGGAGGAATACCTATTCATACAGCTAGAGGTGCTGGAGGGCCGCCTTATGGAGGTCCTCCTCCCGTAGGTCCCGGAGGGCCAACTTATGGTGGTTCTCCTCTTGGTGGCCCTCCTCGTAGTGGTCCTGGAGGTCCTGGTGGTCCTGGTGGTCCCGGAGGTCCTTGTGGCCCTCCCCCTAGTGGTTCCGGTGGTCCTAGTGGTCCTGGTGGCCCCGTAGGTCCTAATGGTGCTCCTCCTAATCCTCCTAATGGCCCTGGTGGTCCTGGTGGCCCCGTAGGTCCTAGTGGTGCTCCTCCTAATCCTCCTAATGGCCCTGGTGGTCCTGGTGGCCCTAACCCTGGAGTTTCATCGTCTCGTCAACCTTTTCAGGAGCCTATGTATCAGTCCACTTCCAGAGGCTATTGGTGGTTACATGCCTTATTAGTATTACCATTATGTTGAACCGAATCGTCAGTTACCTTTCCTAGAAAATACTAGTGGAAAATGAGAAATTAATGACTAAAAAAATGACTAAAATAAGGCTATAAACGACTATTTTGAGTCGGTGACTAATAGCCAAAAATTGCCACTATCTTATAGCTAGTCGTATTTCACTAGTCATTAATAGCTTGACTTAGTAGTCATTGATTTAGTCATTGATAGACAATTATTTAGTCATTGATAGACAATGCTTTAGTCATTGATAGTCATTGTTTTAGTCATTGACTTAGTCATTGTTTTAGTCATTGATTTAGTCATGGATTTATTCATTGATTTAGTAACTGAGTTAGTCATTGATTTAGTCGTTGATTTGGTCACTGATTTAGTCACTGATTGCAACCATTAATGACCAAATATACGATTAAATAAACTACTAGATGTTAACATATTAATGACTAAGCTAAATACAACTAAGATACGGGAAAATAGCTACCAATAGTCGTATATATGTGAATTTAGTCATTTTTGTAGTCACAAATTTATGATAGGGCACGGAGGAATCGAACCACCAACCTCTTGCCTATAATTAGGCAGGTGCTCTACCATTGAGCTAGCACCCTTTAAGAAGTTGTTATTGCTTGACAATGATGATATTCAAACAAATTTATGATAGATATCCATCTACAAACTACATAATTATTACTATTACAACTTACCAGTAACTAGTATTTATGATAAACTAATTCCTGAGAGCTATGTACAATTTTCTCTGTAACTAAAGCTAATGAAAATAATACAAATACTCTTACCAAACAGATTTAGTGATGAGTACCTCTTCCCATTCTTCATCACTATCATTCTCATAGTCCAAAGAAGAGTCCTTCTTGAAAGGATTTCGAAGCTCAATGCCATCACTGCATCAAAAACAAAGAGTCAAAAACAAAAATTTCCCTCTTGTCTACTGCAATATTAAGAATCCATGAGCTTTAAGGTGTTTCATATGTTCCTCATCATGGGATATCAAAATTAAAACACAACCTGTTGCTTTGATAATTAATAAACTTAAAATTATGCAAAGTATATTCACCTTTTCTTTGAGAAGGTTCCATAATAAGCAGGTATATGGTTGTGATCAAACTGCAAAAGGTTTCTTCTCTTATTGTGAAGCCTATTTTAGCTTTAAATCAAGTGATAAACATTCTAAGAACCAGGCAGATTTAGAAACTTATTGCTAATGGAGACTCGACGATTATCATTTGCAAAATTAGAGACTTGACTCCCTATGCACCGTAATGTCTTGCAAAAATGATCTCTAGACCTAGAATTCAAAGAATTGCAAGTATTTTGACTTGGGGAATTGCAAGTATTGCAAGTATTTAGCATTGAATCATTTACTGTTTCAAAGGTACCATTTTGTATGGAGGAGTTATGCTTTGTGAATCATTATTCCTTGGCTATAAGGGCACTTAATATTGGATTCAATAATTAAAGAGTCATGTTGCAAATATAAAGAGAAATACCCTACTCCGACAACATTACGTCTTTAGAGAAACCTTTAAAGGGTTGTATATTTGGCTTCTAGGTGATGATACCAGTTATTTGAAAGGTAGAACAACTGGTTAGGCATGAATTAAACTTGAAAAACTTGCAAACTATTAGGTATAACAAAATATATATCAGCTCTGTGTTGAGATGTACAGTATTTGAAACAACTTCCATGATGATTGGACAACATTTCACAGAGAGAAATAACCATTTATAAGAACTGAACTTTCCTTAGAATGTATGGTCACCTAAAATAAGACTACACTAAAATTTAGATTCTAGTAAGCTTTTGAGATTGACTAAACCTATTGAAAAGGTTGGAAAGACTAGTATTCTACAGTGTTCTTATAATGCACAGTTGCATAAAGGCATATTCTTATCAAGATTTATGACTTTCAAAATGAAAGAATTTACTTGACCATGAAATGCACATTTATGATGAAGACAAGGATAGAGAAAATCATGATGAGGTTCATGTTCCCCATTTGAACTGCCTACAAGAAACTATTTCTTCATAAGGGTAATAAAGCATGTCTCCATCCTGCTTGAGTGGAATGTGAAAGTGCCCTGTCCTGATTATCTGATTATGAATTAGTTTTAAGTTCCAATTCCCTTCAAGCCCTATGGCATGTTTACACCTTCCACTCTGACTCCCCACGTGGGATGTGTTGCTTCTTCAATGGAATATAAGAGCCTCACTAAGACCCGGGTCTCGTATTTTGGTGTGGAGTTATATTTACAAGTACAAAGTTCAAGGTTCATGAATAATTGTTCAAAACCTACCATTAGTACAACATTATAACATAGGGTATGTTTCTGCAGGAGGATAGAGGCAGGGTAGAGCTGACAGTAAGAGTAAGAGTGGGTTTGACCTAGCTAATTTAAAGAAACAAATATGAATCTTGGCTGAATTAGAGATTGAATAGTCTCTTAGTAAGGGGTAATGTGTTGGTGAGTGAGTGTAGCACTAAGGCCTTATATTTATTTTCTCTTAGACACCGATTTTAGAAAGTGATGCTAAGAAGTCCCCAAGATGGCCAAGGGATATCTGACAATCCTACATGACATTGGTAATGTCTCGATGCAACTTAGGGACATCCCCTATGCAGTGTTAGATCTTAAAAGATAGGCTCATCTAAAAATGGTTATCTCTTGTATTTAGATCCATAAAAATAAGTCTATATCCATAGATAACAAACTTGGAAAAATACAAAGGCTTAAAATGGATGGATAAAGGAAACAAAAGTTGTAAATGCCATATTAGCAAGAGGTAAAACACAATTATTAAAAGAAAATTACTAATATCCAACAAGAAAAGAAGACAAAACTCACCCTTGGCCTCTGAAGGAACCAAAAATGTGCTTCCCTCTGAAGTACTCTGAAATCCTTGCACCTTTGGGCCAGCAACATTATTAGATAGTCCATTAATATTCAATAGTTCATGTCCATTTGTGCTTTCCAAAACATCTTGTCCATTTTCCCACTCCCTCTGCAATTGCCTAGACGATGCCAAATTGGGAGTGGAATAATGGCTTGATCTTTCTATAGAACCTTCTGACCTTGCAAATAAAAATCTTGACTGCTTGCTATTCTGAGACTTCCACGAACTTGATATTTCCTTTGACAACCCATTGCATTTATCAGTATCAACAAGGAGCAAATTTGCTAAACTATGAGGACTATTTAATACACTATCATCTGAATCAAAATTCAGAGACAATATGTTTGAAATTATACTGTTTTCTCCAACATCTGAGCCATTCATATAAACTTCTGGAAGGATATTACACACCAGATTCTCCAAGCATTCTAGCTTTCCAGAACTGGCATTAGAATCTCTACCAATTTCTACTTTCTCGGGAATTTGAAAACCAATACTTGTACTTCTATTGGTTGCATCGAACATAGAATCATTTTCAAAATTTTGGATAGAGCTTGTACTAGTGTTTCCAGCTTCTGAAACTGATCTTTCTTCTAACATAGGCTCATTTTCACAATTTTGGATAGAACCTGCACTAGTATTTTCAGCAGTTGAAACTAGTATTTCTTCTGCTTTATGATCAGTAACTCCAAAGTTGTCACCATCACCATTAAGGTGCAAGTATTTACATACTTTTGATGAAGAGAACAATCTTGAGAACTATAATCATCCACTGAAAATTGGACTTTTTCCATAAAGGGAGGCTCCTTTGCTTCTGAAGAAATAGCTTTAGAGCAACCTTCACCATATGGTTCTGCAAAGTGTTCTTCATAAATGTTTTGATACCTATCATCAAATGGAGACCTTTGTAGACAATTCTCAACATGGTTTCCTGAAAGCATTCTACTACTTTTATTTAGAGCAACAACATTCACTTCACTGTTGCTTTGATGGACAAAGATTGGAAAGCTATCTTTAGAAAGTCCAACATGTGGAAATTGAACCCAGGTGTTAGAACAATTACACTCACAACAATTGCCAATTACACATGCAAATTACTCACAAAAGGAGACTGAATATGGAGCAGAACACTAATCTGTATTGAATAAGTGTACAATAGCCAACCCTGTGAAGTCATAGGCTACCACAAGAAATAATTACATGAGAGATTCGAATGCATGAAGATTCCATTTGAATTTAGTCAAAAGCAGGCTTACTAAATCTTAGAAAATCCCCCATAGGTGCATAAAGCAGTTTCTAAAACTGTCTAGGAGCTCACGAATTGGAAAAATCAATTAGGCAAGCTAATAGGTGGTGGAAGGACAACTCATACATGCTTTTCATAGGAGAAAAGAGTGGAGGATGTTGAGTACAAAAAACAAGTTAACTTCACTTAGTCAAACTTTCCCAATTGCCTTAAAACTCAGAAAAGTAGGAAATAAAGCAGAAAAAAGCAGACATCCGCTAGGGAGGCCAGGAATAAAGCAGATTTGATTCCAAGAGGTTTCCCAAGCGCTCCATGACTTAAATTTAGCAAGTTTGACCACTATGGATGTGTGGAGGACAACTTGCATAAGGTGGAATATGGAAACTAGGCAAATAAGACAAAAAATGGATCAATTAATGTCTAAGGTAGCTAACTATGGGTTGATTATTCTAACACAACATAGACAATACCAGATGACACTGAAGCTGCATCTGTTCTTTCACTTCTTGCTGTTTCAATGTTCCCACTGCCTAGCTCAGATGAACCCTTGTGTGTGTCAGAGGACGAATTCTTCAATAGACTTTTAAAACCTTCATGACTCCTACATTTCATAGTAGGATCAACTAAACTGGCATTCTTTCCATGGAAAGCTTCCCCAACGGTATTTACACATGAATTTAATTTTATATCTGTTCCACTCATTGCATTAGGTTTGGCATCAATATGTTTTTTAGATATAAACGTTGATGACTACCCACCCTTATTGACCAACATCTTGCCATGATCAGAACTCAACCCTGATGCCGCAGCTTCCACCACCAAGGTAGGGAGATTTAATGTTGGAGACACTGAAAGTGAATGAGATGAACTTGTTTTAGGATAAGAGGAGCCCTGAATAGCTGGGATCCTCATACTAAATGATTTTTCCTGTGCAACATGGGAGCCCCTGTAACAACCATTAATGTCTCAATATTTAGCAAGATATGTAATATTCCACCACAAAGTCCTAAATCATATGGAAGCTTATGTTCAGTAAAATTAATGTGTAATGTTACTCTGCACCAATCCAGGGGGGTGCTGGAAAACTAAACAAATATTCCATGATAAGAAACAAATTTCATACCAAGATGCACTAGCAGGCAATACGACTGATCTTCCAGCAGCTCCACTGGCAAGGGAAGTCTCAGCATTACCTCTTGTGTTCTAGTTTCACATGGAAATATGAACAGGTATATATTATTAGGAAATGAAAATGAAGCCATGTATAAAGAATCTAGAAGACAATCACTGAAGTAAAACATAAGCTGTCTAAAGAAAATACACATTAGCTTCTATACTAATGATTATTTTGGACTGAATCAGAAGCTATTAAATAATCTAATATGGAAGCATAGAAAAAGCTGTCTGCATAGATATCAATAACAAATGCTAAAGATAATTGGATGGAAGTACAATATACTAAAATTCTAAAGTCACTTACAGGAGCCAGTGATTTGCTCAATTTACTTGAAGAAGCTGATCCAAGCAAGGAAACCTCTGCCACTAGTGGAGGTAAACAAAGTCCCCAGTGTTGATGTGAAGGATTTGTAACATCATAGAACTTCTGAGTTTTGCTGCCAGAAAAATAGGACATAGAAAATCAAAAATCATAAAAGCTAAATGTGAAATATTTTTTAAAACAATTTAGCCCAATAAAGAAAACTTTCTAAATTAATTAAATGCTAGAATAGAATTATAGGGGATTAAAGCAACAAACTCGTTCACATCACCCATTTACTTTTGGTAGACGACACATTGATTTTCAGTCAATAGTTCTATTAGGGATCTGGAAAAGTTTAAGGGGATTCTGGACCTCTATTGCAAGACTACAGGAATGGTAATAAATATGAATAATTCTTCAGAAATGTAAAGTGGATTGGCAGAGTAATTTAAAATATGGACCAAAATCATATTTCCTATTAATTATTTCAAGAAGTCAAATACCTAGGTTTCATCTTGAAACCATATGATTGACATTTAAATTTTGGCTGTAACTGTCCTGTGGTTCATCTATTAACCTTCATTAATCTATTCTAGAGAGCATATAGGAGTATTGGATGTCTATAGCACAACGACCAAAAGGAATCTTAACCAAATTAGAAAGAAGTGTTTCAGCATCCTTCACATAGGAGGGATGGCCAAGAAATTCCACTAGTTATAAATGAAACAGGGTAGCCAAGTCCAAGTAAGCTGGGAATGGGGTTTAAAACACATAAAGGCTCAAAATTTGCAACTAAAATCCTTTAGAGATTGCTTTATAATGATGGACATTGAGTTCAAGTTATGAAATCCAAACACTTAAGAGATGCATCCATGGAATATTGGCTTAAAAAAACACTCACAAGATGCTTCCATTACAAGGAAATCCTTTGGTAAATTTTTCCCCTTGCTGGGTAAATAAATGAGGGAACTGAGGAAAAGTTAGAATTGGAAAGGACCCGTGGATCAGGATTTAAGGAAATTTCAAATTTCAGAGGCTTTGCTAGATAGTTTACATGCTCAGTGGTCTATACTGTCATAGAGAGGCGGACTCGTAATTGGCAAGAAATGCCTAGTCTTGAGGATGGCTGACAGTAGACAGTCTTAAGTTTACAAGGTGAGCCAGAGGAATGAGGCGATTCATTGACTTTCCCAATCATCAAGGATCCAAGAATTTAAAGTGTTCAAGGATCAAGGGAACAAGGAAATCTACTCTGTGGGTCAAAATAGGTTATGCTACCAAAGTGGAGGAACTCATGCAAGAGAGAGCATCCTGGAGGATAGTTGTTTGGAAGCTATTCAACCCTTTAGAAACAAAAACACTAATGTGGTTGGTACTGGCTAATAAAGTACTACCAGTGGGAAAATGAGAGATTGGTACAGACAAGGGTGATGTATCATACAGTCTGTGGATTACTTGTTCATCTTGTGCACCTTCTCCAGATCTATATGACTTGACATGTCACAGGTTACAGGGGACAGATCAAGATGATATATATAGGCATAGCTTGGTAGATTGTCTAGGATTGGATTGGTGACAAATTAAACTATAGCAACTTTTCAGGCTCCCATGTTTTGCTTATATATGATATATGGATGTCAAGAAATTTGATGATCTTCCTGGAACAGGTCTTCACAGTTGCCTAGGTAGCACACGGGATTAGAGAGGTAATGGACTGAAAAAGCATTCTAAAAGAAAAACCTTCCAGCTGTTCACTAATGCATTATATTGATAAAGAAAAGCCTAGGTCTTTTCAAGAGAGCATGAAAAGGAGTATCAGGTATTTTTGGAGCTAGTGCTTTGTTTTTTTCGACTCTTTTTTTCATTTGTTGCAACACTATGAGGCTAGTAAAGGGGCAAGTAGGGCAGAAGTCTACATTCAAACTGTGGAAAACAACTGAGAATGGAGGAATTAAACAATTTCAAGGTTATGGAGATTTAAAGTTTATCATAGATTGGGCTAATCATTTGTCCAGCATCGAGAATCTGGGTTTGCATGAACCAAGTTCAAGAGGTCAAAAAATGTTTTGAAACCATAATAATAATCCTTTTTTGACACATTTACCAAGATTTCAACTCAATGGTAGACAAGCTTTCTAAATATACTTTGTTGTTAGAGAAGGGTACCTAAACCAAACAAGAATTTAGAAAATCCATTGTCTTATCTGATTCAGAAAAGACTTGTACTAACAACTCTTCTTTTCATTTTTTGCTAAACTATGAGGCTAGTAAAGGGGCAAGCAGGGCAGAAGTCTACATTCAAATTGTGGAAAATAGCTGAGAATGGGGGTATTAAACGAATTCAAGGTTTTGGAGATTCAAAGTTTATCATATATTGGGCTAATCATCTGTCCAGCATCGAGAATTTGGGCCTGCATGAACCAAGTTCAAGAGGTCAAAAATTGTTTTGAAACCATAATAATAATCCTTTTTCGACACATTTACGAAGATTTCAACTCAATGGCAGGAAAGCTTTCTAAATATACTTTGTTGTTATAGAAGGGTACCTAAACCAAACAAGAATTTAGAAAAGTCACTTCCTATCTGATTCAGAAAAGACTTATACTAACAACCACTTAATGGCATATTAGCTCGGATTCATAGTTGAGGGATGTAGACACTGGTTATGTTCATCTTGTTGTATTGCTGGTTTAGATATTAGGAGTCTTTTGATGATTCTGTATTGATGAAAAATTGAGTGTCCTAGAGAATACGTAAGGAATACTTTTAATAGTTTTCTAAAATTTCTTTGTTTTTGAATGATGGACAATAAAACAGTATCCAACACACTTAAGTCCTCGCAGGACTAGTCAAATGTATATTTTTATTTATTCCTTGGGAATATCAAATATAGTGATTTTAAAACACATTTCAGAGAACAAAGAAATCATGGATCTGATATAAATCTTGACCCTTCATTGAAGTTTCATGATCTTAATCAACAATCATATTTTCATTTAAACAAAAAAACATGTGTATTCATTCACCTATTTGTCTTAACAAGCAATAAACTTGCATAAATTTAGCAGATCATGTTTTTAGCTACAAGGTTCCCCTATACAATATCTCTATTTGGTATAAGATACACAAAAATACTAGTCATCTTATCATTTGATTATGCAACTTGAGGGTAAAAAGGAAATAACTTCCATAAATAAACAAATGCATATGTGAGAGCTCCCACATTTACTACTAGAGTTCATAGATGATTTGGCCCTGCTTATTTAGTACTTACTACAAGAACATGGATAATCAAGGCCTTAACTACCTCGTCAAACTATTGTAAAGTTAGTAAGTGCCAAGTATGAAGAGGAAATTGAACTAGAGACATAAATCCATTATTATCAGCTATCTTATGAAGTGCCAAGAATTAAGAGGAAACTGAACCAGAGATATAAATCCGTTATTATCAGCTATCTTATGAACAACTAAAAATGGAATCACCTTTCAAGGCTCGTTGATAGATATGGCATATGATTTGCAGATATCAAGAACAACTTTGGAATGTAGTTGATTTCTGTTTTTTTGTTAGAATTTTAAATCTAAGCAATACTTGAATAATGGAAAATTGGAAATCAGTTTTTAGAATGGCAAAAAAGGTCTTTCATTAAGTAGGAGCTATCCCATAAGTACAACTTTCATTCATTTTACTCTGTTAAAAGGAAAAGTATAGGTTACATTTGTCTTTTAGGAGTATCTACAACCCAGGAATATCAAACTCCCTATCTAGTGAAGGCAATCTCTCTAAATACTTCCCTGTAGGGTTTTTTTTCATACTTTGTCTCACTTTGCAAATATATGAATAGTGTCTTGAATGTTCCACATCCCTGAATAAATATTATATGTCCAAAACTTTAGCTCTGTAACTTAGCAGTTTTCTTATTGCATATACATCTATTTTAATTGACAACAATAAAGTTATACAATGTTAATTCCATGCCCCTGATATCTCTTTCTATGATGGATCTCGTACTAATAATATATATATATGCAAAAGCCTTTTCCATGATGGATCTAGTACCAGTCAAGTTTATAACCAAATAAAAAGGACAAACAAGTTATAATAAGATACCAGAATCAACTGCTGGTCGATATTAATGTGCACACATCAAATGCAAGTCCAAGAATCTCTTGTGCCAGATAGAGACAATCAGTATGCACAATCACAGCAGCTTGGCATAGGGTGTTGGGCTCCTTAGCTAGCTTCAAACACACCAAAGACCATTCAAAAAAGTCAGACGAAAGCATCCCAAGAGTATAAAATGGCATACAACATTATTATCATAAACAATTACATTCTTATGTTATGTTTAAATAATGTTAATCTCAACTCTTACTTCCTGACATTGATACCTTTTATAGATTTGACTAAAGATAGATATTAGCACTACTACATTTTGATGCAAAATGCGACAGTTACTTCCGACGGCGCGTGGATTTTTTCTTTTCAACCTACCAAAAATCACAAAGTTCAATTTTTTTTTAAA
>LPNX010767356.1:293599-398014 GCA_001517045.1 Pseudotsuga menziesii | reverse complement strand
GATTTATTGTCCTTTTCCACTTTTGCAAAAACTCATTTTGAGTCTTGTATTTCATGATAATTGTGTTTGATATAAAATCCTAGATATTTCAGCCGTCCTTGGAGTTCAAAATCAATTTAATAAGCACCAATTCCACTTCATTAAAATAGAGGGCTTTTTACAGAATCAACCTAACAAGCACCAATTCCACTTCATTAAAATAGAGGTTTTATACAGAATCAACCTAATAAGAACCAATTCCACTTCATTAAAATAGAGGTTTTATACAGAATCAACCTAATAAGAACCAATTCTACTTCATTAAAATAGAGGTTTTTGACAGATTTATGTTCATCCTTGTGGCTATGCACTATAAATCTAGGATTTCTTTTCAACTTTGATGCATTCCTCAACGAACCATCGAAAATAGTAAAGAGTAAGACATCATCGAAGAAAAACAAGTGTTAAGAAAAGTTATTTGCCTATCCTTGTATGAAAAAAATAAAATCTTCATAGGACAAGTCATTGTTTCGATTGGGTTGTGACACACATTATTGTAAGTTTTACGTGCATCTGGAACATTGGTTTATGGTGAAAATCTTTTTCCACTTATATAATACAAAGATTAAAATGTCTATTTATGTTCCGCGTTGTTGATGACATTTTGATGTTATATAATACAAAGATTAAAATGTCTAGAGTTTACTATCCTTTGAATTCACTTCCTTCCTAGAAATTTTACTATAATCACCAATAATAGATATAACAAAACTAGAACACAAATGATATGGAGTATCCCTTTCTATTTTCTTATTTTCTTTAATTGATATACTTGAGACGAGAGTAACATGTTCTTTCTCTTTTGGTTCATCTTCTTTCACTAAGTTAGATCCTTTAGCCCCCAACTCAAACTCTATTTTCTCCCATTCTTCTTCCCTTGGTTGGACTTCCTATTTGGGAACAAATATAACCTCTCTAAATACTAGATCTCGACTGCAAACAATCTTATTTGTTGTTAGATTCCAAAGTTTATAACATTTTATACTATATTTATAACCAATAAAGATACATTTTTCAACTTTATTATCCAACTTAATCTTATTCTCCTCTGGAACATGCACATAAGCATCACAACCAAAAAGATTGAGATGTTTTGGAGAGGGATTTTTGCTTGCCCATGCCTCATGCAAATTTCAATCTACCATCATTGACAAAAGTGATCAATTTACTAAGTAACATGCAATACTTGCTGCCTTTGTCTTGAATTCCTATGATAACCCTGCTCCATTGAGCATACTTCTTTCTTTTTCCACCAACATCATATTCATTTTTTCTACAACTCCATTTTGTTGAGGTGTGTATGGAGTAGTCTTTTATCTTGTTATTCCACACTTCTTAAAAATTCCTCAAACTCATTTCTTCATAACCTCTCCATCATTTTTTGTCCTCAACACATTTATTATCTTCTCTAATTGGTTCTCTACAAGATCCTTAAAATATTTAAATTTACTAAAAAACCTTAGATTTCTTTAAGAGAAAATAGAACCTTGTATTTCCTGAGAAATTATCTATGAATGAAACATAGTACATAGAATTACATATTGATTGAACATTAACATATCCAAACATGTCATTGTGTATCAAATCCAAGATTTATTTTTCTCTTACAACACTAGATGAGAATCTCATTCAATTATGTTTAACATATATACAATGTTGACATAAAAATTTTTGAATGAGTAATCAACCAAACCTTCAAAATATTTACCATGTAATGCTTGAAGGCCCTTCTCTCCAATATGTCCCAATCTTTGATTCCATAGATTTGTTTTCTCTCCATGGACAATATGGGTCTTATTTTCTTCATTGCTACCCTAAGGAACAAAATAATTGTTACACCCATGATTAAAAGTGATACCCTTACCAACACCATTTCTCCTTGAACCATCTTACATGTGACCTTTTCAAATACCATATATGCAAATTGCATCGCCATATTACTTATAGATATTGGTTTTTTGTCCAAATATGGAATGTGTTGAACCCCATGGAGACTTCTAATAATTCCATATTTGAGAAACAAATTGACCCTTCCATATCCAATGATTTTGGTGGTTGAGTTGTCTCCTTGTAAAAAATCACCTCCATTGTACGTTTCATATTCACAAAACCACTCCTTGTGAGGAGTCATATGAAATGAATCACCCAATTGGATCAACCATACATCATGCTCAACCATACATCATGCTCTGCATATGCTCCTATCGATTCCATGCAAATCATTCCATGGAGGTTTTTGTTTCTTTGGAATGGGCCTCATAATATCTCTTACCTTCATTAACATTCTTATATTTGCAATATTTCTTATAATGCCCAACTTTACCACATTTTCAATGTTTCCTTATAGATGTCTTAGATATTTAGATCTACCTCTAGATTTATATTTGACTATGTAGACTCATTTTTATTCTCTTTGGAATGAACTCTTACATATAAAACATCCTTTTCTATAACCTCCATAAATTTTCTCCTCATTTCCTCTTATAGAAAGGATGTAACTGCATTTATAATTTAATGTGGATTGAGTAGTACTACCAATTGCTACAACTAGATTATCCCAAGCCTCTTGCAAAGAACACAACAAGATGATACACTTATCTTCTTCCTCCATCTTAATATCAAAAGAGACAAGTTAATTTACTAGAGTATTAAAGGAAATTAGATGCTCCATCATGGAGTCACCATCATCCATCTTAAGATGATATAATTTCTTTCAAAGAAATAAATTGTTTACTAGGTAACTTTATAGATACAAACTCCCCCACTTATCCCACAACTTATATGCACTATATGTTCTAGAGATAATCAACTACACTGAAATTGAGAGGCAAAGTCGAATCATACTTCTTTCTTTTCTTTCAAGATTTTACCATTTTGTTTTGACATACCTATAGGTTTTGTACTTGGATCCACAACAACCCATTGTTCTCTACCAACAATAAGATATTCCGTATTTAGATTCCATAACTCAAATCTTTTCCAATTAAACTTCTCTATTTCTATTCTTAAACCGCTTGCCATTCTCATTACATAAAGCTTCCGCTCAAACACAAGTTTACTGTAGACCCAAGATACCCTTTCCTTTCACAAAATGAGCAAAATCCTAGCAACAAAATTGTCCCCTTGAAGCCAATAATCCCGCTTTGATACCACTTGAAGAGTTTAAAAAACTTGTGGAAGCAGATAAATAATGATAGAGTTTAAAACACAAGAAATGATAATGACACACACACACTTAATACACAAATATTTACCATGGGAACCTTGAACTGGGAAACCAAGTCTAATTGTGAGTTAGGCTCGTCTTTGTATCTCATTGTATTAAATTCACCATTAACAACACAATATCTAAAACTATAATTTGCTAACTTGGATTATATTACAACCCTAATCTCTTAACAAGAATTAGTTTACAATGAGGTATAAGCATTGGTTGAATTTTTTGTTGTTGTTAGGACTTCAACCCAAAACCATAGAATTGGGATGGGGGCACTAGCCTCCATGCTCCATCAACTAGGGGTGTGGGTCTCGATTAGACCCTCTTCATTTGGGGGCTAGCCCCCAAAATGTCACTAAGATGTGAATAAGTCTAATTGCAAGGAAAAAAACTCATATGCATGAATCCATTAATATGGATAATACTCTTTACCAAGGAAGAGAATGGATTATTTTCATACCCTCAGTCCTAATTTTAAGATCTCTATAGAACTATTAAGAAAATGATTGAGCACTTAAATGAGCCCTCGATTGAGTGTTTTTATGGAGACAACAAACACTCGACCAAGCTATGAGTTTGGGTTAAGTAAACCCTTCATGGAGATATAGAGCTTGACTTAGGTACTTTTTAATAGTTTTTAAAATAAAAAAGTACTAATCATATTATTTCTACACAAAAATCACAAACACAAATAAATTTTTACTTGGACACTTTTAATAATCTCTCTCTCTCTCTCTCTCTCTCTCTCTCTCTATATATATATATATAAAAGGTTTGCGTTAGTGTGTCAGAAGGCCCATACACATGATTAATTAAGAAAATGAGTAAATAGTAAGTTCCCTCCATTGATGAACTACCATGGGTTGGAAAGGAAAAACACGTGTAAATACCAGATTCATATTAATTTTGTATGTAAAGAGGGATTAATCCCTCATACTTGTGGGAGATGATATTATTAAGTGTGTATTATAGAAACACAAAGGTGTATAAAATATCATTCAAATATTCATTCTTTAATTTAAAATAAAAAAATTTAAAATTATGATTGAACATTGAATAATTAACTCAAACACTAGCACATTAAATGATATTAATATATTTTGAAAAAAATCTCCTTAGAAAGATTACATATATTTCTACATTTTTTTAATGCACATGAAGATTCACAAGGTGTAAATTAGTCTTGAGGTCTTGAATTTAGAAAAACGTGTAAAATAAATAATTATAATAGAACACTCTTTCAACTCCAAACACTTCATATGCTTCAATGAAACCAAAATCCTTGCTTCCACTCCCCATTACTTTTCTCATCTCACAAGAGAAGCCCTTGATATAAAAATACATCCGCACAATTTCAATAGTAACGATGGAAACCTTTAATCCATTTTCTTGAATGTTTGTGGCTGGGGGGGGGATCATATTTGATCCCAGAGGAAATATAGTAAATTCCTTTGCTTAGGGCCTCAGAATCCAAACAAACATTGAAGCATAATGGTTATCACTCTTCCACGGGCTGGAACTAATAGTTGGGAAATCCATTTCAGAGCAAATGGTGTTCGACGACTCTAGGTAGGTTATCTAGAAGATGAGAACCAACTATAAAAAGGGATCTACTAGTTGCAAAATAATTTATGATAAGATTTGCCTCCTTAATTATCCATCTCAAGATTTCTTCTTTCATATACTCTGGGAGAACAATGGCCTAGTTGACAAGCTAGCCAACCTATGCGCTCGAAACACCCAAGGTAACATTGTTTATGCTAATCAAGCAAGGGATTTTAAATTGGTTCCTTAACCAACCTCCGATGGACCTTAGCTTTCCTCATGGTAAAAACTTCTAGTTGAAGTCCCACTGCCCTTTGAGACGCATGGATCTCCTTCTACCAAGTGCCAATACCTCTCTTCGACTAGCATTAAAGGGAATTTTATTTTAGCAGTACTCCGAGGCCTTGACAAGCTTGTTCGCACAAGAGATATGGAAGAGTTTTATTATGATAATAGCTATATTCTCCATTCATTGTAAGCAATCCCACGTGAGGACCAAGAAAAAGCTGGTATTCAACATTTGCAGGGTATGTTTGAAGGTCTTTAGCATTGGACTGAAGCTGGTTCTATTGGAACAATGGCGAAGGAGGACATGAACATTGATTTCGCCAGTATAAAGTCTGGTATGGAAGACATAAAGCTGCATCTGAGTAGGGTTTTCAAGGTTGTTGGAGTGGGCATGAAGGAGAATAGGGAGATGACTTTGGATATACGGTA
The DNA here is from genome assembly GCA_001517045.1 of Pseudotsuga menziesii. NCBI lineage: Eukaryota > Viridiplantae > Streptophyta > Pinopsida > Pinales > Pinaceae > Pseudotsuga > Pseudotsuga menziesii. The sequence goes on along the minus strand of LPNX010767356.1, from coordinate 392,496 downwards.
CATCACCAACCAAATCGGCTGCCACGATTCCAGAATTCATGACCATGAACGTGACTTGAAGGAGCTTATGGTAACAATGTAAATGATGATCAAGGATGAAGTGCTGAAAATGTCCAAAATGTCCTAGTGCAGTCATTGTCAGGATTCTCCAGAAGAAGGTGCTCTTCCCATGGAAAAATTATCTGTCACGCATCCAAGTCTTGGTCCTAGAGGCAAGAATATGTAGAGTTTTCCTTTCTAGTCAACCTTTGAATGTTTTTTTGTATCTTGCTGAACTAGCAGTTTGTTAAAATCTACCCTTCCCATGTTATGGTTACTATTAGGAAACATACTAGGAATTTTAGGAAACTATATTTAGACATAATTGTTTTTGCCTTCTCTTTTCAGACCTTTATGGAACTTAGGTTTCTCTGATTTTGTANTTTTTTTTTTTTTTGGTTTTTGTCTGAATATATTTTGCTCTGTTTCTGTTAAAAAAAACATTAATCCCTTGTTAATATTCTTAATCTACATCCAACCCCTCACTTTATTAATTTTAAAGCTTTAATCTTAATTATCTCATTATCAGTTAATTTCATTCCATATATGCGATCAATTTCTTCATGTTATCCAAATCCTATATGCCATCAGTTTATTAAATCTCTTTCTCCCCCCCTTATTTAATTATTAGTATCTTTCCCTATTATCTTTTTCTTCTCAACATTTCTTAAGTGCTATTTTTCTTCTCATTGTCTTCTTAACCCTTACAATTATTTTACTTAAATTAATTATTTCTCAACCCTAATAGTTATACTTCCAAAATCTATATAATCACCTCAGTTTTTTTTCACATCATTTAACTTTATGTCATCTTATGATGATAGGTAGAGAGTCCACTAGAAACATTAAAATAATATTAAACTCCAAAACAATACAAATCTAACAACTTTAACATAATAACAAAGTATAAAATGTCATTTTTTCATAGCCATATTTCACTAGAAAGTGTTATCTATTTTTGTGGATTCACCCATATCTAACATGAAGAAAATTGATGAACCATATTCACCTTTACTCTCGAAAACTCTACGTTGTGATTTGGTTCATTTGTGTCGATGAATCTTTTACAATTTAGTTAATAGCTTCAACTTTTGTGTCGATGAACCATTTTATTTTATTTATTGACCATGGTACTTCCAAACTCCCAATCAAATGAGCAAATGTTGCAAGGAAATAGTGGTTCATTCACAACACACAATACACTCGTATTTTAACTGTCGTTTATACGCTCTTTTCCCTCATCATACAATAGTGGCTGCCTCAAATCTATACATTCAACCATTTTTTTCTTCAGGAAAAACAAACGCAATTCATTTATATTAAAAAAAATGAACTACATTGTTTATATAAGGCTAGTGACCCTACAATAAACTGATCCTATATATACCATGTTTAAAATTCATGAAATAAAGCTGTGACAATCCCACCATACTACTGGTTCTCATTCATATTGAATAAGCCATCATAATTGTGTGCAAACGCCAAACCTAACTACCTTGACGATTTATCTATTCCTTCAAATTTATTAAAGGGATCATTTGTTAAGTTGAGATGAACAAAAAGTTTGGGGTTATTGAAGTTATTTACGCTAAGTTGTAGAATTGAAGTAATAACTTTTCTTTATTAAAATAGATCAACTAATAATCTCTTCTTTTTACAAACTCGTTTTATTACTTAGAGAAATAAGGAATATATATATATATATATAAAGGTGGTTTTTAATAAAGATTAAGAAAAGATATTTCAAAATTATTAAAGGAAAAATCTAAGTTTCAATTTAAAAAGTTTCAGCATGAAAGTAAATAAAGTTTTAAAAATGGATTTTGATCATTAAAAAGAAGGTTTACCTATGAAGGTATTGGAAACTCTCGTATCGCATTATTAAAAATTAAAAGTGATGTTAAAGAAAAAGTTGTTAATATTGTTATTTATTCGAGTGTCAAGATGAATCACATCAATATTGATTATTGATTCTCAAGATGAGCATATAGAAAACGTTACAATTCAAGAACAAAATATAATATGAAATAAATGATTTATTATTGAGAATTAATGATACTATTTTCATATCCAAATTCAATGTTACTAATCCATGTTTTAAAAATACATTGATATAGTTCTAGGCTCATCTTAGATACAAACACTTGGTACTTTCGTCTTCAACATGGAGAAGAAGTTTTTGACATTCTTCTATACAATGAAGAACATAACAATATCCGATGTTTCAATGAAGCCATGTTAATAAGTGCCCTCCTTAGGAGACCCGGGGGACGTATTAGAAGTGAGCCTTCAAGATAGTGAGAAGTCAATACAAAACATGCAGGATGGACAAAGAGAACATGTTAAGGTTAATACTAAAAAATACGAAGAAATTACTCATTTAAAAAATCATAATCATAAACTACTTGCAAAAATCATGAAGTCCAAGAATAAAAAGCAATGTATTAAAAAATTGTAACAAAAGAATCAAGATATCAAGAGTTGATTATTAGAAAAAGTTGTAACACCCCTGTTCCCTCGTCTATGATGTAACCCAAGATGGCATCATGGCCAAGGGCCTAGTGATGGTGTAATGCAATAACAACAACTTAATATTAACAATTAACCATTGGCCGTGGATGAGAACGCTTGGAGATAGGGGACTATGAACCCACCAGAGGGAATGGCGATGAAAGCTAAAGAAAACCCCGGGAGAGATGATTCTGTTTAACATGCGCAATGGGTTCTGCTGAATTATATGTTGCTAAAGGACTCTTAAAACCTAGGGGACTCTCTAATTAGATTCAGATGAATATCAAGCCTAAGTCTTAATCTTGGCTTATAAACTAATGTCATGGCATTTCAAATAGGCAACATGGAAATTGGGGAATGGCATGTGGTGCCCACGCCCCTTCATGCAAATGCTTAAAAATTTGGAGAGGAATTGAGAGAAGGGGGGTGTGTCTAGCGTTTATGCTCCGTGGAAAGTTAGTGGAAGTTGTGGTCGGAATGCATAGTGAAGATAGTAGAAGTTCTGTCCTATATGCACAGTGACGACATACACCAATTCACTCTAGAGGGTTCATGGTCCCAACTTGGGGGTGGCGGTTTTGTTGAGAGAATGAAGAGAAAAACCAACCTGAGGTTGGGTGGAGTATCCTCGGTGCACAACTTGTTTCCATTGTCATGGTTATTCAATAATAACTAAGTATTTCAGAATTCCATGTTTGCAAAAAATGTCGTGGAAAATGTATGCCCTGAAATTGTCATGGTGATAGATTAATCCTCAAAGTGCATTTGTTGTATGAATTGTGCACATGTTAATTCTTGTCATAAGAGTATTAGTGTTAAGGAGGTACCTAACTTTGTTTATGGGAAAGTATGTTGTGTTTGATAACCAAGAAGATTAGAAATTACTTATGTGCTTAAAAGTGTTAATGTTCTATGAAGTCCTTGAATATGTGTTGCAGGGGTACCTGTCCCCGTCTCGGGTATCATCCCCAAGTCCCAAAAACTAGGTCAGGTACTTCATAGATGTTCCCTGAAGTTTCCAAGTGTGAGGTACTTTTGGCCCAAAAACATGAAACTTTGCTCATTTTGGGGACTTCGTCCCCCTATTTTGAGGACTTCAGGGAAACTCCAGCATGTGAAAATTATTATTATTATTATTTTTTTATAAGCAAAATTACCTTTATGAAGAGGGACAGGGTAGGCATTGGTCCCCCTACCCTCTTAAGACCCCACGGGCCTGTCTACTTCTCCCAACACAGAGTTGAGCCTTGACTTTTGTTGGAGCCTACGAGAGGAGAGCTTGCTACGCAAAGGAGATGATATATGCATAGGAGAGGTAAGACAAGCTTAGGTTGTCATAGACATAAAATGTTTGTGATTTTAAGTTAATGAAATGGCACTATCTAGCTTGGAGGGGATGGTATCTATTCTTTGACTGTTTCTTCTAGAATATTGCCTTATTCTTTTATGACTCTGGATCTTGTCATTGGATTTTTCTTGGCATATTTTGTGTTTATTGTTGATCCTTTGTGCAAGTTGTTCCAATTTTGTTGCACAAACATTATTCTTTGTCCTTCATGAATGATAACAAACCTACTTTGTTAATGTTTATGCAGACGTTTCTATGCATGTGCATATTTCTAATTTTGAAAAACGAAAAGCTCCATCAACTATTATCATGTTTATACTTAAGGTTCATATGTAATTCCCACTTTATATCAATGATTTATGAACTTTGAAGCAATGTGCATGTTAATTGTACTTGTTACTTATTGAAATTGAATACTAGTGAAAAATAAATTGATTTATTACACACACACACACACACACACACATATAGTACCCTTGATGTACCCAAGTCCCTTGTTTCAAAAAGTGGCGTCCCCTTTCTTGTCCCTGTCCTTGTATCTGTCCGTGTAGCCAAGTTTCATGGAAACTTAGCCTTGAATGCTTTATAGGTTGAATTGTTTGGGAAATGCCATGCCAAGTCATTTGCTTTGCTCTCGTAATTTAATTAAAAAATTGTTTTGATAAAATATTATGGTGTTTCTTGCTCCTTTTTAATGCCAATTCGATTTGGTAATGGATTATGATATTTGTGTTGCTATGTTTATAGACAAATTCTGTTTTTGAAAAGGTGAACACTAAACTAGTTTCATGGCTTGTGTGCAACTTTTCTGTTTGCAATTGCATTCTTAGGTTAGTAATCAATGCCCAAAATGTCCAATGCTTGGCTAGGTGGCTATATGATTGAACAAGGAGGCATGATTGGGAATTTTGCTGTGCATAATAAGTAAAAGTAGAACATACATACAAATGCACTCAAAATGTTTGACAAAAAAAAGTCTCTATCAAATTTGTTAGGGGAATAAATCAACACCCAATTTAGTCCATCATTTATGACATTTTATGGGAGATATTAAAAAACATCGTTTATCATTTGAAAATCGTGTTTATGAAACCTATCAGTTGTATGAATGTCTCAAAAACGTTTTCATATGCCGAACTATGATATGTGTGTTTTTAAGTCAATTTAGCATGCCCAAAATGGTTTTTTTTTCACCCACCTGTCTATGTCTCACCCAACAATCATTTCCCTTGCTGTATGATGAAATTCAATTACGAATAAATCTTTGTTTGCCATATCCCAAGTGGTTCCTTCTCTTTCATTTGGATGGTTTATTGGGAATGCACTTCAGATCTGGATATCAAGTCTTTGAACATAGTTTCTATGGGATTTAGTTATCCATTTTGTTAGGATAAATGGTTAGTATGGTGGATGGGATTGTGACGAATTGGAGTGATTCATTTCCCACAATAGTTACAAGTACTATGATTTAATATATGAATGGGATCAAAGTGTTTGAAGTAATTGTTCATCCTAAACCATTAGGATGTGAGAGCAATGATGGAAGTTTGAAGGGTGAATGTATTTTATAGTTTTAAAGTGATGAATGTGAGATTCGGTGTGATGAATAGGTGGCAAAAAATATCAGAGGAAATGTATATGAATATTGTATTATGCACAACAAAGTTACATGAAAATATAGGAACTTGTAAAGTTTTTTTATAAGCATGTAATTCACCATTATTCAGCTAAAGAAAGACTTTATTTTGTGAATGGCCACACTTATTTTGTATTTTGAACATGCACGTAGGAAGGCATGAATTAGTTGTAGGTGAATGGGTGGAATTTATATCTCATATAAATTATCTAATTATTCTTAAGATTAGATCTAAGATATACTTTTGTGGGGCTTCTTGAGCGACCAACTAGAACTGACAATGCATTTTACACTCATGAATTCTCTAGGGTTTTAGGTTATGATGATTGCTTTCATGTATAATGGTGGTCTATCTTAATTAAAACCATATTTTGAACACACCACTAAATTATATCCTTATATAAATTGTAAGTGATTATCTAAATGATTTCTTCATGGTAATCATCCCATGGTTATTGCTTGAGGAATTAAATTTCATTAGTTGAATGTTCTACCCCCTATTTAGGCTCTAAAAATAATGATTAGTATGAGGTGGCATTTGACAATGGTACCTTCTTCAAAGCTTGCAAAAAAAAAATGGTGTAAACCTCCATCATCAAAGTTAAGATCTAAGAGGCTAAATATGGAAGCAAGTAAGTACGACAATCATAGCAGCATTGTGGTGAATTCTTGGCTAGTCATTAACAACTTGAATGTTCATTACATCAGTCATCTTCAAGCTTTAGTAATGTACAATAGAGAAGGGAATTTCTCCTATATTTGACATATCTATTTAAAATTTAAAATCTGTTTATGGTAGCTAGCATAGCTTAGTTGTATGCTTTACAACATAAAAAATATCGATTATGTACACTATTAATTGATTTTGCAATTTGATGATACTTCTTGGATAAGCATACCCTAAATAATGATCTATGCATAATGTTAGTTCAATCTACAGGTGGATTAGTATAGTTGAAGGACTGCATGCTATGCTCAAGAGTTGGAAGAATAAATGAATGCATGGTTGAAGATGTAAAAATTCTGTTGTGTGACAACCAACAAGAGGTTGTTGAAACCATTTAATGAATCTGCTGAATAACAAGAGATGCTTAGGTAACATCAAGTATACTAATGGAAGCCATACATGTATAGATATAATTATGTGCTATTTTGTATTGTATTGAAGGAACATGATAACAAAACTCCTCCTAGTCATGATTTGATTATATGAAATGTATGTGTTATGTTGTTTGAATGCATGATGTCAATTATGCGTATAGGGGGTATAGAAAACCTCGTGCATATGATGACGAGATTAAGTTGTATAATGCATTCATTTGAAAACAAAAATGGTATATTTCCTGTTAGTCATAAGTAATTTAAAGAAAGTTCATAAAATAATATGTGGATGGATAATGAGTTAGCCTTATGTCGAGACAAACTATGGTGGATTCTAGAAGGTTTGTATTACCACCAAGATATCCATTTGTCACCTTACCCATGTAAAAATTTGGGACTGAAACCTTCAAGCCGACACTGTAAGCACCATTGAGGAGGAAAAGGTTCCTGAGGGACTGCGCCACATAGAAGGGAATTGGTTTCCAGTACGCCTGAGGTACTTTTTAGCAATGAAAGGGTATATTTCCGGTGTTGTGTTGGTAAGAAGAGGACGTTGTAAATATGGTTAACAAGATTAAGGAGATAACTAGTTTGAGTGTTGAGTCATCGACTCAACCAATTTATCATGATAGGGATGAACATCATGACCATGTAGAATAATTGTAAATTGCCTATGAATTTGAATTAGAAGCACAAAACTAGATTAAGTGCATGCTGATTTTATTTTAAATAAATGTTCTTAAGCTACACCTCTGATAACTCATCATGGAGGTGTATGCATATCTTGATGACTATGATAGGTATGGTCAGAACGACAAAGAATTTGAATATATGTCCAAATTATGAATGGAATTATGGTATTCAAGAAACCAAAGCTCATATAGAGATGTTGGAATTTAACACGAATTCCCAGTTGATGTTGACAAAAAGAAAAGAAAAGAAATGCTTATGAAGATAAGTATTGGTTGTTAGCATTTTGGTTTTTTGAATTTTTGAGATGTTCATGTATATGCTTTGGTTATATTTTGGAAACACTATAACAGAATAAAATTCCTAATGTGTTGACTTGCTTGTTTCTTGAGCAGGGATTGTCAGATATAGAGCCTTGGAAAGTTCAAGAAGTAAGGGTTGGAAATGGGAAATTAGCATTGTTTTTCAAGCAAGAAAAAAACCCAACGTTGCACAGTTGACAACACAGATTGCTATAACTAGAGAAAATTTAGGAACACTGAGGACACTATTGAAATTAAGGGGGATGGGAATGTAACACCCTTGTTCCCTCGTCTGTGATGTAAGTCAATATGACATCATGGCTAAGGGCCAAGTGATGGTGTAATGCAATAACAACAAATTAGTATTAACAATTAACCATTGGATGTGGACATGAACACCGAGAGAGAGGATTGCGAATCCACAAGAGGGAATGCTGGCGAAAGCTCAAGAAAACCCTGGGAAATATGATTCTGTTTAACATGCACAATGATTTTGCTGAATTATAAGTTGCTAAAGGGATATTACAACCTAGGGGCCTCTCATATTAAATTAAGATGAATATTAAGACTAAGTTTAATCTTGGAATATAGACTAATGACATGGAATTTCAAATGGGAAATGTGGAAATTGGGGAATGACACCCATGAGCCTTCATGCAAATGCTTCAAAACTTGGAGAGGAATAAAGAGAAGAGGGGCATTCTTGGAGTTTATTCTCCATGGAGAGGTAATGGAAATTTTGGTCAGAATGTAGAGTGAAGATACTGGAGGTTCTGGTTTGTATGCAGAGCGATGGTAGACAACAATTCACTCTGGTGGGTTCATGGTCCCAGCTCATGGGTGGAGGTTTTTTTAAGGGATTGAAGAGAAAAACTAGTCCAATGCTGTGTGGAGCATCCTAGGTCCACAACTTTTTTACATTGTCATGGTTATTCAACAACAACTAAGTATTCCAAAATTTTGTGTTTGCAAAACTGTTGTGAAAATTGTATGCCTTGAAATTGTCATGGTGATATATTAATCCCCAAAGTGTGTTTGTTGTATGAATTGCGCATAAATTAATTCCGATCATAAGCATAATAGTGTTAAGAAGGTACCCAAATTTGTTTACGGGAAATTATGTTGAGTTTGATGTCCAAGAAGACTAGATAATCACTTATGTGCTTAAAAGAGCTAGTGTTGTATGAATCCCATGAATGCTTTGTAGGTTGAATTGTTTGGGTAGTGCCATGCCAAGTCATTTTCTTTGATTTGGTAATTTTATTGAAAAAATGATTTGATAAAATATTATGGTGTTTCTTTTCCATCTTGAAGCCAATTCGATTTAGTAATGGATTATGATATCTTCCAATAACTTTCTACCCAATTCTAGCATGTATCCTATTTCATTAAGAATAATGCCAAAACATGCTTTCTTTGTGAATTTTTTGTTGTTGTTGATTTGTTATAATTCGTCACATGGTTGTGGAAATATTAGTTTTTATAGTAAAGTCGGTGGATGAAACATATTAATAATGGAAATCGGAAAAATATATGGCCATACAAATTTTAATGGGGACAATTTCTGACAAAAAATAGAGTTAATGCAGGTTCAACATGAGTTAGGCAGCGATATGTCAAAGCGAAGGTGGGTTCAAGAGTAGGTTAACTGTCTTGAATTTCTAAATCACATTAGATAACCAACGTATTCCAAGAGTGAAGCCTGCAAGTAAATTCGTTTTTCATTCCTTTGTATTTAAGAAAAGGGTGGTGCATTTATGTGATAGAAGTGGTGGAGCATCCATTCCTGATCAAGACTTGATGGGTAATAAACTGAGAGACTTTTCCGAAAATGGAAGGGGCCGAGCAACCATTTTTTATCACCCGTCTAATGGGAATTGAAAAAAAATTTAGGGAAGAAATTAAACAGATAATATTTTTTGAAAACTAATCAAAGTGGTTGAGCATCGATTCCTGATCACCGATCTAGTGGGAAGCTTAAAATTTTTTTGTGGAATAAATTAAACTAAGAATGTTTTTAGAAAATCCTTTTTTTTGGCGGTGATATCTGGCATGGTCATGAAAGAACGATAAAATGCCAGTGTATTCGTCCTTACATTTGGCCATCAAGACGACTCACACCAAAGACAATTCCTGAAAATTAATCCAAGAAAAAATTTGTGTTGAAGGTACGTCATGCATGCCACTAGTAAGCTATTCTATCAAGGCATTGTAATCTCAATATGAAATAAAAATGCAATTGTTTGTTACTATTGATCAATAAAAACAAGAAATATGAGCAATACGAGCATGTACTTACTGATGTTTATAATTTTTTTTAAATAGTTGCTTCTATGTGTATCCCATTCACGGGATATTATGAGATGATAGTGATTATAGTAAGAAAAATAATTGGTCGATTAGTTGAGGAAGTGTGCATTTTAGTGCTAATCATGAAAAATTGGATTCCCCGCCAAATCTTGGATAAGTAGGCTAAGATATTTGTATGTATCCATTTTGGTAGAGGTGATTCATGGATAAGTATGCTTAGATATGTGTAATTATGCCTCAGACCAGATTTCATACATGGAGTGTACTTGGATTGGCCCGGTGTGCATTTTTGTGATGGACATGAAAAATTGGGAAACCTTATCAACTACTAATATGGCAGTATTGGATTTCACTGTAGATGGAATATTTTACAAAAGGAGTACAAGTATATGTAAAACTATAAACCCTATTTCCCAAACCTGTTAATTTCCTTGGTTGAATATATAGTTGAAACTCTGTTCATTGTTTTTATTTCCTTGAAATAAAAATTTGAGGAATAATAGTAAATAATTTCCATGAAAAGTTATTTTATATCTCAATTTTGAATTTAGCAGTGATTATATAAAATGATTGGTTGAGTCTCTAAATTTCTGGAAATGATGTTTTAGATCATCCACCTACAAGCTTATGCTTTTAGAATTTTTTTGTCCCTCATAGGTGAGAAATGGAGGGAATTTTCTCAAGTCTACTTAAGCCCTTTTTTTAGTACTTAATGAAATTTTCCAATGACGACCATTTTTTTGTCAGGGTGAAAAACAGGATGAATGGTTGTTTTGGAAGGAAACTATCTCCTTGACCAGTGACCATTTTTAAAAAATGAGTCAATGATAAAGTGAATAAACCATCCACCTACAAATTGATGCTCTCAGTATTTTTTTATCCCTCATAGGTGAGAGATGGCAGACATTTTCCTAAGGCTATTTAGGCCATTTCTAGGTGCAAAACAAGTTCAATGGCTATTTTGGAAGGCCAATATATTCTTGACCATAGTTTTTTTTTTAAATGAGCAATGACAAAGTGCATAAATAATCCACATACAAGCTAATGCTTTCATAAAATTTGTATCCCTTATAGGTGAGAAATGGTGGGCATTTTCCCAAGGCTAGAATTTAAGTCCTTTTTTCAATACTCAACCAATTTTTCCAATGGCAAGCATTTTTCTGTTAGGGTGCAAAACAAGCCGAATGGGTGATTTGGAAGGAAAATATATTCCTGATCAGAGATTTGTTTTCAAATATGAGTCACTGGACAAGTGAATAAATCATCCACTTACAAATTGATTCTCTTAGAATTATTTTATCCCTCACATGTTAGAAATGGAGGGCATTTTCCTAAGGCCATTTAGGCCAGTTTTAGGCACAAAACAGGTTTAGTGGCTATTTTGGCAAGCCAATATTTTTTCAACCATATATTGTTTTTCAAAAAAACCCCAATGGTAAAGTGCATAAACCATCCACCTACACATTGATGCTTTCATAATTTTTTTATCCATCACAAGTGATAAATGGTGGGAATTTTCCCAAGGCTACTTCAACCCTTTTTTTTAGTACTTAACCAATTTTGCCAATGGTGAGCATTTTGCTGTCAGGGTGCAAAACAGGTTGAATGGCTGTTTTGGAAGGAAAATATATCCTTGACCAGAGACTTGTTTAAAAAATTAGTGGATGGATAAGTGGATAAATCATCCATCTACAAATAAATACTCTCATTTTTTTTATCCCTCACATGTGAGAAATTGCGGGCATTTGCCTAAGGCCAGTTAGGTTAGTTTTAGGTGAAAAATAGGCTGAGTGGCTATTTTGGCAGGCCAATATTTTCTTGATCATATACTTAAAAAAATGAGCAAATGGGTAAGAGGATATATCATCCACCTACAGGTTGATGCTTTCATACATTTTTTATCCTTCACATGTTAGAAACGGTGGGCATTTTACTAAGGTTACTTAAGCCATTTTTCCAATAATTAACCAATGTTGCCAGTGGCAAGCGTTTTTTTGTCAGGGTGCAAAACACACTGAATGCCTGTTTTGGAAGGAAAAATATATCTTTGACCAGAGACTTGTTTTCAAAATTGAGTTAATGGACAAGTGAATAAATCATCCACCTACAAACTGATGCTCTCAGAATTTTTTTATCCCTCACAGGTGAGAAATGGCGGGCATTTTCCTAAGGCCATTTAGCCCAGTTTTAGGTGCAAAACAGGCTCAGTGGTCGTTTTGGCAGGCCAATATTTTCTTGACCATATATTTTGTTTGGAAATTAAGAAAATGATCAAGTTCATAAATCTAGTTAAAAGCTGATACTTTTAGAATTTTTTTATCCTTCACAGGTGAGAAATGGTGGGCATTTTCCTAAGGCTACTTAAGCCCCATTTTCAATACTTTGCCAATGGTGAGCATTTTTCTGTCAGGGTGCAAAATAGACTGGATGACTATTTGGAAGGAGAATATCTCCTTGAACAGAGAGTTGTTTTAAAAAATGAGTTAATGGATAGATGAATAAATCATCCACCTACAAACTGATGCTCTCAACATTTGTTTATCCCTCACAAGTGATAAATGGTGGGAATTTTCGTAAGGCCATTTGGGCCAGTTTTAGGTGCAAAACAAGTTGAGTGGCAGTTTTGAAAGGCCAATATTTTCTTGACCATAGAATTTGTTTGAAAACTGAGAAAATGGTCATCATAAACCACCCACCTACAAGCTAATACTTTCAGAAATTTTTTATTCCTCATAGGTGAGAAATGGTGGTTGTTTTCCCAAGGCTACTTAAGCGCTTTTTTCTATACTTAACCAATTTTTCCAATGACAAGAATTTTTTGTCATGGTGCAAAACAAGATGAATGGATGTTTTGGAAGGAAAATATGTCCTTGACCATAAACTTGTTTTAAAAAATGAGTCGATGGACAAGTGAATAAATAATCCACCTACAAACTGATGCTCTCAGAATTTTTTTATCCCTTCCAAGTAAAAAAGGGTAGTCAATTTCCTAAGGCCATTTAGGCCAGTTTTACGTGCAAAACAAGTCAAGTGGCTATTTTGGAAGGCCAATATTTTCTTGACCATAAACTTAAAAAAAATGAGCCAATGGTCAAGTGCATAAATCATCCACCTACAAGATGACGCTTTTATAAATTTTTATCCCTCGTAGGTGAGAAATGGTGGGCATTTTCCCAAGGCTACTTAAGCCATTTTTCAGTGCTTAATCAATGTTGCCAATGGTGAGCATTTTTGTGTGAGGGTACAAAACAGGCTTGATGGCTGTTTTGAAAGGAAAATATTTCCTTTACTAGAGGCTTGTTTTAAAAAATAAGTCAATGGACAAGTGAATAAATCATACACCTACAAAATGATGCTCTTAGAATTTTTTTATCCCTCATAAGTGAGAAATGACAGACATTTGCCTAAGGCCATTTAGGTCACATTTAGGTGCAAAACAGGTTGAGTGGCTGTTTTGGTAGGGAAATATTTTATTTACCATAGACTTTGTTTAAAAACTAAGAAAATGGTCAAGTGCATAAATCATCCACCTGGAAGTCAATACTTTCAAAATTTTTTTATCCCTCAAAGGTGAGAAATGGTGGGAATTTTCTCAAGGCTACTTACACCCTTTTTTTCAATACTAAAATGATTTTTTCCAATGGCGAGCATTTTTCAGTCAAGGTGCAAAACATGATGAATGGATGTTTTGGAAGGCAAATATCTCCTTAACTAGAGAAGTTAAAAAAAAAATGAGTCAATAGTCAAGTGAATAAATCATCCACCTACAAACTGATGCACTCATAATTTTTTTTTATCTTGACATGTGAGAAATGGAGGGCATTTTCCTAAGGCCATTTAGGCTAGTTTTAGGTGCAAATTCCTACTGAGTGGTTATTTTGGCAGGCCAATATTTTCTTGACAATAGATTTAAAAAAAAACTGATCCAATTTTCAAGTTTATAAATCATCCACTTGCAAGTTGATGATTTTAGAATTTTTTTATCCCTCATAGGTGAGAAATGGTGGGTATTTTCCCAAGGCTACTTAAGCTCTTTTTTACATACTTAATTTTGCCAATGGCGAGCATTTTCCTGTCAGGGTGCAAAACACGATGAATGATTGCTTTGGAAGTCAAAGTTCTCCTTGACCGGAGTCTGGTTTTAAAAAGTGAGTCAATGGTAAAGTGAATAAATCATCCACCTACAAACTTATTCTCTCATAATTTTTTTATCCGTCATTGGTGAGAAATTGTTAGCATTTTCCTAAATCCATTTATGCCAGTTCTAGGTGCAAATCAGGATGAGTGGCTGTTTTGGAAAGCCACTATTTTCTTGACCATAGATTTTTTTCCAAAACATAGACTATATATTTAGATGCATTAGTCATCCACCTACAGGATGGCGCTTTTAGAATAATTTTCTCTCTCTCTCTCTCTCTGAGGAAATGCCGATCATTTTACCCAAGGCAACTTAGGCCACAATACAATATGTGCATTTCATGGAGGCACTCAACCTTGATTTTTACCAGGTTTAGTGGTTGTTTTGGAAACATAAATTTGAATTTTTATTGCACAACATATGTTTTTATGTATGAAATTACAAGTATCAAACTTTTATGACTGATTTTATAAGAAAACACACACTCTATAATTAGGATATATTTCATATATTATAGGCACATTTATCATATATTTCATATTTTTTTATTAGATAAATTCAATTTGAGATATAATGCCAATATTAATTGTTTTTGTTTATTTGGAAGAGTAACTCATCAATGGATCTTTCAAATGAGCCATCTCAACAAAATATTTCTAAAAAAAAGAGGACGATGTAAGGATTTAGATTACTCAAATGTTCCAACTTTGGAACCACATGACATTGTCCTTCAATTCACTCATGCTAGAGGTAAAAATACTACTCAATGTGTTGCTCATGGATAATTTTGACGATTTGGAGATCATAACTCCATACCACAGAATGAGTTCATATGTTTCTCTCAAACAACAAGCAATCATCCATCCATTGTTTAAACTCATTGTCCTCGATGCAAGCAACCTTTGAAAAACAACAATTTTGATGGACAACAGAGGCAACCTTTGTCTCCAATTGTAGTTGAAGCGAATGTTAATATACAAAATGGAAATCTATATGACATAATGAAATCTATTTTAGAGAATGTGAAGGTCTCAAATTTCCCTTAGAGAACAATTTTTTTCCTTCTGCCACTACAATGAACTCTGTTTCAGAGAATGTGAGAGTCCCAAATTTCTCTCAGAGAATAGATTTTATTCCTGTGATCACTACAATGAGTTATGTTTTAGAGAATGTGTGTGCCCCAAATTTCCCTAAGAGAACAATTTTTATTCCATCTGCCACTACAATGAACTCTATTTTAGAGAACATGTGGTTCCCAAATTTTTCTGAGAGAAAATATTTTTTTTCTTGCTGCCACTACAATGAGCTCCCTTTCAGAGAATGTGCATATCCCAAATTTCACTCAGAGAAAAAAAATTATTCATGCTCCCACTATAATGAACTATGTTTTAGATAATGTGAGGGTCCCAAATTTCTCTCAAAGAACATATTTTATTCCTGCTACCACTACAATGAGTTATGTTTCAAAGAATGTGCATGCCCAGAATTTACCTCAAATAACAAGTTTTAACCATGCTTATATTACAATGAACTCTGATTTCAAAATAAAAATCTGTACCAATGAATGAACCTAGTTTTGTAAATGAGGCCCCAGGTTTCTCTCAACAACTAGTGATTGATGCTAATGTTGTTACAAATCACTCTTATCGAAGTGATGGTTGTGTTCCTCAACAACCTAGGGAGCATTTGGCTACATTTAATCATGAAGGAAATCAGAGTGTAGAACCCAATGGGAAAAAAATGGAACATGAATCTCTTAGGAACTTGGATGCAACTAGAAGACATGAAACAACTGGAATAATTGTATTTCATGAACAAATGGATAGAAATGCAACTACAGGAAATCAAAATTCTGCGATTGGTCATGCTGTAACAGAAATGCCGGAAGGGTTTTAATCAAATCAAACTACACATGCTAAGAGAAGGTCATTGGGAAACTACCTAAGGACATCCTTATTGTATCTTAAGAAGCGACCGGGATGGTATAACCACATACTAAATGAGGGGAAGACAAAATTTAAAGAAATTGGGAGATGGTTTTCTAGAAAATCACTTCAAGATGTAGATGAAAACGAAATTCTTGCTGGAATTGGATACTTTATGAGTTGATGCAAGGGTGCTCGCCAAGTTCAGTTCCAAAGGTTCTTTACCCAATTTGGTCCGGTTCAAATTTAGCAAAAATCACTAAGCTTAGTAATTCAACCAAGTCTTCCTCCAAACGATGGAAACAAGGATAAATTCAAATAGCGATAGATTGGAATACGTAAGAATTCCGTATCCAATATTGACCCCTTAACCCTGTGCAATTTTGATCAGCGGAATCCACAGGGACTATCAGATCTGCTCCAACCAGATCAACAATGGACTTCTAATAGAACAAGACGAATTTAATTGGAAATTTTGGGTCCACTTTTGGAGCTATCCTCCTTGCACTTCTTTACGGTGAAATTATTCTAGGTCGTCGATCTCCTTGTTCATGATATCAACCTTATATCTTCTCCTCTTCTAGAGTTATTAGATTTCCAACTTTGTAATTAAATCCTGACAAATATTCACCGCGTAGTTCTTCTTCCCCTTAGATCTCAATGGATGATCAGATCTGCTTTTGATTGGATTGATGTTTAACACTGATCGATTGCACAATTCCAATTAGTCTTGAAAGGACTCTCGACACTTAGACGCCTCAATGATATCTTTACACGGGGACTTGATCAATGAAGGATCATTGATCCTTTCAGTAGTCAATTATCATTGCAACTTTGTACGCTCCGATCTCTACTAGATCGATCCTTCAATGGTCGTTATTTTGAATTCACTCTAAATATTCTTTAACCCAAATCCTTACTAGTCATCTGCATAGATAATGAAACTCCTCTAATTACCACAATTTACGTTTGATTGATCAATCAAGCAAGTAAATTCATATGCTTCCTTTATGGTTGAATCATATGAAAAGAGGTACGAAACTATAGTCAATGAAGTTTCTTTCAAACTTGGTATTGATTATCACGTACATTATGATCAAGGTGGGTAGGTATGTGAGATATTATTTGAGTTACTAGAAGACAATGATTTTATGTCTTATGTAAGCCTTGGAAAATGGGATGGAAAAAAAGAATATAGACAAGTTTTAGCACATGATGCTGATCATGAAAATGAGGAGAACTTAATGGAACAAATACATAAGATTTCACAAGACGGCATCAAAATGATAGATTTAAGGGTTGTGAAAATTAATTTGTTTGAGTGTCATGATCTAGTGGCCATATGTAGTTTAGTATGCAATAATACTGTTTCTACAATGGGAAATGATTTTTGTCCTTGGTGCACATGCCATAAAAAAATATACACATGGTTACATATGAAATCAAAATTGAAGAAGGAGATACTATCCGTAGTGTTTTTGAATGTTATGCAATGTCAACAGAATTGCTCCTTGTAAGCTATGCAAATTTATTACAAGTTTTGAAATTTTTGTATATATATTGCCATTACTTACTTAATATAAAAATGTTCTTGAACATTAGAAGTTGAATCTCGCTTTGGAACCAAGCAAAGGATGGGAATAAAACTTATATGAGCATATTATAAACATTCAATCAACCTTATCTGGTAGAAAGATGACTATTGTGAATAATTATCCCATTGATAGAAGAAATGATTAAAATGTACACACTTTCATGATTAGTTCTTAACTATAAATTAAGCTTCTTAGTATTTCACTAATTCCTACCTACTAAAACATGTGGTTCCAATTACTGTTGACTCCTGGCTCAATGTCCAAGCTTGTATACTGTTCTCGCCATGTTGGGATTAGAACAATTTTGAAGATGTTTCATGAAATTCAAAGAATTGCACAAGATTATGACAAGGTTCATCCCACTAGAGGCATGGAGAAAACAAATTTTTTTCACATTTGGGAGGATATGGAGAAAAATGGAATTCCATGTAAGCCAGGAGACCTATACAATCATAAAAGCCAAGAGTACAATGATCTTAGCTATGGGAAATCATATGGATCAACATCAGACAAGATCCTTATTTGACATGAGGGCATTTTAAAGGTTTAATGAATAAATTAACATATCAATTATTTTTTATGTGGGGATTTCACTAATAGTAAATGATGACCTTATTATGTTTTGACTATTGTTGAATGGACCTCATAGTTATTTACTTTGAACATAAAAAAGGTAGTATTTATTAGTATGCATTGGAACTTACATATTGTTTCTAGGTTATTGAAGGCCTAGCAAACGAAGAGAAGAATAAAAGCTGGTGAGGATGTTGAAGTGTTATAAAGAATTCCACATGTTGCAATTGAAAGTGTGGAGAGGGGATGATGTATATGTATATGAGAAAAGGTATGTCAAGTTTAATCGTCTTATCTATATTGAATGATAGTATCATTTAATTCATGATAAACATTTTGAGCCACTATCATTGTAGGAATGACTTCCTTGCAAGTGAGTTTCTTTGGTTGTGTTCTTGTTGTTTAGGAGATGAGACAATTCCTTATATGCATGTCCAAGGGTCCCATGATATTGAGATGACATAGTCTATTCGTTCTTATACATTGTTACTTAAGGAATGAATTAATGGAGCGTAAGCATAGATAAATGAAAAATTTGAATAGCAACCAAGGAGGAGGAAGAGGAGTTCATAAGGAGAATAGAAGCACATTTGAGCATGATAGAATGTGTCTTGTATATGAGATGAGAGCACATTTTTTCAAGCTTGTTATGAGATTAGAAGGTACTTTCTAGAAGTTTAGACCAAGAAGATTCTTGCCTTCAAATATTAGAAGTCAACTTCGTGTTGAATATGACAAGTGAATAAATAAATTGAATAAGGAAATTGTAACAGAATTGACATCACGTTTACGTGATGTCATTTGTCAACAAGTGGAAAAAATATTTAACTCATGGGAAAAACACTCAAAGAAATCATTGATTGCTCCAACAACAATAAGTTTGTCCTAATTTTAAATGTTATCTTGCTTGATTTCCATTTTATAGTGTGAGGAGTCATAATGTGTAACTTTAATTATTAATATGTCCTCCTAGTTCAATAACTATCTCCCGAGAACAAAACCAATCAACAAATATGGTGAAGAGGCTTATCGGGAATCACATCGCTTTGGAAAGCACAAGGAAAAAATGGTGTTAAAACAAAAAAAAAACAACCTATTTTTCCCTCCAATAGTGAGTATTATATTCATTCAATTCATTACATATCATCATGTCTTTATCAATCTAGTTGATTTGTGGTAGAAGGTACAACTTTTGCTTGATCTCTAACTTTGTCCACTTCACCGATCTCAGGAAATGAGCAAGGCCAGAGTGATCAAATAAAACAAAGGCAAGGGGAAGTTGATTATGATACCGTAATGATGATTGAAGACAATAAAAATAAAACATTTGGTGTTTCATCCTCAACAACAGAGGCATAGGAGACCAGTCAAATGAAAGAATTGAATGGAGCAACTACTGTTTATATGACATTGAAGGAATCTATGATTCACAATAGAAGGTGTGTTTCATCCTCAATAAATGGGGTAGAGCAAAGTGGTGGAAAACAAGAAATTGAAGGGACATCTCTTGGAATCCAAGTGATGGAAGCTAACAATCATATTAAAACTGGTGTTGTTAAAGTAAGTAAGGGACAAGAAGAAAAGCAGAAATTCCAAAATGATTAGAAAGCAACATTGTATGCGAAGTGGTGAAGAACAAAACATTTGTAACGATATGGAATTCTTACGGTCTTAATCTATTCAGAGACCTATTTTATGATATTTTGGAGGTTAGAGATATTTTGAAGACTGTTGGATATAGTTTTGAAAATGTATAATACTATATGGGCCTATAAGCATTGTATTTACCTTTCTCTATGGAAATAAAAACTTGGAGTTTTTTGAGAAAAATATCATTTATTGAGATTTTTTCATAAATTCATTCTATTGTGGTGTGTTCTGTTACATGTGTATTTATAGTTTTTTTAACCCCAAAAAATAACATTTCAATTGTTATTTCATAGAAATGAAATTGAGCACAACTATCGATTGTTACTACCAAAGTTCACCAAGTCATCATAAACAATATATGAAAAATGATATTAAAAGTATTTGGACAGTTGAAAATGTTCTAAGACTTCCTTGAGTGTATAATCAATGTAATATATTTTCTATCACTCACTAATGTACAACATAAGCAATGGAATATATTTTCTATCACTCACTAATGTACAACAAGAGAAGAAGAAAGACAACTAAAAATAAGCTAGAATTTAGAAAACTCCATCATGCAAAAAGTGCATTTTTCATTATCTACCGATAAATACATATATACAATGATTTATGCATGTCTAGGATGTTTATGAGATGGCTACAATCCCTTTGCTTGAGCATGATACAATTCTGCATGGTCTCTATTGCCTTTCATAGAAGGCTTTGATTCTCTAGAAGCTGTAGGAGGCACACTTTGTAATTTGTTTTTAAGATCTTTAAATTTTGTGTATTTTTTTTTTAAATTTGCAAGAAAGACACTATTTTATTCCATTATCTTCTTTAACTTGTCCACATTGTTCTTATACTTCTTTGATTCTTCTTTTTTATTACCTTCTAATTCTTGTATTTTATGGTTCAACTGATTGGTAACTTCAACCAATTCATCTTTTAGTTTCTTAGTTCTTTCTCCTGCTCTTATGCACTCAACTCCGTCTCATTGGGAATGACAAGAATTGCCATAGTCATAGTAGCTAGACCTTGTAATTCCTTCTGCAAATCAACAATTTTGGATTTAAGTGTTTGAATTTCCATATCACATCCCAAATGCTGAAATTTTTGGTCCTCAAAGAGTTTTGATTCTAGCTCTCTTATTTTTTCATCTTTTTCAACCATCTTCTCTTTCATTTATTTATATAATGGTGATGAACCAAACACATCACCTAGAGTAAGGCTCGTTGAGAATCATTCCTATAACATCTTCTCTCATTTTGTTAAGGGCTTATCTTGCTCTTCTAAGCACATTGGAACTATAGGAGTTTTTTTCTATTTCACCCTTACCTTTATCCTTACCCTTGTATCCTTTGGAACCCTTACCTTCATCCTCACCACCTTCTTTATTGTAATTTTTTTCCTCTCCTTTGTTTTTTAAGTTCCAGTGTTTTAGAGATCCTTTCTAAGCTCTTGGTTCTCATCTTATCATCTTGCTAAGAAATTATTTTTTCTCAAACTGGAAATGAATGATTTTAATTCTCCAACATTTTGTTCATGGCTTTGCTCCCATTCTTTCATCTTCAACTACTATTCTATATTAAGTCTTCCTTTTATTTCAATTTCTTCTCCAATTCATGTACATGACCCATTTCTGTCTTTAATGGTGATATGTTGAAAATAGTTGGTCTTTTTTCAACTCTTCTCTAAGTTCATTATATTCAACTTTTGCTTTTTCCAAATCCTCTATAAACATAACCTCCATTGTCTCAATTTCCTTTCCAGTTTGATCATTGATTCTGTCAAACTCTTTGGATAATTCTGCAAACATTTCTTCTTTTCATTTTATAATTATGTTTGCTTTGAATTAGTTATCCACAACTGTCTTTTGCAACCCTGCTGTCTGTTTGAGGCATTATTTAATATTATTATGTTTTATCAGACACTTTTTCTTTAAATTGCATGTAGAGGAAGCTCGTTTCTTGAAATGATTCATTTTATCATACATGTTGAACACAAATATAATATCAAAATTATACGATGGATTGTCTAAAATGCATAGTGGAATCCCTTGAATAAAATTTGACAAAACAATCACACTCAATTTCCAACTGTTTTTGAGGAATTTTATCATGAACCTCTTGAGGAATCTAAAAGTCACCATTAATTTGGTCCATTTCACTGTCCGTCACCTCCTTCCAATGACCTACATCTACATGTCTATGTAGTTATTTTAAAGCTGTGGCAGCATGACCTACATTGATGGTGACAAAATCAGGAGACTGTACTGGTGATTTCTCATGGTGCTCAGGAGATTGTACTGGCAATTCCTCATTCTTCTCTGGAGACTGTACTAGTAATTCCTCATGGTTCTCAGGAGATTGTATTGGTAATTCCTCATTTTTCTTAGGAAACTGTCCTGGAAATTCATCATTGTTTTACCTTCTATTTTATCTCCTACAATATTTTTTAAGAACAGGTGGTTTTGGCCAAAATATATTTTCATGCTGATTGATATCACCGATATCTGTTTCAAGAGCACGGGGTCGACATAGATTAATAATTTTTTGAAGTGTGCTTGAGAAACTAAATTTAACCATATTTAATTGGATCTTTTGTAGGGTAGAGTGGATTTCCTTAACCAATAGATAAAGAATATATACGAGTATGTCTTCAACCCAATCTATGACTACCCTCATACATTCACCCGAAATGTCCTTCCTGTGATGGTTCAAAATTGTCCTAAGAACAATCTGAATCAACATTTTGTATATTCCGGGAGGGATATCCCGCATTCTTAAACCATTCCTTCGAGCATATAATTTTTTCCCGCAAATTTTATTGTCCATATGGTTCTTCTACAGTTTGGGGGTTTTCCAATAGTTAAAAATCTCTCCCCCTCTGTGTGGAATTTTTGTTGCTTGGGAAATCAAATCATGGTTTAGACATATCCTCTTCCCAAAAATTACCAATTCCATATTCTAAGCATCATAATTTAAAATTTCCTCGTCTATCTCCTCATTATAAAAACTGAACATTCCAAACAAAAAGTCGAACACTTCTGCTATTATCGGGATAGTTTCTATACCTGATGGACAATTCTTTTCATCTCTCCATGCATTAGTACACTCCTGGGTTTTTTTGACTGTGAACCTATCATTTGTTGATGCCCTTGTTTCAACTGTGGTCATAGAAGAGGATGCCTCCGTTCAATTGCACCTGTGGTATAGGATGCCCCTGTTTCAAGTGAGACCATGGTTGTCTAGGTTTGAAGTAGAATTTATGCATGTAGATTGTATTTCAGACTCAAACAAATTTTGTACGTAGAATGTATTTCAGAAACATAACAAAGGCCTAGTGTAGGATACTTACAAGTATTTCCAAGTCAGTCATGCATGTTTCCCTAGGATCGCATCCGACTTTTTAGATTTTTTAAGGCCTTGTCCTCAGAGGTAATTTTATAAATGGGTTGTACTTTGAAATTGAGGCATGTGGCATGGGTTTGGTCAACAATAACAAAAAATTATATAGACATAAGCCGTCACTTTTTTTAAACAATAATAGATCTATCTTAAACCCGAATCTACCAAGCACTGAGAGGGATCCAATTTCTTGAGGTGTAATTTTTTTATGTGTTCATAAAAATTTTCACCTCAAGAAATTTCATCCCTCGCCGGTTGGTTTTAAGTTTTTATTTTATTGGCCAAGGTTTATTTTTTTAAATCATTTAAATATTTTTTTATTTTAGGACCCGACATGATTTTTTTTTAATTACTTTCTATTTTTTATTTTTAAACTTTTTTTGTCATGTTATGTTACATTATGTTATGTGATATCATCCCCCCCTTACTGGGTTGTAGAGCCCCTTGCTTCTCTTGGTGCAATGAAATGTATATCAATCTTGGCGTGCAGTTTTCTAAACCCACTCACGTAATTTTGTAGCTTGTTTGAATAATGAGCTTGGATTTTTTGAGAGATTAATAGAAATTCTACATTGTTGGTAAAGTTTCCAAAAAGAACCCCTACATGCATTTCAAAACTGAGCCAATGGTCAAGTGTATAAATCATCCAGCTGCAAGCTTATGTTTTCATAATAATTTTCTCCCTCATTGGTGAGAAATGGTGGGAATTTTCATAAGGCCATTTAGGCTAGATTTAGGTGCAAAACATGATGAATGGACGTTTTGGCAGAACAATATATTCTTCACTAGAGACTTTTTTATCAAAATTGAGTCAACGGTGAAGTGCATTAATCATCCACCTACATGATGGTGCCTTCATAACAATTTTCTCTCTCTTAGTTAGGAAATGGAGGGCATTTTCCCAAGGCCACTTGGGCCTGTTTTTCAACACGTCAAATTTTACCAACAATGGGCATTTTCTGGCATGGTGCAAAACATGATGAGTGGTTGTTTTGAAAGGCCCATATTTTCTTGACCATAGACGTTTTTCCAAAAATGATCCAATGGTCAAGTGCGTAAATCATCCACCTGCAAGCTTATGTTCTCATAATAATTTTATCCTTCATTAGTGAGAAATGGTGGGCATTTTCCTAAGGCCATTTAGGCTATATTTAGGTGCAAAACAGGCTGAATGGTTGTTTTGGCAGGACAATATATTCTTTACCAGAGACTTTTTTATTTATCAAAATTGAGTCAATGGTGAAGTGCATTAATCATCCACCTATAGGATAGTTCCTTCATAACAATTCTCTCTCTCTCAGGTAGGAAATGGCAGGAATTTTCCCAAGGCTTGAACCAGATTTTGAAAACTTATCAATTTTTTCCCACAAGGGGATTTTCTGGCATGGTACAAAACATGCTGAGTGGCTGTTTTGGATGGCTAATATTTTCTTGACCATATAGTTTTTTCTAAAACTGAGCCAATGGTCAAGTGCATAAATCATCCACCTGCAAACTTATGTTTTCATATTAATTTTATCCCTCATTGGTGAGAAATGGTGGGCATTTTACTAAGGCCATTTAGGCTAGATTTAGGTACAAAAGAGGTTGAATGGCTGTTTTGGAAGGCCAATATATTCTTTACCATAGACTTTTTATCAAAATTTAGTCAATGATGAAGTGCATCAATCATATACCTACAGGAGGGTGCCTTCATAACAATTTTCTATTTGTCAAGTAGGAAATGGCGGGCATTTTCCAAAGGCCACTTGGGCCAGTTTTTCAATACATCAAATTTTGCAAAGAACATTTTCTGGCATAGTGAAAAATAGGATGAGTGGCTGTTTTGGCAAGCCAATATTTTATTGATCATATAAGTTTTTCCAAAATCGAGTCAATGGTCAAGTGAAAAAATCATTCGCTTGCAAGTTTATGTTTTCATAATAATTCTATCCCTTATTGGTGAGAAATGGTGGGAATTTTCCTAAGGCCATTTAGGCAAGATTTAGGTGCAAAACAAGATGAATGGTTGTTTTGGAAGGACAATATATTCTTTACCAGAGACTTTTTATCAAAATTGAGTCAACGGTGAAGTGCATTTATCATCCACCTACATGATGGTGTTAAAGTTAATGAAGCATAGATATTCATGTTTGCATGAATTCTAATGAGAAAATAAGGCTGCAGAAGAGAGAAGAATTTAGTAAAGACTAATTAATTACTCATGGAAAAATTGCACACACATGGAGGAAAAATTGGAATAATCAAATTACATCCATTAATTAGTAAATAATATGTAATACAATGGTGTTGCAAATAGGAGAATTCAAATGCCTGAGATAGGATTCGAACCTACCAACCTGGTCTGACTCTGAAGCTAACTTAGTGTGGGAAAATCACCAGTAGAGCTCACTAATGCAACTATGGACCACTGAATCAGCTCACAACCAGTTAACTGATGTAGGTAGGTGAGAAAATGCGCGCTACCTCCCTTAAATCATGAAAAATATCACTAGGCTAACTGAGAGTGATCTAACTGATGGGAATCAGAGCATAACTGAACATAACTGAACACCAACTAGGGTCAACTGTTGGATACTGCTGGTGGCACTTAGAGTGGGTTCCTAAATTATAGGGATTGGTCCCTAGAGATCCTAAAATTATGAACATAGACACATTGAGTAGTAGGTGTCCCCCAGGTGAGTCCCCCATGCATTATTGAAGTGGTAATGACCTCATACGTTAGGAAAAGACAAATAGACTATGGTGGTCAAGGGAGGATTAATTAATAATCCTAACATATGGTGCCTTCATAAATATTTTCTCTTTGTCAGGTAGGAAATTGAGGACATTTTTCCAAGGCCACTTGAACAAGATTTTCAATACTTATCAAAATTTTCCTGCTAGGGCATTTTCTAGCATGGTGCAAAATAGGATGAGTGGATATTTTGGCAGGTCAATATTATCTTGACCATATAATTCTTTCCAAAACTGAATCAATGGTAAAGTGGGTAAATCATCCACTTGCAAGCTTATGTTTTCATAATAATTTCATCCCTTACTAGTGAGAAATAGTGGTCATTTTCCTAAGGCCATCTAGCACAGATTTAGGCGCAAAATAGGATGTATGGTTGTTTTGGCATGCCAATATATTATTTACTAGAGAAATTTGATCAAAATTTAGTTAATGGTGAAGTGCATTAGTCATCTACCTACAGGAGGGTGCCTTCATAACAATTTTCTCTCTTTCAGGTAGGAAATGGTGTGCATTTTCCCAAGGCCACTTGGGTAAGTTTTTCAATACTTGTCAAATTTTTCCAATGAGGTCATTTTCTGACATGGTGCAAAACAAGCTGAGTGGCTACTTTGGCAGACCAATATATTCTTTACTAGAGACTTTTTTTTATCAAAATTTAGTCAATGGTGAATTGAATTAATCATCCACCTACATGATGGTGCCTTCATAATAATTTTCTCTCTCTTAGGTAGGAAATGGAGGGCATTTTCCTAAGTCCATTTGGGACAGTTTTTCAATACTTATCAAAATTTTCCAACGACGACATTTTCTGGCATGGTGCAAAATAGGCCGAGTGGCTATTTTGGCAGGTCAATATTTTATTGACCATAGATTTTTTTCCAAAATTAAGCCAATGGTCAAGTGCGTAAATCATACAACTACAAGCTTATGTTTTCATAATAATTTTATCCCTCAACAGTGAGAAATGGTGGGTATTTTCCTAAGGGCATTGAGGGAAGATTTGGGTGCAAAACAAACTGAATGGATTTTTTGGGAGACCAATATATTCTTTACCTAAGACTTTCTATAAAACTTGAGTCAATGGTGAAGTGCATTAATTATCCACCTACAGGATGGTGCCTTTATAACAATTTTCTCTCTCTCAGATAAGATAAGGAAGGCATTTCCGGAGGACACTTCAACCAGATTTTCAATAATCAAATTTTGCCAATGAGGGAATTTTATGGCATGGTGCAAAACAAGAGAGTAGATGTTTCAAAAATCCAATATTTTCTTGACCTTAGATGTATTTCCAAAAATTATCCAATGGTCAAGTGCATAAATCATCCACCTGCAAGCTTATGTTTTCAGAATAATTTTATCCCTCACTGGTGAGAAATGGTGGGCATTTTCCTAAGGCCATTTATGCCATATTTAGGTGTAAAACATGCTGAAAGTCTGTTTTGGCAGGACAATATATTCCTCACCAGAGTTTGTTTATCAAAATTGAGTCAATGATGAAGCACATTAATCATTCATGTGCATGATGGTGCCTTCATAATAATTTTATCTATTTTACAGAGAAAATGGTGGGCATTTTCCCAAGGCCACTTGG
This sequence comes from Pseudotsuga menziesii, assembly GCA_001517045.1. Classification (NCBI taxonomy): domain Eukaryota; kingdom Viridiplantae; phylum Streptophyta; class Pinopsida; order Pinales; family Pinaceae; genus Pseudotsuga; species Pseudotsuga menziesii. The sequence continues at coordinate 364,955 of LPNX010767356.1, read as the reverse complement.
TCCAGTTTTTCAATACTTAACAAATTTAACCAATGGGGGTATTTTCTAGCATGGTGCAAAACAAGTTGATTGGATGTTTTGGGATGCCATTATCCTCTTTACCAATTTTTTTTTATTTTTATTTTTATTTTTATTTATTTTTTTTTTTTTCGAGAATGAGTCAAAGGTCAAGTTCGTAAATCATCCACCTGCAAACTGATGCTTTTAGAATAATTTTATCCCTCAGAATTGAAAAGTGGCGAGCATTTTCTTAAGGCCATTTAGGTCATATTTAGGTGCAGAACAAGATAAAGGGCTATTTCGGCAGGCCAATATATTATTTACCAGAGAAATTATCAAAATTAAATCAATGGTGAAGTGCATTAATCATCCACTGATAGGATGGTGCCTTCATAATAATTTTCGCTCTCTAAGGGAGGAAATGTTGGGCATTTTCCTAGGGTTACTTGGGCCAGTTTTTCAATACTTAACCAATTTTTCCAATGGAGAGAATTTTCCAGCATGGAGAAAAACATGTTGATTGGTTGTTTTGGTAGGCCATTATATTATCATCCATAGAATTTTTATCAGGAACGAGTCAATGGGAAACTGCGTAAATCCTCCACCCGAAAGCTGATGCTCTTTGAAATTTCTTATCCATCAAAGGTTAGAAATGGAAGGAATTTTCCTAAGGACATTTAGGGCTAGTTTTAGGTGCAAGACTGGCTGAGTAGTTGTTTTGGCAGGCCAATATATTATTGAACAACGATTTTTTTCCAAAACTGAGACTATATTTAGGTGCATTAGTCATCCACCTATAGGATGGTGCTTTCAGGATTAATTTTCTCTCTGTCATTGAGGAAATGGCAGTACTTTTCACATAGCAACTAGACAATCTTTTAATTCTTTACAGAGTCAGAAAAGATCTTAACAGAAACTACGTAATAGTTAGTCACGTAAGGAGGAAGTGTTCAATGTGTCAAAAGGGATGATGTTGGGATCATCGCTGTCAGGGAGAAAACGTAACAATGGAACCCTAGTGGGTCCTCCTTGCAGGATGGTGAATGGTGGTAAAATAATGCCAAGTTTGCAATATGGATGGACCGAAGGGCTTGTGAACATGCCAATACATAAGGGGTTCAATTTTCTTGGTGGCACAAAAATCAAGGAAACTCTAGGAAATGGTACGAAAATAGATAGGGAGAGCATGAGATGTGAGACCCATAGGTGGACAGAGTGCAGAAAACCAAATCTATCAGTGCGAACGATGAAAAAATAAACGGATGATGAATCTGTGGTGCAAAAAAGAAGGAGTTTACCAAATGGAGGCCTATAAACAAGGGGTACGACATGAAACATGTGCTTTTCACTGTTCAATGTTGTGTTGTTGTGGAGCACCCCAGAGCAAAGGTGTTGATTTCTTTCGATTGGACCGCTTGTTTCGCAATCCGTGAGTTGCAGGTAAGAGATCTCACCTAGCCCATCATTTCATGAATTTATTTTGTCCATTTCACATTTTGAGGGACTTGGATGATCCCAAAGTGGTTTCGGGGCCGGCTCACACTTTTCTAGGGAAAAGGAGTGACCCAGGTCACACCTCTCGAATAGACAAGTGTGACCCGGTCACACCTGTCACAAAAACAGGTATGACCTGGGTCGCACTTGTTCGAGAGACATGCACGACCCAACTCACAGCTATCAAGAGTTTTTACATAACTTGGATTGCACAAAAAATACCGACATGAGCGACTTGGAGCATAATGGAAATTTTTTGCTGAACGTAGTCTGACTGGGACTTTTGGGATGTGCAGGATGCCTCCAGTTGGATGGTGGGAGAGAGACATTGGGGACCTCAAAGATAAGGTTGAGGATGATGGTGCGGTACATGATACACTCACCTAGAGTGAACTGCTGAAGTTATTCCATATTCCTCTGATGTGTTCAACAAAGTTATTGCCGAAAAACCTAGTGATATTTTGGGATAGGGGTTCAGAGTTCTTCATCATATAGGGTGAGCAGCTGGAGATCACCCTCCAAGATGTTTAATTTTGACTGGCCTCCCATTGTTGGGTGTTGTCGATGATATCTCGCGGAAAATATCGAGGGGGGTGTTGATGGATGACTTGTGTGCTTGACATTACTATGACACAGCTATTTGCATGCGTCATACATACTGGTGTGTGACATCGATATTATGGAGACTCATGTAGTAGCATCGATGGTGCTGTGGATATTAGGATCATAAGGTACACACAAGATCTCAGGCAGCTAGTTACTGATGGTCGAGAGTGTGCTGAGGGGAACCTACTATGGATGGGCTAAGATGTACTTGAAAACAATTCAGAATGGTTTAAACTGGAACAGATTGGGGAATGCGGATTTCTACTTCCCATACTTTTTGTGCTCATTCTTTTTCAAGCGGTTACTGAAACTGTGACCGCATCTGGTGGTGCACAACGAGGGACCACGTGAGCCTCGAATGAGGCGATGGTGTGAGATGATTATCAGGGAGGGAGGTGGATTGGTATGTTGTTTATTCACCCAATAGCTTTTTTTCACACTAGCGACAACTTCCTATCCTCATAGAGGATTATCCATATGAAGGCATGGACTACCTGGGAGATCTGGAGAAGCCTCAACCTCCTGAATAGATATGGGGACTAGATGGTATGCATACATGACTCTTTGTGGTTTCATAAATATATATTTTACTAGCATAGTGGTAGATTGGTCATACATGTGATTAAGACTGATGACATATTGTGTGCATGAGTAGATGAGGGACCATATCCTCCAACGTGATACCAAAGACGCAGGGGCATAGTGGAGGGGTTAGATCCACCTGCTCATGGGTAGAGGAGGTGACATAGTGCTACGTTAGAATCATTGTGGTTAGATATGGAGAGGCTACTGGAGAGGGTCATCGACGATGGGTGGCAGTACCTAGACGACGACGAAATCGATGTGTGATACCGAGTCCCTCCTGAGTGGATCTCTCTGATGAGGAGTATCCCGGTGGCTGTTGAGTATGTTAGAGCAACGACACAAGGAGATGTGCCGATTGATGAGGAGATATCGAATGAGGAGGAGTACAATGAGGAGGACCTAGAGTCAAAGGATGATGACTTGGACTAGCAGCTTGTGATGCTGGCCCCAATTCATTTGAGCATGGGGAATTTTGTATTATATTTATGATGAGAAAGCATGAGGGGATTCCTGTGGGGCTTATCTTTTTTGTACTGATTTTGATATTATTATATGAATGTACGTGGATGAATTTTTTTGTATTTTTATGTGTTTGATGAGTCTCTTGTTATGATGGTGACTATGCCTATTTGATGTATATGACATATGTATGCACGACTATATGATGATGCATGATGCAATTTATTTCCTATATGTGATGATTGATATGCCACTCTAGTACGCCATTAGCCATTTGATCCACAACATTATTGATACTTCTAGGAACATGCATGAATGAAATGGATTCAAAATGTCTAACCAAGTGTCTAGTGCACATGAAATTTCGAAAGAGGTAGGGATCTCATATATGGTAGTAGTTATTCAGCTAGGATATTAGCAACTGGGAGTCTAAGAAGACATCAAGGTGAAAAATACCTAAGTGAAGGGCGACGGTCAGGAGACCAGTGGCACCGTCGTACTCAACCCAGTTGTTGGTAGCAACACCAACACACGTTTCATCGATATGGATCAACTCTTGTGATAGGGAATAAATGAACCATGCGGCTGAGACAAGTTAGGAGACCATATACTTGTGCCATCAGCGAAACCAACATAGGAGGGAAAGGTAGGATCCATATGGAACAACCAAGGAAAGAAATCGTGAGACTTGTGATAAAAATGATGCAAAACAATAAATAAAAACTGTGATATAAGGGTATTTAGGTTGGTTGACTTAGGCATAGAATCTATTGAGGTAGAGCCCATTGCGTGGATTCTTCAAGAGGAGACCGTCAGAGTTAGCGAGGAGATATGCCCCCTTGCTGAGACAACGATGAATGATGTAAGGGCCATACCACATGGATTTGAGCTTCCCTTTTCGAGTCTTATAATTGTCTTGATTGTAGATGAGGACAAGGTACCCCCTCGTTAAAGGTGCGTGGGTGGATGTGGGTGTCGTCATGGGACTTCGAACGGGTCTTAGTCGCTTCGATCATTTGGAGAGCAACGCAACGATCCTCATCGATTTGTTCAAACATAAGTAGGCATTTTTCCAATGATGAAGTATCAGGTAGAAGTTCAACAACAAGGAGAAGTGACATAATATGGCATTCAAATGGAAGAACCGACTCCATGTTGTGGACTAAATGGAATGGGTAAAATCGATGGTCGTTTTAGTTGATGTTCAGTAGGCCCAAAGGGAAGAAAAGAACAAGTGGCACTGTAGTTGGTCTTGTGTTTTTCCACCATTCATTGGAGCATGGTTTTGAGGATCTTGTTGACAACCTAAACTTGGCCATTTCTCTGAGGCTAATAAGCAGAGGAATACTGGTGTTCAAAATTCAACATAGTAGAGAGCTCTGTCAAAAGAGCATCCTCGAAGTGAGAACCATGGTTTGAGATTAGCTAGAGGGGGACACAAAAACGAGTGATAATGTGGTTGAAAAAGAAGAGTTCTGTAGTTTAAGAATTACAATTGAAGGTTGGCATGGATTCATGCCTCTTGGTGAAGTAATCAACAACACAATGATGTACTTATGGCTGTCGAATGAACGAGGGTTATAGGTCATGAATTCAATTAGACATTTACAGAAGGGACCAACTGTGATGACATGATGTAGCGATGCAGGAGTTGCCCTTTCCTTTGGGGAAAATAATTGGCAATTACGACAATGTTTGACTGCATGAACACAATCAACAAAGACGGTGGGCCATAAATAAATGACACGGAGAATATTTTGGGAGGTAGCCAAACCGGAGAGGTGTCCCCCACATGCTCCACTATGACAATCATTTAGGATTTGCTTGGCTTCATCACGGGTGAGGCAATGACGTAGGATTGTGTCTACACTGCGGTGGTACAAGTTATCACCAATAAGGAGATATCGAGTAGCTTGATGCCGGATGTGATGACGATCTTCGCAACTTAAACGGGGCCCGAATTCTGGGTGCACATGTAAATAAGGATGCCCCCATACCACGGGTCCTCTTTAGAGATGACATATAAGAATTCATCAAGGATATTGATTGTTATAGGAGGTGAGGTAGACGACAATGAGAAGTCTTTCATCAAGGAAGCTAACACCAAAGCTTTGGTGCTTTTGGGTGTGACAAATTCCAAGTCGTACTCTTGTAGAATGACAATCCACTTGGAGGCATGACCTTTCAAAGGGCGATGGCTCAAGAGATAACACATGGGGTTGGAATCAGCCACAACTCGAGTTCAACTCATGAGAATGTAATGACGTAGATTTTGTACTGAAAAGATGATGGCTAGGGCCATTTTCTCTTCATGGGAGTAACGTAATGGTGGTCCAGAAAGTTTCTGAATCACATAATACATCACATGCTCTTGATGAGCATCATATTATTGGACTAATATTCTAGCGATGGAATTTTCAAATGCCAATAAGTATAGGGTAAACTCTTTGGTGAAGTCAGGAGGAGACAACAAGGGAGCATAAATCAAAGCTTGTTTCAATGCATTGAAAGCGGCTTATGCTTGCACATACCAGAAAAAAGGAATGTTGGTATGAAGCAAGCGTAACAATCCATGGACTTTCATTGCATAGTCTAGAATAAATCAGTGAAGGAAATTTTCATTGCCTTGAAGGCTCTATAGTTGGTGCATAATACATGGAGGGGGAATATCTAGGATCGATTAAACCTACAAAGGATCCATAGTAATATTGTACTGGGACACAATGAATCCTAATAAGAGACCATATGGGACACAAAACACACACTTGTGGGGGTTTAGGTGGACATTATATTTGCGACATCGAAGGAATACTTTCCGTAAGTATTCCAAATGTTGGGAACGCTTTCGATATCGAGCTGTGAAGTTGTCTAAATAGACAAGGATAATGTGAACAAGGCAGTGGAAGAAAAAAGTCACGGCTTACTAAAAAGTGAATCCAACATTTTTAAGGCCAAACGACATGGCACGATACACAAACGTTCTCCAGGGTGTTGTAAAAGGGGTTTTATACTAATATTCTTTGCGGATCTGGATTTGGTTATAACCCGAAAAAATGTTAATGAAGGAAAATACTTCATGACTGGAACATGTATCTATGGTTTGGTAAATAAATGGAGTGGGGAAGTTGTCTTTGGGAAAATCCAAATTCAAATCACACAAGACAGTATAGACACAAATGGTTCCTTGTTTTTATTAATGGGAACAGGATTGGAAACCCAAGTGGTATACGAGATGGGGTATATAAATCCTACCTGGCATAGTTTTTTGATCTCGGCTTTAATGGTAGGGGCCTTTGGCAGGTGGATGGGTCATTTATTTTGGAGAATGGGGGAAACATCAGGCCATGTGTCGATGCAATGTTCAATGATAAATGAATCAAGACTAGCCATCTCGGTATAGGACCAAGCAAAAAATATCACGGAATTCCTAAAAAAGTGTTTTGTAGGCGATGACTTCCTCAGGAGATCATGAAGCATCGATGGTGATATTCTCAACTACCCTAGGTTTCGTTGAGATATCGAATTGGATGGTTGGTGATATGTTGGCCATGTTACCCTCTTCAAAGGATTCAAGGGTCAGGATTGGGTTTTTGAAACAATTGACACTTCCACGAATAAAGTCTTTCACTTCGACAAATTATTGGTCCAACGATGAGGAAGGTTAATCGGGGATGAAAAATGATTGATGGTTTAGATCATCCCAAGGATGTCTATGAGTTGTAAGAGATTCAACGATCTCTTTGTCATTGTGAAATTTGCGCTTGGATAGATCAGAGGGATCTTCCGTGGTTGAGGAGGGAGAAGGACGACTAGAAGTGGAGATTGTATTGATGGTGTTGTTGGTGTCTAAGGAAGAGGCCGAAGGATGCATTTCCTCAAGGACAATGATTTTAGATTCACAGGAGTGCTTGTGAATGTCAATGGGCAGAGATCGGTACTCATCTAGGTTTGGGAAATGATAGGAATAATGACATATTGTCGAAAAAATGCACATGAATGGTTTGTTATTAATCGCAGGGATGGTTGGTGCATTGACAACTGGAGCATCGTCAGTCTCGACTACTGTGCGCATGTGGGTGCGAAGAGAAAAAATATCGAGACAATTTTGTGTCGCATGGCCGAGGACATTACATAAAGCGCAAGTAGGAGGTGGACATGGTTCTGTTAGGGTTTTTGGTGCCTTGCCCCCAGTTTTCATGAGAGGGGTGGGGAAGGAGTAGATGTAGGACCAGTCAGTTGTGTACTAGAAGGTGGGCATGACACTGTCTCAATAGGTTGGACTAGTGTTAACACAATTTGTGGTGTTAGGGTGGGAATGGTTGGATCAAGGTACCACATTGGAATGCCCAAAGTGAATCTTGAAAGGTTTAGAATAGCCATGACTGGTTTACTCAAAATCACTGAGGGTGGAAAGAGAAAGAGGATAGTGTGTACGGTAAATGAACCCCAATAATTCGCAGTGGTCTGTGGTTGTGGCGGCGGCTGAGGTTGTGATGAGGTCGAAAGTTTACCGTATGTGATGGTGCACAAATACGATATTCAAGTAATAGAGGGAGGAGGTGGGAGGGAAAAAAAGGTTTCCGTTAAAGGGGCACTAGTAAACAGGCTTGGACCAATGGTAGACAGGGATGGGATGGATATAATGTCTATGGTGGTGTTGATGTTAGGGAGGACATGCTCCAGAGTGGATGGTCCTTTAGGATTGTAGTAAATCAATTGGTCGATGGTCACAATTTTCTCATCATGAGTGAACATCAGGAGTCGAAAGATGGTAGAAGAAAGAGCGTGCATTTCGTACATGTAAATACATCCAAGGAGGAGGTTCTAATATAGCTAGGTGTTCACAAGCTTGATGTTAATCAACACCGTTTTACCTACCGAATCAATGGGGACATTAGTTAGAATGCCTTGTGGTTGGGAAACATGACCATCGTAAGCATGAAGGGAGGTGGTTGAGGGTCAAAGCGTTGGGTATCCGAGATTTTTCCAAATGAAGGTTGACATAACACAAGTGGATGCACCCTTATCGATGATGCATCGGTGAATGACCAAATCATGAATGGTGACAGGAAACTGGAAGGCTACGGATATGGCATCCAAGGTTCTCCTTGATCCAAGTCGAAAGTGATCAACCTAGAATCATAGGGGTCGAAGAAACTTAAAGCAGATAAAAAGGATTTGCGTTACGAATGACAATTTCTTAGGAAATCTAGAGCAGACATGGCATAGGGATACTTGTCCAAGTCATCGACACTGCTGTAAATGAGAGCGGCTCTGGAAGTGGGGTTCTTCGCAACGCAACACAAAGGGAACCTAGGGACTTTGGTAGTCCCGTCAGTGGGGGGTATTTACAAATGTAAGGACATATAAATAGCGATGGAGGTATATGACATGGAGGGGTAAATGGTTTCCATGGTGGTGCCATATTGGTTGTGTCGAGTATGTAACTTGATGTTAGACGACAATGTCATAAGACGATGGACACCATGATCAGAGGGTTGACTCAAAAAAGTGGTTGTGGTGTTTTATTGGACCAATGGTTGGGTTGCAACCATACCTTGATTCAGTAGCAGGTTCTGTGTAACCATATGCAGAGACCTTGTAGTGCTGGGTTTGGTTGTCCTGGAGCGACAATATTGGTTTCATGTTGATTTTCGACTTGTAATAGGTGGCAGACTCGATGCATCTGTGGGCACTAGTGTGTATAATGGCCATACACATCATAAATGGTACACAAATGGTTAGTCCATAACTGAGGTTTCTTCCTAGGTCTTTGTGGATGCTGGTGTTCTATGAAGGGTTTTTGGCTCCATTATTGTTAGGAGGGTTGGGTTGTTGACCACCACCTTGAGGTTTGTTGTTTCCTCGGTTCCTACCTCTTTGTCTACCGTTTGGCCATTGCAAGTAGGTTCTAGGAAATTCGGTCCATGAACGTGAGGAACATGTGTGGGAGAGAGACATGAAGAAGTGGCCCGGACTCAACTGTTGCATGTGAAAAATCAAGGGCGTAGCTAGGTTGGGAAACATTAGGGGCATTGCCGAAGTGGGGAAACATTGAAGGGGAGGCCGTGTATAGGTTGGGGTGCTAGGTGATGGACCCAATGAATCCATCAATAACATGGGATTCCCGAGGTGTATCACACCATGAGGATCCAACACGAGCAGCATTAGGTATGATGGTGTAGAGGTAACCCGATTGAGCATAGATAAAGTCAAGCTATTGTGCTTTAAGGATTGATTCTTCCTTAGTTTGTGGGTACTAAAATGAAACATCCTTGGAGATAGGGGGGACTAAGGTTTTAAGGAACTAATTAAGGAAAATCTTGTGATCTAACTGGATTTTGCACAAACTACGGTGATGATGCCACTCATGGATGCGATCTGTGATGTGAGTAGCAGTGTTTTGTCTACATGATAACATGATTTCCACACCCTCATCGTAATGAATGGGTAGTTGGAAGTACTAGAAAAACATCGAGGCTAAAGAGGAAAAATCAAGATAAGTGGCATGGGGCAACTTAATGTACCATTTGGATGCAACACTAGTGAGTGTGGGATGGAATAGTTGCATTCGGATAGAGTCGTCCACTATGCTGTTGGAGGAACACTATAAGTGGAAGGGAATAATACGGTTTTGAGGGTATTCTTTGGCCTTTCCTTCAAACTTAGGGATGTTTGAAGGGAGTTTGGTAAGCATGGGAGGCCACAATGGGTCATTAAGGAGGGGGTCATTAGTTAACCACACCAAATCAGATAGTTTGAGACTAGCCATGAATGGAAGAATAAGACTTGGGCTAGTTATAGGAGAGCCAACGATGGTGCTGGGGCCGGTGAGCATGTAGCTACCACAGGAAAATGGGCGTTGGTAGGGATGATTTTTGACAGTAGGAGTAGTCACTGGAATGGTGTGAATAAACAGAATAGTGGTAGAAGGGTCCGTGCCCCAATGCATGAGTGTAGGAATGGTGTGAACCATGGTGGCTGGAGTGGGGCCACCACTGGTGGGTAGTGAACTAGCAACAATGTGTGTGGTGGTAAGGGACCTATCAGGGCCAATGCCTATAGGGACAACATAAGTGATATTTGGTATGACAAGTGGAGTGATCACAAGTCCACTACCAACAATTCCCCACTAGAATGGGCTGGGAGGTGCACAAACCATGGGGCTAGATGGGATAGTGAACAAGGTAGGTTCGGATTGATAGAAATTTGAATTGGACTCGGATGGAGTGTATGGCTACGAAGGTGGTGAATGATGCCGAATATGGATCCAACAATAATGGTTTAAGGAACCGAACTTAGGGGTATTCCCCCTAAGTCTATGGGAGTATCATGGTGGATAAATGGTGGCATGATGGTGTGTTATATGATGAATGGAGGATCAAGGGTTTCAAACACAAGCTCAAAATTGCATCTACAATTGAGTGTGTAGAAGTAGAGCTGATAAATGGTGGCACACATGCCAAAAATGAAGCTCTAAAACCGAACTGTAATAGCATGTCACAACATGTGATTCTACTACAAAGTGATCATAAATCCAACAAGCAACACTACCTATAAAGAAAATGCCGCACTAACCTATGGGGTATAAGTGAAAGCAAGCTCCTAGCCACATGATGGAAGCCCCTCACAAATCGTATCCCCTGCTGGGTGGTGAAATCCATAGTCAAACAATACGAAATTGAAGAACCAAAGGCTAAGAGAATCCCGCTACCGAGAGGGACCTCGGGCAAAAGAGCCCGAAGAGACTAGAAAATATGCTACCTCATTAATGACACATTCGTGATGGTTTAGTGGCACTTCATGTAAATTTGAGCACATAGATCTGTAGACAAATACACAACTCACAAAGTAGATCTCACAATTTACTCAGCAATTGAAGAATGAAATTGTGCCAAAAAGGCTTGCAGCTGTGAATGCTTTCATTAATCAAAAAGTAATCCGATGATAATTACAATGAAGTAAAATGGCTTTAATAGCCACATGAAATTCGAATCCACATGAGGAAATTCGAATTGATAGACTCTACTTGACTGTAGGTAACTAAGACCTTGTCTAAATCACTATCGGAGGACTCAATAGTTAACTGACCTTGTCTAAACCATAGCCGGAGTTCATCGGAGCTCTAAAAAACAACTCAAGTGCTACATTCAGTGTTGCCTAAGGTTAACTGACTGTGGTAGGTGAGAAATGTGCCCCACATGAGTGCAGTAGGGTAAACCTAGCACTAACTGAATGTAGAGGACTAGAACTAAATGTATGACTCCTACCTTAGCTTGACTAGTCATTAACTCAAGTGAACTGACCTTGGTTGGTTTCGGCACTCCCAGTGGCTTCCTAAATTGTAGGAATTGGTCTAGGAGGCTCCTAAACTGATGCAATCAAGTGCAATCAGTGGCAGTGAGCCTCAATTAGTGTTCCCCACACTTTAGTAACTGAAACATGTGCCCCAATTAGGTCAAGTGGACCCAATGGTGTTAATGACTATAAACAGACTGGATGGACTCCCGATTTAAACATGACTCCCAATTTAGACATATGACCAAATTTGGACAAGGGAGGATTAATAATCCTAACACCCCCCCTGAATGCTAACTTGGGAAAACTGTGGGCCTTGGTAACTAAGACCATAGTTCACTCATTACATCAAGTAAAATAAAGTAACTGCTTAATACAAGGAGTTGGGGCAAAAACCACATGGGAAAAAATCCCTCCCTCTAGCTAAGCAGGTAGAATTAGGTCTCAAGTTTGAAAAACTTGAAAATATGTTGCTGCAATATTCATCTTTGTGAGGTAGTGAAGCAGCATGCATGGTGTGTTGTGCACAGGTATTCTGGGGCCTGGCATGTAGACTTATCCTTCTTCTCCAAAAATGATGATGGGAGGAAGGAGGAATGTAACCTTTGTCTCTTGCTGGATGAAGAGGTGTATGATCATATCCATTCTTTTGAATGTAGTAAGACTGAGCCCTTGCCATATAGAATCTTACAGGGAATCTATTGCATCTCCCTAAAGGAGGTAAGATAGCAAGACATAGCGCAAGAGTCTTTCCTTTCTGAGTGTCAGGTGAGTTTCCAGTCATCTTCCTAGCTTCTAGTTTGGAAGTAGGGACTGAATCTATATCTGAGTCACCCTGAATCTCAAGGTCATAAACTGATATAGATATATCTACAATACTAGTAGAAGCTGTAAAAGAAGTAGATGCAATGATTTTACCTTCCCTTGCAGGTGGCTGCTGAGAGTGCACTAGTTCTGAAGGAGGCATGAAATGTGAGAACTCAAATGCTTTTGAAGCATGATTTGTAGTACCCTTTGCTATGATGCTCCCAGTAGAGATATCTGTGATCTCCACTAAGTCAGGACCAAAGATCACTCGCTTTGGAGATCCAGTATGGGTAATCTGATAGACAGATAACAGGTTTGAAGCTAGGGAGGGAACAAATAGCACATCTTTGAACCTTCCATGTTCAAGTTGGATGGATCCCTTCCCCTTTGTTTTGACTTTACTGTTATTACCCATATGAATACTAGGACCATCAAAGGACTGAAAACAAGAGAATGATTCTCTGGATGCAGCCATATGGTTGGAAGCTCCAGAATCAATGAGGAAGATAGGTGCTGATGTGCACCAAGCCTTCAGTGCATGTCCTTTCCTTTGGTATTCTTCTTCTTCTTATTCAGAGTCATCCTTCCTTGCACTAGCAGGTACAGAAATGTTGTGCTTTTTCAAAAGAAGAGCCATTTCATCAAGTTGTTTTCTCATACAGGAGCTTTTTGAATGGAATCCCCTTCCATAGTAAGAGCAAAGGACCTTGTCTTTGCCATTCTTATTTCTTCTCTTAGAACCTGAAGGTTCTTTTGACTACTCTTTCTTCATAGGGGACTCATCTCTTTGCTTCCCTTTGTCATTAGCCACCTTATCTCCTCTTGCAACTAGAGCTAGATATTTGGGAGATCGAATTATCCCCATTTGGATCAATTTATCATTCTCAGAAATAAGAGATTGGATGAAAGAATTAAGAGTGGGCATCTTCCAATTTGGAGTAGTGAGCCTTATTGTTTGGAAGGTGGATACAAATACTGAGTAGTCTGCATTGAGCTTTGTGAGAATAGCGAGGATGAGCTGATCTTCATCCTTCTCCACTTTGCATTGCTTCAATAGATATATCAAATTCTTGAACTTTGTGAAGAATTCATTCAGAGATTCAAAATTGGATGGATTGAGAGTAATCAGATCATTTTCTAGCTGATGGATCCTCATCTCATCATGCTTATCAAATAGGGAGGCAAGCTTGTCCCAAACCAGCTTGGGAGTCTTCAATTCTAGGATGTGGAACCAAATATCTTTAGAGACTGAGAAGAGCAAGTGTCCATGGGCTTCATCAAGCTTGTTCATGTACTTAGCTTTGTCTTTATCTAAATCTGGCTCTTCCTCTGTTTCTTCTATGAGTCTAAAGAGCCCTTTGGTGCAGAGCATTACCACCATGTCTGCCTTCCAATGGTGATAGTTGAAGGGAGTGAGAGGCTCTATTGGATGAGCCATTTCGAATGTAGTAGGAAGAATTGAGTTGGTGTAGCGAATGCAGTGATAAGAAAGGGCTGCTTGTAGCGAATGCTGTAAGAAAAGCTGATAACCTATCACACAATCAAACATACAAAGTAAGGTCGACAGTCTACACTTTTGGAATTTCCTTCACACCCAGCATAGTTGATCAAGCAAGCTTGATAAAAAATTTCCTAACTTGAGATATTAAGTGGTAAATTCTCCGCTTCTGGTGCAGTACTGGAAAGAGAAATTTCCCAAAAAAAATGATCCGGCTAGAGATATGAGGAGGAGAGGAGTCTTGTCCACCGAGGCTCTGATACCATGTAAATTTGAGCACATAGATCTATAGACAAATACACAACTCACAAAGTAGATCTCACAATTTACTCAACAATTGAAGAATGAAACAGTGCAAAAAAGGATTGCAACTGTGAATGCTTTCATTAATCAAAATGTAATCCGATGATAATTACAATGAAGTAAAATGGCTTTAATAGCCACATGAAATTCGAATCCACATGAGGAAATTTGAATTAATAGACTCTACTTGATTGTAGGTAACTAAGACCTTGTCTAAATCACTATCGGAGGACTCAATAGTTAACTGACCTTTGCTAAACCATAACCGGAGTTCATCGGAGCTCTAAAACACAACTCAAGTGCTACATTCAGTGTTAACTAAGGTTAACTGATTGTGGTAGGTGAGAAATGCACCCCACATGAGTGCAGTTAAGTAAAACTAGCGCTAACTGAATGTAGAGGACTAGAACCGAATGTAACTAACTCCTAACTTAGCTTGACTAGTCATTAATTGAAGTGAACTGACCTTGGTTGGTTTCGGCACTCCCAGTGGCTTCCTAAATTGTAGGGATTGGTCTAGGAGGCTCCTAAACTAATGCAATTAAGTGCAATCAGTGGCAGTGAGCCTCAATTAGTGTTCCCCACACTTTAGTAACTGAAACATGTGCCCCAATTAGGTCAAGTGGACCCAATGGTGTTAATGAATATAAATAGACTGGATGGACTCCCGATTTAGACATGACTCCCAATTTAGACATATGACCAAATTTGGACAAGGGAGGATCAATAATCCTAACACTTCATACCTTTAGTCCTCGACACCCGATATGGTCCTCAACATGCATGCAGAGGACTATGAAGGGTTACCCTTTAATACAAAATGGTGTGTGGTATTCCACCATGACTTTTGGAACCCCTTCGTTGTTGCTTACCCTCAAAGAGTGGGAGGCCCCTCGATAAACTAGTTGTGACCATGTCAACAAATACTAGAGGATTTTGGTTCCCTAGAAGACAACAACTATGTATCATATGTAAGTGACAAAGGGGTGTTATTTGGATGCCTATCCCCAATGTCCTAACTTAACTACAATATTATTTTTGTTCTCAAATGAGGTTACAATGTTGGTTGAATTAAGATAAATTTTAGGCTCAGCTTGGGGTCATGAACCAAGCGTTTATTTTAACGTGTGAGATGTGTGCATAAGTGGAGTGTGATATCTATAAACCAAACGCTCTCATGCCAGGGATGTATATTCTAAAAAATAAAGAACAATACTAAAAGTAAATGATTTTTAACATAGAAACTAATTATGCAAGTAAAAAAGCACACAAGGAACTTCTGTAGGGTGTAGGAAACACATGAGTGGTCTCAACTACTAAGCTCGACTCACATAGGCTCACATACAAGCAAAAGGGGTCTAAAACACACACCAAGGGGATGTAGGCAATTATATCTAGGGAAAATACAGCCAATACAGGGGCATATCACAGATAGGGGGTTTGGAATGGATCTCAAACACCTTAAACAAATGGAAAAACTGCAGGTCACACCTGTCGACGGAACAGGTGTGGTCGGGATCACACATGACTAAGAAATAACCACGACCGATACGAAAAATAGACAAATGCAGGTCGCACTTAACAGGGGTTTTCGCGTGACAAATCACACCAAATATGGTTACAGGAGTGACCTGGGTCTCTCTGGATGGAAGGACATGCACGATATGGACTTTGTATCTTGGTCACACTTATTAGGGAAAAGGGTGCAAACTAGGTCGTGCTGATGAAACAAAAGGGTGTGAACTGGGCTGTGTCTTTTTGCCAAAAATGTGCGATTTGGTCGTAAATGCAATTTTTTTATGAAAAAATGTCGATTAGGGCCTTGGGAGAAGGTACCGGGAATGGACTGGTTCAGTTTGGCCGAAAGGGGGTCCGATCTATGACATATGAGGGCACCCAAGTAAAACAAACCAACAAAAACACCTGCAAAAACAAAGCTCTAAGAGGATTGAGCTAGTGGAGCTTCCAAAACTATATTGGATATCTCTCTCCATCTACGTGCAAAAGCACCTACCTTAGATCAACCAGATCTAAGGCTAGAGTCATAGTGCAAGGGAAGTACTCAACCTTGATTATCAAATAAATAACACTCAATGTTTTTTAGATTTTATGATTTTATTCTAAGTAATAAAAAGAAATACAATGTACATTTTATAATATGGGCCACTGTAGCTGTTTGAGGATGTGGTCCGACGACTCCCACGATCCGGTTCTTCGATCTTCTCCAATAAGGGTTGTCACCGGGAAAGGAATCAAGGGTTGCATGGAGTAAACTCAACATGCAACATGGGATGGTATGGAAAAAGGTGTAGGAATGTAAGATTCTGGAACCATGTAATGGAAAGGGAAAAAGTTCAGGAATGTTTGTGGGGAGACCTTCAGAATGTATTTATGGGATGATCTAGGATTTTGTTTCCCATGGTATTGGTCCATGGTTTTTCATAGTGTATGGTATTTTCCATGGTTTTTGACCCATTATCATTTTAGGGTTTTTTGGTCCTTTTTGGGAGAATGGGGGTTATGTTGCAATAAATTCCCATCTTCCCTGTATTTATGAGTGAAGGAATAATGATGTTTTAGACCAATTTGAGTGGAATTTAATTGTGAAGGTCAAAATAGAGGGAATAATGGTGGGATTATGATGTATAATTATGGTTTGGACCATAGAGAGCTATGTGGACAATTTTTGGTGCCGTGGATACTGGGATAGAAAGGTACACACAAGATATAGGGCGACCAGTTACCGATGGCCGAGAGTGTGCTGAGGGGCACCTACTATGGGTGGGCCCAGATGTACCTGAAAACCGTTCGATGTGGGTTGAACTAGTCTAGACTGGTGGATGAGGATTTCTACTTCTCATCCTTTTTGTGATCATTCTTTTTTGAGCAGTTACTGACTCTCTGAGCGCATCATGGCAGTGCGCGACAGTGGACCATGCAAGCCTCAAATGAGGCGGTGGTGCGAGATGATGATCTGGGAGGGAGGCATCTTGGTAGGTCATTTCTTCACCTGAGATATTTTTGCACAGTGACAAAAGATTCCTATCCTCATAGAGGATTATCCATATGCATGCATGGACTACCGGGGAGATCCAGAGATGCCTTGACCTCCTGGATAGATATGGGGACCAGATGGTACGCATACATGACTCTTTGTGGTTTCAGTCATATATATTTTACTAGAATATTTGTAGCTATATCATACATGTGATTGATATTAATGACATACTGTGTGCATGTGCAGATGTGGGACCACATCCTCCAGTGGGCTACCAATGATGCAGGGAAAAAGTTGAGGGGTTAGAGCCACCTACTCATGGGGAGATCCATTTGGTAGTATGTGTCCATGTGTCATTGGTACTAACAGTGAAAAGAATTGGATCATCACCATTTTTTTCCAACATTTCCAACTCTACATTTCATGTACGTGACTCATCTATAACTTTGTAGATAATGATTTATTTTAAACCATTTTCTCCTTTAAGAAGAGAAACTGTATCAAAGTTTGGATCCTTCCCATTAACATACTGGAGAATTGAACAACCTCGGATTTGATAAGGTATTTCCATATCATTAGGTTAGTTCTCAACATCATTACTGCTGGATAAATCATTGCCACTCCAACAATAAGTTTTTGAAAGTGTATATAATTTCCGTGACTTTTGTTGTTGTATAGACAATTGTTACTTCATTTTTCATCTCTTTTCTCATTCAGCATCCTCTTCAGAAAGTATTTAAAAATATTCTTCCACAACCTATGGAGGAAATGAATTCCATTCTTTATGTGGAAACATAATAGACTCTGTATTGGATATATGATCAAATTTATAAGAAGTAAAATTCTGCAATCACGACAAGAAGCCAAAATGGCCTACACAGGTTGCACATGATCTCTTAATTGGAAAGCAAGAGTGAAAAAATAGAGTATTTATAAAGGCATAATATAAATACTACATAAATTCTAACCTTTGGTAAAAGCCATCGATCTCTTTTCTCCTTCCAACCAATCTTTTAGATTCACATACAGATGGTCCAAACTGATTTATGCAACAAATAATAAAGGGAAAAGTTAATTACTCTTCATATACAGTACCCGATAAATCATTTTATAGACTACTTAAATACAAAAATTGCACACAGGTGGAAGGTGCATGAGGGGTTATCTTTGACCCAGGTGGGAATATCATCTATTCTTATACTTGGGGATTGGGCAAAAAAATGAATAATCAAGTAGAAGGGATTGTCTTTGGGGACACTTGGATTTCCATCAATATAATGCACAAAATTTACGAAAGGAGAGATATTCATCTTGGCAGAATCTGGAAAAGAGTATTATCCTTCATATCAAACATGGAATTGGTATAATTTTATCATATCAAGCGAAACAACAATCAATTGGCTGAAAATTGGTGCATTACTACACCATTCGATTAACAGGAAAAGTAAAAAAAAATATTGTCAGTCTATCACTATAACATCAATTTTTTTCATAATATTTCAAGGCAATCAATTTTGGTTTGATCACAAACCTGTTTATGGGTTTGTAGAATTTTTTCAAGCATGGTAAGAATGCAATTTTTTTTAATTATAAAAAAGTGAAAACAATTTCTTACCGGCCATATTACTAAACCATCAATCTTGGTAAGAGGATTTCAACGCGGTCTAATTTGGTTTGATTAGAGAACTGATGCATTGAATCAATTGTCCAATAAGCAGTCCATCACTTCACCAATAGATTAACAAAAAAAGAAAAAAAATATTGTCATTTGATCACTATACCATCAATTTTTTTCATAAGATTTAAACACAATCAGTTTTGGTTTGATCTCAGACCTGTTAATGGGTTTGTAGATTTTTTTTTAAGGTAGGGAAAGAATGTAACTTTTTTTAAACACAAAAAAATGAAAAAAACACTTACCAGTCGTATCACTACACCATCAATGTTTTTAAGAGGATTTCAACACGGTATGATTTGGTTTGATCAGAGAGCTGATGCGTTGACGAGTTCACAAATTTAATTCAAGCAGGGTAAGATCTAAAACACTACACAAGTTTACATATTTTGTTCAAGGTAAGATATAAAACAAAATATGTAAATTTTTTAAGCAATACATGGTTCCTCTACAATGCATATTTTGTAAGCAATAAATGTTCCTCTGTACTTACAATCAACTCTGAAACATAAAAGAATTTGAAAATATATAACCTAGGGCACACAAAATTGGA
Source organism: Pseudotsuga menziesii (assembly GCA_001517045.1). Lineage (NCBI taxonomy): Eukaryota > Viridiplantae > Streptophyta > Pinopsida > Pinales > Pinaceae > Pseudotsuga > Pseudotsuga menziesii. The sequence continues at coordinate 345,679 of LPNX010767356.1, read as the reverse complement.
TTTTTTCTTCTTCTTACCAATCGATCATGATAGCATCAATTTTCTTCATAGGATTTCGACAAAATCCTATTTGGTTTGATCATAGACCTAATGTGTTGACAGGTTCCTAGATTTCATTCAAGCAGGGTAGATTAAAAAAAGACACATTTCATTTGGAAACATATTTTGGGTCTGGTATTTTGGGGGAAATAAAAAAAATATGAAATTGGAGGGATTTTTCCATTGTTACCCGCTTTTGAAAATTTTGAATTAACCCCACATCGAATCGTGTGCAATCAGAAAAAATTTCATGGGGAAATAGGGGTTTGAATAAATAATTGATTAGTGATGTTAATTAACTTTTAAATAATTTTTTTTTCATTCCTTGTTTAGGATATATTTTGGGGTGGTAATATCTTATTGTTGCTTTGTTTTAGCAATATGTTTTTGGACAAATTCGGGTTTTGAAAAGGTGAAAACTAAGCCAATTTCATGGCTTTCCTTGTTTGTTTATTTTTATGTTTGTAATTGGGTTATGGGGTAAGTTATCAGTATCAAGAACATCCAATGATTGTCTAGGTGGATATATGATTGAGAAAGGTGAATTAATTGGGAATTTTGATATGCACAATAAGTAAAATCACAACATACATACAAATGCACTCAAAATGTTTGACGAAAAGTGACAAAATTGATTATGGGAATAAATCGACACCCAATTTAGTCCACCATTTATGAAATTTCATGGGAGATATTAAAAAATGTTTTGTCACTTGAAAATCAAATGAAAACCATTATATATCATCACATTTCGTATTTCATGGGTTCTGTTGGGAATTCATTTTGGAACCTAAAAGCATCGATTTTTTTCTCTCCTTTGGTTACATATCTATTGGGAATCAATTTTTGACTCTCAACCATTTTTTATCATTTGAAAATCATGTTTAGGAAACCCAACAATTGTATGACTGTCTCAAAAACGTTTTTGTGTGCCCAACTGTAATAAGTGTGTCTGAAAGTCATTTTAGCATGCCCAACTGCTATGAATTCACCCTAGAATGGTATTTCTTTCACCCAGTTGTCCATATCTCTCCCAACAATCATTTCCCTTGCTGTGTGATGAAATTCCATTAAGAATCAAGATCTGTTGGCCATATCCCAAGTGCTAGCCTTGTCTTTTATTTGGATGGTTTGTTGGTAATGCACTTCAGATATGAAAACCAAGCCTTTGAACAAAGTTTTTGTGGATTGAGTTATCCATTTTGATAGGCTAAATGGTAATTATGGTGAATTGGATTGTGACAAATTGGAGTATTTCACTTCGCATAATAGTTATAAATAATATGATTATATGAATATGCACTCGAAGTGTTTGAAGTCATGCTTCAATGAAATAGAATTTGGGCTTAAGTCAACACCAACTAAGTTTTTCATTAATGAAATTCTTGGAATATCATCAAAACCATTTCGGTAATGAAATCAATTGTTTGTGGAATGAAACCAATTCATCGTTTTGGTTGGAGGAATGTTATTTTCCATTTCCAACAGAATGCTAAGTTAAACATGTTTTTGGATATGAAATCAATTATTTGTTTTAACTTACGTATTTAGCATTGACATATTTTATTTTATAATAGTAGTAGCTTTACTCTAATAATGTTTAGACAACTATCTTTGGAACCTCATATTTGAACCATAACTATGTAAATTGTTGTCATTCATTCCCAATTCCTCCTTGGTCTTTATGATCTATGTTTTCCTTCACTCTTTTGATATGTTTGTGAAACAAAATTGTTAAAGGTATATATTATCGTTTCTATGTCAATAGGAGGGAAGGCACTTTGGTGAAAAGTCAACTGAAATGTTTGAATTTAAGTAATACCAAGTGAGATCCAAATTTGTGTGACTATCTAGAAGGAATTTTTAGTCTATACTAGAGTTATTTTCCCATACTTTGCTAGTTGTAGCAGAAGTTGCTGTGAACAAGGATGAAACATGTTTTATTACTACACAAAGCATCACAAAGAGGTTGAACCCAGAACATGGGAGTGAATTTATTTTAGTATCCTATCGTTTTAACACACCAAGTTTAATATTATAGCTTTGATATATTATATCTTGGTGCAAATAAATCTTGTCATGGTGGATATCATTCCATTATGCACTAGGGTTATTTAGTTTACCAACTATTAGTAAATGTTTTGATATTTATCTTTTCTTTGATGCATTGTAGTGATGCATATTTTATGCATGAGCCTAGCAAAAATACCAAATGCAAGTTCTTGCTTATTTAATCTCTACAAACAATGGTGTTCTTAGATGATTACCCATTTTTCAATATGTTATGTGCAAAGATAATTCACTTGGAAAATATTTAGAGAAGGTAATGCTTGAAGAAAATGAAGAAGCTTCCAACTTAAGGAATCTTAATGAGAGGTGGTTTGAGAAAATAAAAAAATAAAAGAGGAGTAATAAGATTACCATGACCTTAAGGACACAGTCTAAAATCCAGATAGCAATGGATAACTTTTACGCTTGAAGGTTAATAATCAATGTTTACCTATCCAAATCTATAAACTAATGAATGAAAAGAAGTCGCTACAGAACAAATTAGAAAAATCTACTAAAAAGGAACCTGTAACCGATAAAGAAACATTGATTGATTTTGTTGAAATAATACGGTCATCATATGTAAGAATCAAGATGTTGGACAAAGGAATTAATATAGATCCAATCAAAATCTTACCAAACAATACCAGATATAAGGATACCTTAATGACATCCTAATTATAAGAGTCAATTCCTTAACCAATCAACATATCAACATCAATGAAAAAATTGACTTATATTCCGAAGGATACTCATTCCAAGACAATTCAATCTCAAAGTAGAAGTCATATTGGAAATCACAATACAATAGGTTTCTCTATGAATGCTATAAATTTTTAGTTACACAGAATATCATATAAGGGTGGGTAGGCTCTTTCAAAACTTGATCGTTCTACTCAATGCTTAAAAGATCACACCATTTTGTATCATTTTCCCTAACTAACTTAAGAATGAAGAATCGTGAGAGGTTATTACAAGCCATAACAAATACATAACTTTAGTATTCTATGAGGATAAAGCGTTTTTAAGGGGAAAACAATGTGATAGACATAAATAAATTTAAATATGCATCAAATAACAACAACAATACTAATGAAAAGACACATTTAATGAAGTGACATGGCCTAATGAAAAGGTATGTCTATTAACCCATGGTGATTCGTCAACACTTATTTAAAACACACCGTCCCATGGCATTATATCATCTCATCTTTTGTATAATTGTCCTTATAAATTATAATATGTTGTCCTATTTAGTTAAATATTCAAAAGTTGAATTATTATCTTTATGGAGAAATAAAAACTATTCATTTCAATTGTCTCATAATATCATTGAATTCATCCACATTTCACAAACGTTCCATAGCTATATAATCTCTTTGTTGTGGACATCTTTGAAATAATCTACTTTCATAAGCCTTTAAGCCTTGAACGCTAACATGAAAATATTTTTAACTCCATTATTAGAACCAATACCATTTGTTTGCTCCACATTAAATGTGATCTATAACTTATCAAAGTATCTATTCAACATTATCAATGTATTGTAGGGAGCATTCAATGCGACTCACTATATATATTGTAATACATTATCAATGTATTGTAAGGAGCATTAATGCATCTCACTATATATTGTGATACATCTGGTTCAATAAGACACCCGTTTCTTCTAAAGGCATTTGTACACCACTTACCATACAATAATGTAATATATCCATTAAAAAAACTTTAATAATGTTCACAATGATACATCGACATTTGATGTAATTATTATGCAACTAGTTATATCTTAGTAGGTTATTTCCCTAGCTAATTTTAAACTATCCAATAGTAAGTCTACATAATGTTCAAAACCTAACACCCCAAAAGACATTAAAACTAATTGCAACACAAACACAGATAGATGTTATAATGCTTTTTAGATCAAAATTATAATTTTTCATTAATTATTAATATTCATATATATATATATAACCTTGAATTAGGATTTACATATGATGTAGTAAAGCCATCTTTGTGATAATATGAACATTGAGGATGAAAAACACTTCCTCTCAGAATGCCTTGCGTACACCCACATTAGATCTCAGTTTCATAATCTTTGATGCAATCCTGACCTTCCTATCTTTTTAACTTGTCAAAATTATAGTGAGCTCGGGACGCTTCTCTCCAAGCTCTTTGAGCATAGAAATACAATTTTAAAACAAACTAAATAATTTGTTTCTTTGGGTCCGATATACCAAAGTTTGGTCTGGAGTGGACGTTAACCATCATCATCTGTAAAACATACAACACATGGCATATAACCTTAAATTATGATCTACATATGATGGAGTAAAGCATACAACACATGGTAAGGTATTGAAAAATTCAATTATTTTTTCATTGTTTTTATTATATACTTAAACATAACCCCTATAGCTACATAATTTTTACATACTTAAAATTAGTATCATATCAACTAGAATGAGTACATTATATTCATACATATATTACTTAATATTATTTAATTAATAAGTTAAAAGATTATTTAATATAATACATATTATTATGTATTATAATATTATTAATTATGTTAAGAATAATTAAGTATTCTATAATCAAGTAAAACAATAAAGTCATTTACTTAATTAAATAAAATATTTTTTTATAAAATTTACAATTACAAAACTTAATTAAAATAAAACAATATTAAAACACACACATATAAATTTACTATAAAATATATCTACAATACAAACTTCAATCAACATCATACAAACTTCAAATAACATCTACAATATTAAAACAAATATATATATATATATATATATATATATATATATATATAAACTTACTATAAAATATACCTGCAGTACAAACTTCAATCAATATCATCATAGATAAAAAAAATTTAAATCAAACATAATTTGCAAATCTAATAAATTATTTAAAAACAATATTAATATAAATATATATAAAATAAATTACTATAAAATATACCTGCAATACAAACTTCAATCAACTATATAAGGAAAAATTTAAATCAAACATCACTTGCAAATCTAATCAATGATTAAAAAGTAGATACGATCATTTAAAAATTAAAAAAAATGACTAAAAATAGATAAAATATGTTGAATGTGAATATATATCTGTTTCATATGTTATATCTAATACCTCACTCATAGAGATGGCTCGTAAAGATCTTCACCCTATGCAACCTAGTCATACTACAGCGGAACCCCCTCATTCCTAGTATGTGAGTAAGTGTCCCTATGGGGTCCTCTAGGCAGGTCACTAACCATCCATGTGGCCATCTTGCTTACTCAGAACCCAAATCTCGCGTCTACCTCATCACAGCCTATCTTCATTGCATCTATATATATATGTAGAATTTCTGTATGATTACGGTGGTGGTCGTATTCTCATTGTATCTTATCTGATATGAAGATTGACTTCAGCTCATGAGTTTGGTATCTATGTAATGCAGTTCGTTAAACAACATGGAAAATTTCTCATAAATGAAAAAAATATATATATCTATACATACATGTAGAGACCACCCCAAGTAAGGTAACCAAGTTTATCTGTAATTCGAATCTTCTTCTCCATTTATTCTTTTCGAATTACATGGAAACAACACAAACCACCTCATGTCAATGAAGTGCATTCTTCTTCCAACTCTTAGGGCGTTAAAACGTTTTGACTAAGGTCGGTGAAAGGTAAGGCACAGTGTAAGCATAGATGACAAATTTTCCATTATAAAAAATGATTAAAAATAGATTAAATATGTTGAATGTGAATATATATCCAAGATTCTCTCCCAAATAGAGCACTCAACTTGTGTGGATAAAATTACACTTTTTGCCATAAATATTTCTCAAAGTAGCTTAAAAAATATTAATAGCGAAAATTAATAATTAATGTGTAGTGTATCATTTATATTAATTATAATATTAAATGATTTTTTTTCTTAGAAAGGATGTGACCTTTGACATGGTGTTATCTTTGTCTAATACTGCGTTGTGGGTAAATTTGAATATTAAGCTCTTGCACATTGAGATTTTGAATTGGATTAGATTGAAATGGAAACCTTTTATTAAGAATGTTTGAAGGGTTTAGAGGTTGATGAACGATTAGATATGTTTTCAAATTTTTTTGGAAGAAAGATAAACAAAAGATTGAAGAACTTTTTTTGGGTTATTGAATATGACTCTTTAGTTTTGTTTCGATGGCATTTGGGTTTTGATCTTTTGAAGGAAAAGATACCGAAGGGGCACCTATGGGTTAATATGCCTGGTTTTCCCCTTCATTGTTGGATCCTTAAGTTCTATATGGCTGTGGTAGACTCTATTGGTCGGTTTATTCTCATGAAAGAGGAGCATTTGTTGGCATCTAACTAGAAAATCCATCGAATGCTTGTGGAAATTGATATAAAAGAAGGTTTACCTGAGAAGATTTAATTTATTTGGGAAGGAGGTGTGTTTATCCAAAGATTGGATTATTGGAAAATCCATTTTCACTGTTGCGGGTGTCGATAGACAGGTCATCCAAAGGCAAAATGTCCAAATAATCCGTATGGGGTTTTGGAGGACGAGTTGCAGGATCCATCCATTTTGGAAGAACTTGACGGGATGGACTCAAGTCTAAATTTCCCTATTCCATTGGATCCATACTTGGTGTCTTTGTTTTTGGGTAAGTTTTATCAAACTATTTCGATTCTTTTAAATTTCTCCCAAATGAAGAAATTTTGAGGGTTTTAAAGTTAATTGGGAGGGTAAACTCAATAGGAGGGTATTGATGATCTGGTGACGGTCCTTTCAAATTTTGAGAACCATTTAAATGAATATTGTCACACAATTCCTTTGTTGGAGAATGGGGGAGAAAATTATGTTTTCTTTAGTCCCATGCAAAGTCGGATGATAATTTACAAGTGGATTGTAGTCATGATCCAAACAAAAAATATGATCATCTCAAGCTCTCTTCCTCCCTTCAGATTTCTCTCCCCTCTCTGGTAAGTAGCCGTCCCCATTACCTATTGTTATATCGCATTAGAGGAAATTTCAATTTAAAATGGGCCTTCCAAAAATAATACAAATTCCATGTCATCATGTATTAGCCAATCAAAATTATTTAAAATTAAAAAAGGGACCACCTCCTAAACAAATTTTTAATATAAATTTGGGGATAGGTATCATAAAAAAACTACTTTTTTTGTTCATATTTTTGACATATTTCCCTGTGTTTTTACTCAAATTTCGATCGGGAGAGCTCGTTGGATGCGGAATTAAATTCCACATCCAACGAGTACCCACTCGGCATACTTTTGATGGGCCTCGCTACCCCAAAAACAAGAAATACCTGAAAAACATGATGATGACATCATCATCATGTTTTTTTCAGGTATTTCTTATTTTTGGGGTAGTGGGGCCTGTCAAAAGTATGCCGAGTGGGTAATCTTTGGATGCGAAATTTAATTCCACATCCAACAAGCTCTCCTGATCTAAATTTGAGTAAAAACAAAGGGAGATATGTCGAAAATACGAACCAAAAAAATAGTTTTTCCTTTTCTTCCTCCAAAATTAATAAACATTATTTTATTATTTTAACTATTATTTTATTAACTTTCCTTAGGAGGCCCATTTTGAGTTGAAATTTCCTCTAATGGTCTTCGAAATTGGGTAATTCACTTAATACCTTATCTCCTCAGAGTTCTCCTAACAATCGTGGTTCCTCTCCTTCCTTGAAGGGTTTTAATTCCCAAACCCCTATTCTTACCTTCTTAGAGGATAATTCATACTCTATTCCTATTTATTCCATTTGGTTGATGAATGTCACTATCAGAAAACCTCCAAAGGGTAAAAAATTGAGAAAACTGGAGTGGGTGTTTTGATAATTGAGCCGGATCAACCTCGTTTTGTCAACCATAGGGTCTCTTCCCTACTGAAAAAGGGTTTGGATGAGGGTTTATGTGTTTCTTCTTTTACTGAAATTGGGGCTCTTAGAATGGATGCAGTCCAAAGCAATGTTCCTCAATGAACCTTGTCTCCCTAAATATTTGAGGGCTCGGTAGCTCTCCCAAAAGAGTTGTTTTAAAAATAATCTTAGAGATTGTTCATCTAGATGTTATTTTTCTGCAGGAGACAATGAATTCCTCCATTAATGCTTGTGACTTATTCTTAAAAATTAAACCTTTGTGGAAATGCCGTGCTCTCGATGCATTGGGGTTGTTTGGTGGGTTACTGCTCGTGTTGAATCTAACGATGTATGAACTCAAGTTTTCCTCTTCTGATGTAGGTATTCTTGTGGCCCGGTAGGTTAGGAGGTTTGGATAAAACCATAAGAATTGTTAATGTGTATGGCCCCTATAACCATAGGAGGGCCTTTTGGGAGGCAATTGATCAATCAAGGTTGATTCATTACTATGCCATAATCCTGGCAGGGGACCTCAATCTTACCTTGTCATCGACTGAAATTTGGGGTTCAGGGAATGTTATTGATCCCTTGACGAGATAGTTCAGGTCTCTCTTTGATAATGTTGAGTTAGTGGACATTATTCCAATCTTTTTGGTTCCTACTTGGTCGAATGGGAGATTGGGTTTAGTTGGCATTGCAAAGCGGCTTGACACATTTATGATGTCTAAGAATTTGTGTGACTCCATGGGTTGTTATTGATCATGTCCAGTTGCAATTGGAGTGTCCGATCATAAAGCTATAGTTTTGCAGCTGGATTTTGATAAGAGTTTTGTTCACTATCCCTTTAAATTTAATCATTGTTGGTGAGATGATCCTGCTTTCTGTAATATAGTTGTAGAGAAATGGTGTTATTCTTCCCAATCTATTCTTATGACACCAATGCTTCATCTTGTTGAGAAAATTTCTTTACTATAAAATGAGGTTTTAAAATGGGAAAAAAGTGAAGAAGGAAGAAAATAAGAAGGATATGGTTCAGATTGAATTAGAGATGGATGAATTAACAGGTTTTTGTGGATGATGATTATTTCTTGAATCATAAAAAGGAGAGGTTAGTTCACCTTGGGTCATGAAAATCAAGAATCTTAAAACATGAAGAGGAAACTTGGTGGCTAAAAATCCATGCTATGTGGTTTGAGGCTGGTGATAACAGTACAATTTTTTTTCACAGATTTGCAAATAAAAAAAGGATTACAAACTCTATCTGGGAGCTTAAATATGAGAATGGGGAAACTATTGTTAGTAAAAAATGATTAAAGGGAGCAATAACTTAGGGTTCTGAAGAACTACCCTAGATTCTTTAGTTAATTGAAAGGTCAAATTATTGGTGAGGTTGTTAAAATTGATGAGGTCAGAGGGGTGCTGTCCAAATTTGATAAGACCAAGATCCCTGGCATCGATGGATGGACGATGGAGTTTCTACTACATTTTTTTGATATAATTGGACAAGAACTTATTAAACCGGTCGATGAATCTAGAAGAATCAAAATAATTCCCAGAAGTATGAATGTTACCTATATTACTCTTATCTCTAAACATGATAATCCAGAGTCATTTAATGACTATAGGCCCATTTCTCTCTTTAATCTCATTTACAAAGTTATCACAAATATTGTTGCAAATATGATCAAACCTATCGTGGGAAGATTCATTTGGGAAGAGTAGTTTGGTTTTCCGCCAACCAGACAGATATTGGATGCGACTGGGATTGCTAAGGAGTTTATGCATTCAGGTAAGAGAATTAACATCCAAGCTTTTATCCTTAGGATGGAGTTGATTAAGGCGTATGATTGTGTGGAATGATCTTTTCTTAGATTTATCCTTATTCAGATTGGATTTCCTCCTGAAATATACAATTGGATTATGGCATGTATTACATCGACCATATTTGGTATTCTTATAAACGATTCTCTATATTCTTTCTTCAGTTGTAGAAGAGGTCTTAGGAAGGGATGTCCGCTTTCTCCCTTATTGTTTATTTTAGTTATTGAGGGCTTGCACATACTTATCGATGAAGCTAAGAAGGAGAAAAAAATTAAATGCATTAAAATTTCGCCCTCTTTGTTCATTTACTCATATGCTGTTCATGAACGATGTTCTCATATTTGGAAGAGGTTCAATTAGAGAAAGGAAACATTATTGGTATATTATTTCCATTTTCCGTTTCACTCGGGTATGGTTGTAAGTTCTCAGAAATATATCTTTTTATATAATTGTGATGATCCGGATATTTGTGCACAAATTGCCACTCTTTTTCCCTACCAGATGTATTTGTTGGATGGTGGGTTCAAATACCTTGGGTATTTTTTGAATCCAAATAGTTACACTATAGAAGACTAGGCATGGTTGATTAAAAAAATGGGAAAATGTACAAGTAGTTGGTCCTTTAGATGGCTCTCTATTGGAGGCAGACTCGTTCTTGCTACTTCCGTCCTTAAAAGTATTCCAGTGTATTGGTTTCCCCTTATTGTAATCCCAAAATCAGTTATTTCTTGCATCAGAAAGAGAATTTTCATTTCCTCTGGGCGGGCGGGTTGGTTATCTCAAAATTCCATTTATCATCTTGGGAAAGCATTTCTAAGCCAACAAATTTAGGTGGATGTGGATTAAAAAAATTGCAATGGTTCAACAGGGCTCTTTCTGCAAATTTTTTATGGCGTTTCCTGTTTGTCGATGGTCTGCAAGGTAAAGTTATTAAATCAAAATATATAAAATATCAGCCCCTTATTAATTGGATCCGTGACCTGGTTAAGAATTATTATAATGCTTCATTAACATGGCAATGTTTTATGAAATCATATCCCATTCTGGGTTGTTCCTTATGCTGGAAAGTTGGCCAAGGATCACATATATTTTTGGGTATTGATCCTATTATTGGATTAAATATATATTTTAAACTGTCTATTGGTATGATATATGAGTTTCATAAGAGAAATATTATGGTATTATCTCAGGTTCGAAAGAATTCAATATTAACTAACGCTTATTGGATCTTGGTGCAGGATTTGGATCTCCCTGTGGATTATTCTGAGGAATGGGATCATTATGTGTTGTCCCTTTATGAAGGTATAGTTATTTATTCTCAGGAAGATACTTTGGTCTAGGACAACAATATATTAAATGGATTTGTCACGGATAAAATTGCATATGAGGTAATTGCTAAGGAGTGGATTAAAGGAATCCCACCTTGGTGGGAAAATGTTTTATGGCAATGGAGAATCCCACAAAAAAATAAGTTCTTTATTTGGATTAGTCTTCAAAATAATATTTTAACCCAGGATAACCTCCAAAGATGGGGTTTTTGTGGTCTAGGATTATGTATTTTATGTAAACAACATTCAGAATCAGTTTCTCATCTTTTCCATCATTGCACTTTTTCAAAATCGGTATGGCTGGATTTAGATATGATGATCTTGACTCAGGAAAATTGGGGTTGATAACTTATGAGGATAGTCTATTCAATTGGTTCAAGAGGAAGGTAAAGTACAAGGAATTTCATTTGTTTGATATCTGGGAGGTATGGAAGGATAGGAACAGGTCCAATTTTCAGGATATCAAGCCTTTAGTTCCTCATATTTGTTCAAAAATTGTTGCTACCTTCTTTAAATATTGCAAGCAGAGTAAGGAGAAGGGTCAAAGGGTGATGCTTAAGCCTCAATTGGATGAAAATATGTCCATTGGGTATTTTGGTGGTGCAAAGAAAGATGGTTTATGTGTATTGGGTATGTTGTTGAAAATTAAGAGAAATCACTCATTCAAGTTATGGATGGGTGTGGGAAGATGTTCAAATACTCATGAAGAATTACCTACTTTGTGGGAGTTGTTATGGTTCTCCAATAAGAGGGTAATTCTGTATATCCAAATTGTTGGTGATTCCATAGAAGTCATAGACTAGGCTAATGGTACTTCTTCACTTCATACTTTGTTTTTGGAGCACTGGATTGCTAGAGTGTTAGTTCTGATTTCGAATTTTGCTCAAATATCCCTTCAACATATTTACGAAGCTTTCAACGATGAGGCAGATAGCCTTTTAAAATAAGGAATTGGTGATATGGATGGGTTTTTTCTTTTCGAGGATTAATATATGGATGAGTCTATCATAAACACTGGTACCTATAGAGTGTTTTGAATGTTTTTATCTATTTTCACATCAATCAACTAACTAGTATTTCTTTTTCTTATCGGTCTCTATGACCAGACCCGCCAGTTTCTTATTTTCGCTCAGATTTGATTAATAGATTTTGATGTTTCTCAATGAGTGTTAGTATGTTTTATATTTCACTTTTATATTTTTATTTTGGAGGAGTGGGGATTTGAGTTATTTTGTGCCTTGCAATAAAAATATGTAATGTATGATGTAACTTTGATTCTTGGTGCAGCATCCTTGGTCCCTTGGTGTTCCATTGAGGTGAGGTAAGTTTTTCTTGCTTGGATACATCTATATCATGGTCCCCTTGATCAAATTAACCATCAGATAGACAATATATAAAACCAGGCTTCCAAATTTCGACCAATCCTTTGTTGCTATCCTCATAATGTTTAAAATCCATGCGCATAGCTAATATGCACCTTAATCTTGGTTAATTATCCCTTAATTACCTTTGTAATCAATTCTAATGGTTATAAACAACACCGATGGTTAATTCCGTCGATTGCGACATTTCCATGCCGATCCTGGTTTTTTTTTGTACATCAAAGATTGGGAGTAAAGAGCATGAAATAAGTTACCTGCAAAATATTGTCGACGCTCCGAGTCTGATCCAGGATTAGAATTTAGAAGCGTAAGATGGTCTCCATAATCCATTGACATTTTGACTTCGATATTCCGTACCATATGGAATCAAAATTCGGGAGTTGTCCTTCCTAATAGACAACTCCATCAATTAGAATAGTGATTTTGACGACATTTCAATGCTCAGATCGAACACATATTCTTCTGCACAACCAACCTGATGACCCAACATTGGCACATTGGTGTAGGTATCATTCTAATGCCCATCATGCCAACCTGCGAATTGATCCCAACATCAACCCACCGACGTAGACTCTTTGGTATGTTGGAAATAACCGCCGGTTCAACACTCAGTCAAATTTTCCAAGAAAATTCCACAATAATCTCCTTTACTTAAACTATTTTGATCACCGAAACTTGGGCATGCTTCCCGTGATTCAATGGCTACCTCAAGACCATGCCAACATGTGAATATGGCGGCATGAAAGCTTACACCACCCTTGTTATGACTCTATAGGACTCATAAAACTTATACAAGTGCAACTAATCATGCTCATCGAGCATACCATCTATCTACTAGTGGAGTTCATGCATAAACAATTTATGCAATATAGTCACAACCATAGGAAAATCATATATAGAGGTAAACTCATTTTTAGCTATGAACTTATTTCCTTGAATCATTCAAGCTATTTACCTCAGTTAATTCATCATGGATGATTAAGCATTCATCACATATATAAATTGAACATTCATAACAATGAAATAGACAATTCAAAATACAACATAAATACTTATCTTTTAGATGAATTGCTCAAGAAATTGGCTATGTGAGTGCAACATTCCATCCACCATAGGTCTTTGCCCAACCTATATTATTTTGATGAGAGACCACCCCTCAAGCTGGGATATGATATCTGCTAGGAAGGAACTATAGGGGTTCACTCATAGCCACAAACACAAATTCATGCTAAGCTAGTATCCTACTAGGTTTATCAAGCATACATGGAGGCAAGGGGAGGTGAATTCTAAGTCAATGAGATTAACCATAGAGCTACATAAATCTCAAATAGTTCAACCAACCATCGAAGCCACAATACATACCACACCCAACAGAAGAAAGGTTCCCTTCACTACTGTATAGTCCCTCAGGCACCCCTTCCCTCTAGTGCTATGCAGGGTGGGCATATAAAGGTCTGAGCTTCTAACTTAGAGATTTTCTCTTTCATTGGGTCTATCAATCCATTCATCCCAAGGGTCTCCGTAACTTCCAATTCCTCTTATCTTTCAATTACAGACCATGATGGGGTCAACTCAGTGATCCAATTCTCAAGTTTTTCGCCAATTACAGGTTTGGCTAGTCTTGTTACTGCGAAAATGGTGCACGCTGAGTTTACCTGACAAGGATGCATGCTGAGAATGCATGCTAATAATGCTAACTATGTTAGGTAGGCTCTATTTTTTTCTCTCTTACTTGCAGAGTTCAAATGGAAGGTGAGTGAATAAATGAGGATGGGATTTTAGTCTCATGCAATCCCCCTGGATCGAATTCCCATGCACAGGATTTACTTCTTAGCCAAACAATGACACACACCTGTTGTACCTTCCTTGCACTCATTTCCTTCTAATTAATCTTATGATCTGTTCCTTTAGTCATCATTCCTCAACATAACTAAATTCCAACAAAGGGAATTTAATTAGGTAGTTATTGGAATTTATGGCATAGGGGTTCACATGATAACACTTGGAAGCAATGGGTCACATCCCACAACCCCTTCACCTATCCCTAGTGGGTAGTATATCCCCTCATTCATGTTTCCTCCATAGCCATCCTTGAACATTTTATTTGTATTATATAGATATTTACATGTTGTTACATCTCCCATGGATTACTAGCAAATGGTTTGTAAAATAAAAGAAAATAAAATACAATGCTTGTCTTCACAAATAGATCATTCACTAGTAGGGCCTTGGAATTGAGCTCCATGCTAGGAATTATACATTGCATATACACAAAATTTACATAACAAGCCAATACATTCCAAGGGTCAAAATGGGGCATTACAATCCCCTCCCCCTTAAAGCAATATTGTCCTTGGTGTTCTGAAAATTGAACAAAAATGGGCGTGCCTCAGTCATGGCATCCTCTAGCTCCAATGTGGCCTCATCTTGTCCAAGGTGCTTCCATTGCACCTTTACCTAATCGATGGCGCTATTCCTGAGCAGTGTCACCCACCTGTTGAGGATGTGCATGGGATCCTGTTGGAACTCTCCCTAGGGTTCCACCTGGATCACATTCCAATAAATTACATTATTAGGATCATGTATATATCTTTTAAGAAAGGAAACATGAAATACATTGTGAACTATCATGTAGGTAGGAAATGCAATCCTATATGCTGTTGGTCCTATCCTATCAAGGATTTCAAATGGTTCAAAATATCTTGGTGCCAAGTTGGCATAACTTCCCATCTTCAAGGAAATTTTCTTTGGATTAACTCTCAATTATACATGATCCCCAACTTAAAATTATTTTTGCATTCTTTTAAAACATTCACAACTCTTCTGCCTATCCTGTGTTGCCTTTAAATTCTACTTAATATTAACAATTTATTGTTCCATTTCCTTGAGAATTTCTGGCCCAAGCACTACCCTTCTCATTGGACTATCCCAATTCAATTCAGTTCTACATCCGTTTCCATACAATGGGTCAAACAGACTCATTCCCAATGACGCTTGATGTCCATTATTTTATGCAAATTCTACTAAGTGTAGGTAATCCTCCCACTTAGATGGCTTATCCATCACATACATTCTCAACATATCTTCAAGAATTTGATTCACCCTCTCTGTTGGACCATCTGTTTGAGAATGATAGAATGTGCTAAAATTCAACCGAGTTCATAATTATTGAAATAACCCTTTCCAAAAATTGGATGCGAACTTTGCATCTTGATTGGAAACTATTGCTTTGGGAAATCCATGCAATTTGAATATTTCCTTCATGAATATATTTACTATGTCACTCTTGTTATGAGTGGAATTGACTGGAATAAAATCAACTACCTTTGAAATCTTTTCCATAACAACCATAATTGAATCACGCTTCCTCACTTTCATTGGAAAACTTGTTATAAAATCCATAGAAATTACATCCCACCTCCATTCTAGAATGGGAAAAGGATGCAATAGTCCCGCTAGATTGTTATGCTTTGCCTTGACTTCTTGACACTTTTGACACCAAGAAATGTATTATGCTATATCCTTCTTCATTCCATGCAAAAAATGTTTCTTTCTTGCTATTGTTATATTCTTTTGATATCTTGAATGTCCAGTGTATGGAATTTGATGAATTTAATCCATTACTACCTTATTCAAATCTACACAATTTAGAATATACAATCTACACTTATAAACCAGAAGGTCATATTTTCCAAGATGGTATCCTTCACACTTATTATCTAATTTTCCATGCGATAATTTCTCTTTTACTTCAAGGTAAGTCTCATCTTTAGTTTGGGATTCAAGAAATCTTGTTCTTAAATTTGATTTGCACACACTTAGTGCTGCTAAATGAAATTTTCTTCCAAGGGCGTCGTCAACCTCATTCTATTTTCCTTTTACATGTTTGATTTCAAAATCAACTCACATAGAAATTCCAACCATCAAGATTGCCTGGAATTTAAGCTTGACTGATCAAGAAAATATTTTAAGCTCATTTTTTTCGGTTTTAAGCTCACATTCTTCCCAACAAATAATATCTCCACATCTCTAGGGTGTGTAGTATGACTGTCAGTTCTAAATTATGAGTTTCATAATTCTTTTCACGCTCTTTTAATTTTCTTGACTCATAGAAAATCACAAATCCTTCTTGCATAAGCACTCCACCCAATCCTTCAATGCAAGCATCCATGCACACTACAAAATTGTTCTTTGGGTTTGCAATCTTCAAAAAATGAGTGCTAGTAAGTAACTTCTTCAACTATTGAAAGATTTCCTTACATTGTTTCTTTGCAGTGATGTGATTGGATGGACGATTTTTGAAAATACCTTAATGAATATTCTATAATATCCTGCAAGGCCCATAAAATATCTATCATACGTGATATTCTTCGAAGCAATCCAATTCATTATGGATTCAAACCTCTCAGGGTCCAACGCAATTTCTTCCTTTGATATAATGTAGCCCAAATATTACACCACACACTGATAAAACTTGCACTTGCTCAACTTGGCATATAGTTTATGCTCTCTAAGTACTTGCAATACCATTCTCAAGTGTTCATCATGCTCTTTTTCGTTCCTAGAGTAGACAAGAATATCATAACAAATTTGTCCACGTATTTTTGAAGATGTTGTTCATGAGGTACATGAAGGTGCCGAGTGCATTGGTGAGGCCAAATGGCACAACCATGAACTCATAATGGCTATATCTTATTTGGAAAGTTATCTTGTGAATGTCTTATTATTTTATTCTCACTTGATGATAACTAGACCTCAAGTCAAATTTTGAAAACACTTTGGATTCCTTCATTTTATCGAACAAATCATCAATATGGGGTAAGGGGTATTTGTTCTTGACTATCACTTTATTTAGATTCCTGTAATCACTACACAACCTTAAAGATCCATCTTTATTTTTGACAAATAGCACCGGTGCTCCCCAAGGAGACACACTTGGTATTATATACTTCTTATCCATTAATTCTTGTAGATGCATCTTTAATTCTACCAATTCTAGCATGCTCATCCTATAAGGATATTTGGAAACTAGAACAGCCACTGGAAAATATTGATTGTATAATCAATGTCCCTTTTTGGTGGTAGTCCTGGAACTTTATCTGGAAACACATATCTAAATATTGCAACAACTAGTAGTCTTCTATGCTTGGTCCTTTGTCTTCCAATGAATATGATATATGGGATAAATATAATTGACAACCTTTCTTGTAGAACTTTATTAACTATAAGGATGATATCTGCCCTACTGAAACTTGCTCGGGAGCTCTCACCAATCTTGACCTTCCTTCTTCGTCAATACATTCAAGAAGTTTTTCATAACAATCTACCTTGGATCTATGCTTTTCCAACCAATCCATTCCAATAAGAGCATCAGAAGATCCTTATGGTAGGAAATTTAAATTTACTTTTGTGAGAAGTGCATTCAACTCTATGGGGAATTCCATCACTGCTTCACTTACCTTTCTTTTTGTTCCTGTGGCTACTTGAACTAGCCAAGACTTATGATGCTTTTTTCTCTTAAAAGAACAACTTTCAACCATTTTTGGAGTAATGTAACTATTAGTAGATCCTAGATCAATCAAAACATAAATAGTCTGCTTAGCAATGTTACCTTCAACTTCGACCACTATTCATTGATGATCTTCCTAATGGTTATCTAACGTTGCATAAATCCGAAGAGTTGCCCTTGCAATATCCTCAACTATTACTGCTTCCTCTAAGTTGTACAGACTTTGATGGTTCTCTTTTTGATGCAAATAGTCCTTAAGAATGTGGTTTCCTCCACATCCACAAAACCTAAGTGGCCCCTTTTCTGCTGCTACTGTTGGGTTTCTTCCACTCTGAGCTTGATTCCATGGCTGAAATTTTCTTGCATGATTTATAAATGGGGGTTTGAATCCACCCTTCCTTTGTTCAAGCCTTATATTTTTCTTCCATTTCCATACCGGGTTAAGCTCTGACTTACCCTATCTTTGTTCATAAGAATGTATGGCCATTCTCTAAACTTACCTTTTTTTTGTTAAATCATATCTCTAAACTTTTGAGGCAAAAATTTGAGGGAACTTTGTATCTTTATTCTTTCATTCTCGATGTAGTCTACATAGCTCAGTAGTTCCAAAAACTAGTGAACAAGCTCATCCATAGACTTCTATCCCAGTTTTAACTCATGGAACTCCTTTCTCTTATTATGATAGTACCTGGAAGATATGTACTTTTCTTTGAAATACTTTTGAAATTTCTCCTAGATAATCCTTCTTTCTTTGATTCCTTTTACTTACACGAGGTTCTCCCACCAAATGGAATATCCACCATTTAGATTGTAAATAAAAATATGGGTCATTTCATTTCCTGATTAATCATGAATCCGAAAATACTTCTTCATCCCAAGAAGTCATGCCACTACTTCTTGGCTTGTTTTAGTTTCTCCTCCAAATGCAGGAGGCCTTTCCTTTCTAAATTCTCCTTGCGGAATCCTTTTAGAATTCCTTCTTCTTCTTGATCTTCAAGACTTATTCCTTGGGCTACTCTTTGAACTTAGGGAGTCACATGACCTACTAGAAGAATATCTTGATGAAGATACTCTACATGTCCTACTCACATAACTCTTTCTTGGACTTGGAGCTCTCCTTCCAATGGGACTTCTAGAGTGAATATCTGCATTTATTCTTCCTTGACCCACATCACTTGGATTGGAACCAATATTAAATCTTTGCTGTATATCAGTGAGGCTCTAAAAAATGGAAACATTGATTTGATTTTGTTCTTCCTGTTGGGGAAAATATTAAACAAATTATAACAGATATCCAACGATTTAATTGTCAACTGGGAGAGAGCGTAAACTTGTGAGGTACAAACAAAATATATGCAGGGGCAGAGTGTCGCTGAACTTAATCTATAATTGAAATTAAACTTGCAAAAACAGGAAATTTCATGAAAAAAATCCAATTTAAGAAAGCAGGAAATTGCAGAAAATAAACTGATATAAAGAAAACGACATTAACTTGTGAGTTCATGATAAATCTATGCTAATAATTCATAAACAAGACATTAAAAAATTAAGAGATCAAAATATCTATTCTAAAACATGAAATCTATTACAACAGGATCAATCCATGACTATCTAAAAAGATGAACCAGTTCTATACTACCAAACCACTAGAGAGGCCTCTAACCAAAATGAGGAGAGAGCCCTCCTATTTATACATGAATTCAAGATAACTAATCGTAATTATAGATCCACTATGCTCTCAACTTATCCCTCGAAATCCTCAACAAATCTACAACTCATCCGTTCAAATCCTCAACAAATCTACAACTCATCCCTTCAAATTCTCAACAAATATTGGATGAGATATTCTCTCCACATTTCCATGATCTTCTCCTTGAAATTAGCCCACATCTTGAAATTCGAATTTGAAGCTAGGTAGTGATTTTTGAGCTTGGTAAAGTCTTCAAATACACCTGTAATCATCACCAAACTCACCCAACTTAAAGTATAATGAAAATATGTTATTTTTCTCAATAATTAACCATAAATTCAGTTAAAATATTAAAAAATAAATGATTTGGAAAATGGTAATATAAACCCATATTTATTATGAAAGTGGTGAGTATTAATGGTTTTATGGAAGCATAAGATAGGAATAAGGTGAAAAATGGTGTATCAAAGTTGAATAAAATGTGGCTTTTTTGAGGCTCAACACTTCCTGAGCTTTAATCAACCTCTTGTTGAAACTTCGCATTGTTTGAACCAAATTATGGGGAGTAATATGCTCTTTTATCCCATTAGATCCTATTTCTGCATTTTCTTCTTTCACATTTTCTCCAAGAACATCTTCATCATACTTATAAGGATCCTAGGCATCATTCACGGTTACCATTTTTTGTGTGAAATTCGTTTCCCTTTTACTATGACTGTTCAAACTCTTAACTACGAGCACTGTGCATCATAAAAACATTTATTAGACATCTCAGTAATATATGAAATAGAACACAAGGTACCAATAAAAATAAGTATACAAGAATGTTTCATGCATTGTGGGAACAACACTATTCTTTGTCTCTGTAGAATTTATTCCATTATTGTTTTATTTATGCCAAAAAATCTAAAATTCCAACCCATATGGACCTAATGTCACCACCAAAACTTCTCATTCTCTGTCTGCCATTGTGAATGTTGGCCCAAACATCCCCAACGTTGCAACTGAAGCTTTGATACCACTTTGTAGTGTCCTCGATCCCTCAATGTTCCTTCGAGGCGATGGGGAACTCATTGAGACACCAACCCACAAATTTTTCTTGCTTGGATATATCTTTGTCACGGTCCCTTTGATCAAATTAACCATCGGATATACAATATACGAAAACATGATTTCAAATTTTGACCAATCCTTCTTTGCTATCCTCATAATGTTTAAAAATCCATGTGTAGAGATAATCCACACCTTAATCCTGGTTAATCAATCCTTAATTACCTTTGTAATCAATTTCGACGGTTATAAACAACCCCGATGTTTAAATATGCCAATTCTAATATTTCGATGCCTATCCCACTTTTTGCGTATGTCGGGGGTCGAGAGTTAGGAGCATAAACTAAATCACCTACAAAATATTACCGATGCTCCGACTCTGATCAGGGATTAGAAGTTAGAAGCGCAATACGATCTCCCAATAGAATACTCTGTCGACGTTTCGACTTTGATATTCCATACAATTAGGAGTTGGACTTCCTAAGCAACAATTCCATCGATTGGACTGTTGATTTTGACATCAACAGTTAAAAACTAGGCTCCAACACACAATCCCATTCACAAACAACTCGACAAAACAATGCCAGCATGTCGTCATAGGTATCATTCTAACACCCACTTTGCCAACTTGTAAGCCGATCCCAACGTTGGCCTATCGACGTCGACACTTCAACACGTTGGAGATGACTACCTATTCAACACTTAGTTGTTTGACCAAGGAAATTCCACAACAATATCCTTTACTTAAATTATTTTGACCACCAAAACTTGGCCATTTTGCCTCTAATTCAGTGACTATCTTTGGACCATGCCAACACATGAAAATGGAGGCATGCAAGCTTCCGCAAACCCAGTTACGTCTCTATAGGACTCATAAAACTTATGCAATTGAAAATAATCATGCTCAACAAGGCTACCATCTATATATCAGTGCATTTCATGCATAAGCAATTTATTCAACACAGTCACAACCACATGAAAACCATACACAGAGGTAAACTCATTTCCAACTATGAACTTATTTCATTGAATAATTCAATCTATTTCCCTCAGCTAATTCATCATGCATGATTAAGCATTCATCACATAAATAAATTCATCACTCATAACAATGAAATATATGATTCGAAACACAACATAAATACTTATCTTTTAGATGATTTGTTCAAGCAATTGGCTACGTGAGTGCAATGTTCCACCCAACCATAGGTCTCTGTCCAAGCTATATTATTTCAGCTGAGATACCACCCCTGAGATGGGATATGATATCAACTAGGAAGGAACTATATAGGTTCACTCACAACCACAAACAAAACTATTCATGCTAATCCAATATATTATTGCATTTATTAAACATACAGGGAGGTAAGGGGAAGTGAATGCTAGGCCAATGAGCTTAGCCACAGAGCTACATGCATCTCATGTAATTCAACCATCCTTGGCACCCACAATACCTACCAAACCCAACACAAGGAAGGTTCCCTTCATTGTTGCACAATCCCTAAGGCACCCCTTCGCTCTAGTGCTATTTAGGGTGGGCATAGAAATTTCCAAGTTGCTAACTCTAGAGATTTTCTCTTTCATTAGGTCTATCAAGCCATTTGACCCAAGGATCTCCTTAACTTCCAATTCCTCTTACCTTCCATTTTTAATATGGTTGTCATTGATGTCAAAGGAGTTCAATAATGAAAAAGGAACAACAAAAGACTATTGATTAAATGGACATTGTTGTCAACATAAGATCATAAGGAACAATTGATGAAATAGTCCAAAGAGGTTTGCAGAAGCCAAAATAACAAAAGTTGGCCAAGCAGAGTCAGAAGCATTATAATGCTAAGTTTCTATGGAGTGAATATTTGGATGACCCAGATCATAAGAGAGAGAGATATCAATAGTCTATAATAGTTTCCACAATGCCAAGGTGAAAACTTGTTAAAACCGCGGAAAGACTATTGCAAAAGTCACTTTCGAGAAAAGTCGAAAAGCAGATCCGCAATCCGCAATCCACAATTACGGAAGAAGTTTTGTGGAAGCATTTTAGAGAAAAGTCGAAAAGTAGATCCACAATCCGCAACCCACAATCGCGGAAGGATAATTGTGGAAAGATAAATGCCGAAAGGTTAATTGCGGAAAGGTAGTTGCGGAAAGGAAATTGTGGAAGGTCAATTGCAGAAAGGTCATTGCAGAAGGTCATGATTGATAAATTTAAAAAAAAGTTAAAAATGATAAACAAAGAGGTAATTTCGAATTGTTTTTGTTTGTGAAAAGTCACAATGAAGATACGTGACTGATAGATGAATATATACGTTTGAGGGTATATAAACAATGCTTTAGACTTTCAAATAAGTGTCTCTGTACATTCTATTGAAATATCCATAGGTGTAGTCAGAGATCGAATTATCATATTAGGGTGGCGGGGTGGTGTTAGGGAAGGCTACATGTCTGCAAGGGGGTTGCAGCCTCATTCCAGTGGTTGCTGGTAAATAGGGTGTTGTATCATCCTTTCAGTAGCAGCTAATAAAATTAGGGGGTCGTAGCCTCCTTCCAGTAGTTGCTGGTAAATAGGGTGTAGTAGCATCCTTGTCTGTAGTTGCAGGCATAAACCATTTGTAAAATATAATTTTGCAGTAATAGAAAGTGTTGGTGGTTTTCCCAATTGGGATTCCATGATTAAAGTTTCTTTCTTTGTATGTTGTTGTTCCTGTGTGTTAACGAATAAGTTAAAAGTGGGTTTTGATTGTTAAAATTTATCAATACTGATTCACCCCCCCTCTCTCAGTACTGTCCAATATTTCAACAATTGGTATCAGAGTAGGATCCTTCATTATAGTTTAAATGAATGGAAGGAAGATCATATTAAAAACCAATATGGATCAACAAGAAGGGTTAGCTACCAACATACGTCCATTATTTACCAGAGATAATTATGCATACTAGAGTGTAAGAATGAAGTGCCATCTAATGTCTCTTGGACACAAAGTTTAGAGGTTTGTTGAAAAAGACTACAAAGTACCATACGACCTACCTATAGACAGAGATGAACTAGACCGATATGAGGCCAATGCAAAAGCCTCGAATACAATTTTGAGTGGGTTAACAAATTCAATGTTTGTAAAAGTCATGCAATGCAAGACACTACTACATATGGCTCAAAATTCCCATGAAAGTTTGCCACGAATAAGCTAAAATCAAAATTTTCGTGGAAAAACAGGTTAAAATTTTGGAAAAAAATGAAAATTCCCTCGACGATCGTCTCTCTAGCGATGTTATGGACCATTCGTCACTATAGCGACGAATGGTCCACAACGTCTCTAGAGCGAGGGATACCGAAAATAAAACTTGTTTTTTTTTAACGGTCATTGACCTTTTGTTTTTTTGAAATTTGGTCGTTGTGCATTTTCACCGGAACCACGACCCTCATTGATCTATAAATACATGTTCTTAAGTCATATTTTCACAATCATTTGATAGAGTTGCAGCGATCTTTCTATTGGTTTTTCGTTCTGCGATTTCAAGAGTATGGTACTGGTTTGACACATCAAATTTTTGATCTCATTCATTTTCCAGGTTAGTTTGACTGCAATGCACTAGTCTTTTTTTTGGTTGCTCCCTTTATGTTCCAACTAGGGCTTCAATGCAATGGATCAAATGTTTATATAGTTTGGGACTTTTGTGTCAAAATTTAATTTTATAAATTGTCATTTGTGTTAAAATGTAAATTTTTAAATTTTCATTTCTCTTAAATTATAATTTTAAATGGTGGTTTGTGTTAAAATGTTAATATCATGACCATCATTGTAGATTTCAAGCACACAATTTAATTATATTTAACTAGCCCCCTCAATACTGAGAACCAATGAGACCACAATGGTGTATCCTTTCAAACTTTTATAGGCATTTAACAATATCAACATTATCATCTATATCCATAATCCCATTTAACAATCCTTTCAAATTTTGAGGGTCTACATCTATATTCATAATCCCATTTGACAATATCATGTCAATGTGTTGAAACCTTTTAATCTCTAGTATAACGAACATGAACAATATTACCGACCCCTCAATTTCTTCTACATTAGATCCATTGGCACCCTAATGTAGAATTTATTGCAATTAATAATTATAAACCAACGTAGGGAACCAATTAACCACTCATTATCGTATGGGTATTACCACTTGTCAAAATGGTGTAGCAACTCCTTTCACAAATACACTTAACCCAACATACTAACCCGCTTGGACATTGACATAGAAATTCATTACTTTATAAGGAAACACCATATCTATATTTAATACATTGAAGTAATATGTAAACTCCTAATTTGTGACATCATTAACACAATTCCTTAGCCCCTTTTTTAAGGAAATATATAAATTCATGTTATGTAGAATGATAGCCATTACCCACCATACGCCAATACCTATTGGAACATTATGTAGTAATCCATGGGAATTATAACTTAGGTAATCCTCTACACATGATTAGGTAATCCTCTAATCACCTCCTTTAATTTTCGGTCTCCTTTAATATATATATACTCTATTCAATTTAGTACGTTATATATTGATTAATGAGTTTTGTTGTTTTTATAGGCTATCAAAATATCAAATAAATATACTTGGGAAGAAAACAATAGGAGGTATGCTGAGATTAAGGCAACATTGGAGGCGAAGGGTGATGGAAAGTGTTATTGCCCTTGAAATGATTACAAAGGTTTGCAAACTAGAAGAATTTTAAGAACATCAGCTGAAAAACATTGTAAAGAGAAGGGGCATGCTGAAGGGGGGTATGAATATCATCCCTTGGTAAGACGTTATTCATTACATAATGTACTTCTTGTAATAGTACTAATAATGTATTCACAATTTTTTTTATCATTTTAAATATATGTGTTGTATATTGTACACTAATGTTATTGCATTCAATTGTAAATATAAAGACAATGCCCCCAAGATGTCGACTGCCAGAGAGCTATTTGCCACATAATAGTAGAAATACTACTTTACAAGATGATGAGCATGGAGATCATGCTATTGAAGACTGATTTCTTAATGATCCTATGGACGAAGATGACGTTATTGATACTAATGGTGATGATGAGATAAATATATTGCTCCAAGACACATTTGCTCCATTGGATGAGGAAAATCTCCATGATATTCATGATGTTCCTCTTCTCGAGAAGTCCCAAGAACCTATTTATGAAGGATCAACAACCAATATTCTATCTGCTATATTGTTGTTGGTGAACTTGAAGGTTTTGAATGGTTTATGAAACACTCGTTTCACACAGCTCCTAAGGTATGTCAAGTTGATTATTTTCCTCTATTTTTAGTGTTAATTAATTCGTAAATTAGGGATATGAAATATTTATGACATATATTGTTTACATTTTATTTTTTGTCAACGTTGCAGATTGTTGGGTGAATTTATATTACCACCATCAAATAATTTACCATGCACAAGTTGAGAGGTATTCTTGATTATGAAAGAAATTGGAGTGAAGTATCAATCTATTGATGCATCATACTAATGATCATATTATATATTATGGACAATATGCATTAGAAAACAAATGCCCAAAATGTGAAATTAGTAGATATCAAACTGATCAAGTAACAAAAGAGGTCACTCACAAATTTCTTCGTTATATTCCCATAATTCCACGTTTCCAACGACTATTCAGGTGCCAAAGTATAGCATAGTTTATGGATTACCATGCGAAGAACATAAGTGAAGATGGCGTTATTCGAACGCCTGCTTATGGTTTTGCATTGAAGAACATTGAAGAAAAATGGCCAAATTTTAAAGATGAACCTCGTAATGTTAGACTTTCATTGAAAGCTGATGGTTTCAATCCATTTGGTGAGCTTCGTTCTACTTACTCAGTGTGGCCCGTTTTCTTCATAAACAATAACCTACCTCCTTGGATGATGATTAAGAGAGAGCACACAATGTTGGCAATGATTATTCCAGGTATTTTTTGAAAGTAATTATATTATTTCATAAAGTTATTTGTTTAATTTCTGCATGAGAACACCTTTCATATATTTGAACGGATAACTAAATAGCAATATTATATGTTTATTGATCAATCAGGTAAGTACCAAGTTAAAGCTATGAATGCATATATTGAGCCTCTTATCCTCATCATTTCCATCATCATCACCATCATCATTGTCATGATCAATGCTATCATCATCGCCATCATCATCCTCACCATGATGTTCATCCTCCTCCTCGTCCTCCTCATCATGTTCATCATCATATTCAATTATCATTTAATAAATCCTAATCTCTCTACAATTTATACAAGTGTTAAATAAATGGTAAAAACAATGGAAGTGTCTTCACCTTTATTTTTTCCATCATCAAAGTGAAATATAGATATGAAATCATATTAGAAAAAAAAGGAAAACAAGTCTAAAATCATCAAGAGATTCCAAAATCCTCCATATGATTTGTCTTTTCTCTCCTTCAAGGGGTTGTCAAGAAAATATAAACATTTAATTTCCATTTTCATGGTCATCTTCATCTTCATCAAATAGGGTCATATCATGTTTGTTGGCAAGTATGGTTTTTCCCCTTCTCTTTTCCTTTTGACTGGCTATATATATTTTTCTTATTTAGTATGAGCCGCAATTATGGTATGTTAAGTTTTACGTCATTTTTACTTTGAGCATGGGTATCTTCAAGTCATGCAAAGTTTAATTTGCTTCATTTCCATCCTTTGTAAATAATAGGCCCAACTTGTCATATGGTAATCTATGACTGGTCCAATTGTCCACTTTTACGTCACTAATAGTGTTTTCCATGAAGATACCATGTATATCCACTAAATATGTTATCATGGTCTCGTTATAATACATTTGATACAAGGTCTCTAGTCTAAATTCCTTTATCAATACAATTATGGTGGCCTATTTATACATGAATTTTAGAAAGTGTTGCTTATCATTTTGTTAAGTGTTAAATTCCCTTCATTGTTCACTAAGTCAAGATTGATGATGATTATGATGATGACGATATGTGCCCTATCACCTTAGTTATCTGATATGGGGCTTAGTATCATATATCTGGTTCATATTAGGGTCATATGTATACCATAATACTAAATGTGTAGTAACTAATTTGGGATTGAGAGCATAACTTAGCTTAAATACAATGTAATATTGATCCCTAAGGATATATAACCTCATATAGTACTTTTATTGTAATAGTTTACTAACATGAATTGATCTAGGATCCTCTATTTGAAGAAGAATGGGGTCCTAATTTAGAAATATAATGGTGAAAGTGATTTTTTTTAACTCAATGGTTTTGGTGTTGTACACATTAAATTAAGGTCTTTTCAAATTAATGTCAATGCATTAACATTATAATATTATAAAAACTTAGTATAAATATAACTTTGTACCATATATCATTTTCCCTAGCACGAAAATAAATATTATTGGGGCCTTAGGACCACCTCTATGTGAACTTCATTGTTCCTTCCCTCTTGGGCTCGCACAGTTTGCAATTGTTGATCACCTACACGCTCGAAGCCCAAAGTTGGAGCAAGGGGTTGAAGCCTAACTACATAGAAGAGAGGGGTCGTAGAGGAGAGGGGCTGTAGAGGAGTGGTGCTGTAGAGGAGATGATACAAAGGATAGGGGCCGTCGAGAGGAGAGGGGATGTAGAGGAGACGATACAAATGATAGTGGCCGCAGAGAGGATAGGGGTCGTAGAGGAGAGGGGCCATAGAGGAGACGATACAAAGGACCGGGGTCACAGAAGAGGGTTTGCAGAGGTCACGTAGAGGACATAATTCCCCCCAAATCGGTGAGTACCCTAACCCTAATATAAGAAATCCTATTTTGATTTGCATCTTCCAAGCAACCAGATATATGGAACCAAGAAGTCAAAACCACAGATCAAAAACACAACCTAATTACAACTTATCTTTTTTTTTAAAGTATTTCATTTGATTGCACCTGATTGATTTGATTTAGTTGGTGATATAATGTTCATTGGTTGGAAAGGATTCTGTATAGAGGCGATTAATAAGAGATGAGGAATTCCCCTGTGAGTAATGCCCCAACACCTCACTGAGAAACGTCCCAAGTTCCTGGTAAAAATTTCCCAACTTCCTGGTAGAAAGTACTCAAACAGGAACTTAACATAACACTTGGTCCAATGCAAAATCCGTATCATATCTAGAGGATTTCACAAAGTGTTTCCATGCATAATATTTGAAGGACACTCAAACCCAATTTTCTTACTATCATTTATTGGCTATAAGAAATGACACATTATGTGAAGGGATTATAGGCATAGCCTAGTTTGAAGAGTATTGTGGCTTAGGAGAGGCCCCAAATTAGGATGCTGATGGAAGCACCCTAATTTTAATAAATAGAAACCATAGTACCCCTCTGACAAGATTAGAGGAAAGGGAAATGCACACATTTGAAGAGGAGTTCATGGATATGTTTGGAAAATGACTCACATTATAATTTAACCTAATTAAATTGGTGGGAGGATTCATCCATTTCCCTGTATCTTCTACCATGTATGTTCCGCTGTCCTTTAATGGTAAATGAACATTTCCATTTGCTAGTATGTAGTGGTTGACTTGTAATCAGTCTTTGATAAATTATTTGTTTTAATATGTTATTCTTTAATATTTATAATAACTTTTCCATTTGTATTTTATAGAGATGCACATACACCAGTGCTAGATAGATACAAAAATGGAACCAAAAAAAGGTAGTAATTCACTCTATCTTTAAACAATTATGTACCACTCCATGTTGTGTGGTTGGGGTTCGGGCCTATGACAAGTACTTGTAATACAAGTTTTTAATAATTATCACTCTTACAACAACTCAAAACTAACCATGTTAGTGAAATTTTATATTGTATTTGCTTGAAATCACATTGTAGATAAATAATTGATGTGTTTAAGAGTTGACAACAATGATATGATCTCACAACAACATGAATGCAAGCATGCATGCAAGAAGGATTGTAGCAACTATACACACTATACACTCTATGGTGCATTATGTATTTATCAAACTACACAATGTCCAAAATTGACATCATCAAGTGCAAATTGAGTGAGTGATGGAGTGATTAGTTGGGTGACTTATTACAATTTGGTTCTTTAACATAAGAGTTACAAATATAAATATACTTTATGTTTATTGTACGCTTGTCACCTAATCATTTACTAAATATCTTTGCACTCCCCAACACCCAAATAGATGTAGTCTATAATAGGATTAGTAAGCACATTTGCCACTTGGATCCAAATAAACATTTTCCAGTCTTCTCGGAGGTGGACTTGGATTTGGGATTTAACAAAACAAGAAAATCCACTAAGAAATGATAGTTAATCCCTTCAACAAGTGAACCTTTCAATAGAAAGAGTCCACATGTGTGGATCCAACCAACTTATAATCAATTTTCTTGAGGAACATATGGTTCTAACAAGAACTATAAAGCCAAGATTCCTTTATAACAAACTCCTCATGTGTGAGAAAAACAATATTGTGGAAGGGTTCAAGATTTCAGTACACTCCTAATGACTTTTCCAGTACTCCTAGAGTATAGATCAACATTTCACTACACATTATGGACACTTTGAAATGATACTATGGACCTTTCCTTATACAGTGATGATGAACTTTCAGGTAGTATGGAACATTTGTACATTTGAAAGAGAGACGATTGGTTGTACCCCACCTTATTGGTACAACCCTTTGGTCCTTATGGTTATGCCTTGTGGGTAAAGGGGGTTGTTCTCCATTTTTGTGTATCACCCCTTTGATCCTTTGGTTAAAAGAGGGTTTTGGACCTTTCCTTAATTTATGGTTGGTCTTATGTTATCACCCTCCTTTTGTGTGGTGTGGTACCTAAACTCCTTATTGACCCTTGACGTCTACTTATTATTGTTATTCTATATTTTGGTTAAGGATTTCCCTCCTTTTAGGATGTGATGGTTTGTCCTTACCTTTGACCCTCCTTTTGAGGAAAGACTCTAGAAATAAGAAACAACTTTCTCATTGATCAAGTATATGAGTATTCATTACAAAACTAACATGCATTATAAAAAACAACGTTTACAATTTAGACCATAACTCACCATCCAAGCCTTCATAATAAAGTAAACAATGATAATAGATGAACACATGAACGATAATGGTCCACAACTCATATGGTATAGGAATCCCACTCTATATTAACGCTACTATTTATCATTGGAGCAAGGATATCATATGTTTTCCTCTCACATCATTGGAGGGTAGATGAGTAAAGGAGGAGAATTATTAGGAAAATACCATATTGTGGGAACATGATATTTTTCCTCATCTTGTGGAAAAGCTTCCTAAGAAACCCTTTTAAACTTCTTTTATTGGTTGGTTTGCTTCTCTATTTTGTAAAATCATAAGCCTATCCTCTCTTTTAAGACAATGCTCATAATAAATATGTTTGCCAACCACCTACTATGAAAACTACTATACAAAGAGATAAAAGAAGATGTACATATTTGCTAAAAAAAATATCATGACTTTTGCTTTTTAAACATTAGAACATGTCTATATTAAAAATTATGGGGAAATTGTCCTACATGAAAACAATTTACTCCTACAAAATTCCTCTACACGGAGAGATTTGATATTCATATCCAAACCTTGTTTTGAGAGATATACAACGACAATGTTGTGCTCTCGAAAAACATGATCAAAAGAGATATGTTGGAAAATTCATTGGCCTCCTTCAGATGTCTCACCATATTTATAATACTGATATCTTGAACCTGTGATGAACTTCTCATTTAGTTGATTATAAAGGAAAAATCCCCATAGCTCTTTCAATGGATACAATACCTTCACTATACATATCGCTACAAGGATCATAGATATGGTCTTTACAACTTTTCCAACAGTCCATGTCCCTACTATGATTCAAAATCAAACCCTTGTCTTGACAAAGAGAGGATGAAGTGGAT
Organism: Pseudotsuga menziesii; assembly: GCA_001517045.1. Lineage (NCBI taxonomy): Eukaryota > Viridiplantae > Streptophyta > Pinopsida > Pinales > Pinaceae > Pseudotsuga > Pseudotsuga menziesii. The sequence goes on along the minus strand of LPNX010767356.1, from coordinate 313,913 downwards.
TCTTGATTGCTTTCATCAACAAAATATTATTCTCTTGGAGATGCATTAGACATGTCTTCTTCATCCACCTCTTCTTATATATTTGAAATATGATGCAGAATTGGTTCATTGGATGAAAACAATTTCTCCATCAAGGAATATTCATGGTTAGGATCCCATTCCTTCAGAAATATCTAAATAAAACCTGCAAATGAATAATTTTCTTCCTTTCCCAAAAATAAATAATACCCAAAATAATCAATTTTGCAATTAAANTACCCAATTTTAATGATTGTAGGTACCACCAAATAGGTACTTGTCGGATCTATCTTCCTCAAGTGAGGAAGATAGACTAGAAGAGGTTGAAAGCGAGATGTCTAGTACAATATCTAATAGGTCGATATCAACTAGAGGTGAAAAGGAAAGGAGAAAATTTCGTAGATGCATGGAACTTCTTGTTTCTGAAGGAGGATCATGTGGTTATGATAACAAATGCATAGGTGACATTGAGTTGCCCCTAAGGTATAGACATATTTATAAACGATGGATACCCAAGGAGCTACCCCAAGTGGACATGAATTTCTTCCTCAATGGGAGGACTTATCGCATTTCTCCATCCTCTTTACATGGACTGGGGCTATTTTCCATGGATGGCATAAAGGTGTCATATGGCACTAGAACTGAATTGATGGAGTATGTCGGTCCATGCTACAAATACAATGACTGGTTGCTGTTGGTACGATATATGTGAAGTATGTGTACATACAGAGTGGCAACAAATTATTGTCAACTACTAAACAACAATCTGAACAAAGGAGGAACTGTGTATATTGATGGAAGGCCAAAAGCTTCAGGAAATATCACAGGGTTTATAAATAGCACACGACCAAGGTCAACACATAAGCTACCCAATTGCCTATTTGAGGGGTGTGAAGGAAATCGTTTATTTGTATGTGCAACAAAATCAATAGCTACAAGTGAAGAGTTGTTGATCGATTATAGTTTGAATCGAACAGATCTGAGGGTTTCTATTATGGGGGTAAGTTTCTTATACAACATTTAACTCAACCTTTAATCGATGACTTGTTATTTTTCCCTTGCATTAAGTTTATTTATGTCATGCATTTTATAATATACACATGGTTACTTATATGTCATGCTTTTCATTAATCATATTTAAGAAACATTGTTATACATGTAATTTTCATTTCTAATATGTCTTAATTCTTATATTGTGGCAGGGTGATCGTGGCCATATGCCACAAGTTGGCCATGGAAAGGCACCAATGGCGACAGATGAGGTAAATGTTAGTTTAATAGTACCTAATAGCATATATGTAATAGTAACCACAATTCATGATTATATTACATTTGTTAACATTTGATATTTTTTTTGCTATTGAGCTCAATATTTAAATATGATATCATTCTTATTGTATTGTGGTAGGGGGCCAGTACTATGAGCACACAAAGAGCTTCTAGACAGTTAACGTTGACTCTCATAGTAACACAAAAGTTTTTTTATATTAATCAAGTTTATTATACATGGTTCGATTTTAGTTATCGATATGAATATGTCTTGCTTATTGTATTGTGGTAGGGTGACCATGGAAAGGCACCAATACTGTCACATCAGGTAAATGATAACGTAATAGTACCTAAACATGATTATGGTAGTTTTTTTTGTTATTATATGCATTATATATTTTTACGTGATTTTTTTATTGACGTTCATAGAGCACACCACATCAAGGTGATGATGTGGTCAATGACGTAGAGATATATTATTCAACCGACCCAACGAATAGTGTGAAATTGACTTTGAAAAAGTGCAATCAAGACCTTGATCTAATTTTAATCGATCCAATGACTAAAGAAATACAAGCACAAATTGATGAATTGAGGAGAAAGATAAAAAAATACAGGGTAAGGGGCATCTTTGAAAGTTTTCACGAACTACATATATTCATTTATGTTATTTTAGTTCTCTTTTTTGATATGTTCTAATCAATTGGAGTTTTATTCTTTAGAGTTTTTTGGAGCCAAAACCCGTGTATCAAGAACATGATGAAGAGGGTGGTATTGGTAGTAGCGACGGTTCAAAATATCATAAATATACCATACCAACGAGGCTATTTTCCTCTCCTACACAGTAATGAACTTTGGATGCCACACCCTCAATAGATGTTGGAGGCGAAGATGTCCCTTCAAACACCACTACTCCACATGATGATAGAGAGGACAATGGCTTCAAATGTCATAGTTGTTATCCTGGCGCAACACGTGTGGTTAGCAAGGGATCATTTCCCGTTAGATTCTTGGTGAACGATGAATGTATTCCAATCAATATACCAAATATTGCAGGTATTATTTAATTTATTATGTGTTTTATTCATGTAATTCAAATCCACATAACTCAAACTAGTTTTAATTAATGATCATATGTTTTTTGCAGGAAATAATGTGTTTTATAAGAACCCGCATGAAAAGGAATTGGAGATTTTTGGGCCCACCATTCATACACGATGGAATGCCCAAAATGAAAAATTGAAAGATAATTTTATGAACCACATGGTTAGCGTGTTTGGTGAAACCTTCAACAAAAAAGGTGTCACCGCAACAACTGGGTTAAAATTGAAATATGTCAGGGTAGATTATAGGGACAATTTGCAAATTAACCTCAATTATGAGCGTCCTCCGATGGTTCCAAAGAAAGAGTGGAAGGAATTCATCAAGGATGCAAAGGAGAAGGCATTGAGAAAACAAGGAAAGACTAGGCCAATCGGTCCAAGAAGGTATGTCACATATCATATTTTCAATGAACAATGCTCATTTGTTTTAAACTTTTAAATATATTTAAGTTGCAATATCTAACGTATTTGAAACCTTTCATAGGCTCTCTGACACATCTAAAGCAACAAAGGAAAGTTTGGAAAAACATGGGTAGCACAAACTCATCCAGGGTGGATATCAGAAGCTAAGGGAACGAATTGTAAGAATCATTTGATCATTATTTGTAGCCAACAATTAGTTGAATAATTAATTGATTTTTCTAACTGCAGTGAACAATTAATTGATTTAACACAAGCACTTTACATGGTGTTCTGCATTGCAGGGAAATGATTTTCAATAGGAATCCACTGATGAATACTTAAGCTCGGCTTCAAGTACTATTTTCAGCATGTGCTGGAACATCAAAAAAGCTTGGGGAAAACCCCAGTTTCCCCATTGATTCACACAGAGGTAAATAAAATCAATAAGGACATCATTATAATTTACTTGAGTAATCTATCCATGAATGATTACATCAAAAAATGAATGCCTTTTTTTTGTTTTCAGGGTGAGACCAACAAAAGCAGTGAGGGTAGCGGTACCAAACTGGTACCACACAATGGTGGGGAGATGCCTATCCATTTAGGTATGTATGCTATAAAATAGATGTATTCAATATGATTTTAAATACATAATTGTTGACGTTTACTAATTAATATTTTTCTATGAATGGCAGAGCATATACCTTCTCATGCTTAGCCGGGAGAGGAACAAATGGCAGAGCATATACCTTCTCATGCTTAGCTAGGAGAGGAACAAATGGCAGAGCCAATGAACAGTCCAGTTGACTCAGCTAGTAAGCCAACAGGTAAATATCATTGTAATGAAATTGAAAATAATGAAATACGTATCTCAATAATAAATTCACATTTATATCTATATAAATGTCTTGGTTTTTGCAGATGATGCCCTTGTCCATCCACCTCCACCCCCTTCTAATCGACATACCAGAAGTATGGTAAGGGGGTGCATATCCACACAATCAACGGAAAAAGAGGGAATAACAACTACAACGGGGAAAGACACCGAAGATGAAGTCCCCCTCTTCGAATTTTTGAGAAAAAAACCAAAACATAAAAAATGTAGTTGTAAACATTTAGGATTTGTATTTGAATCAGTGAAGGCATGAACTATTTTCAGTTTTGTTACAAGTTTATTGATCTAGTTGTTGCATGGTGATATTTTAGAATTGAGGTTTCACATCTGTATGTTATTGCTCAGATCATATGTCTAAATATGTGCGACATCTTTAGATGACTATTTTTATCCTCAAGGGACTGGCCACCCCCTCTTGAGTTAACCTAAGGAATATGAGATGACCATATCATTTATAATTGGTTTACTGGTATTACTGCTTTTTGTTTTCAGTACTTTAATGATTTATGTAGCTCTATGTTTGATAGTAATGTGTTGATTAGAAAAATTAATATAACTATGTTTGTGCTTTTTGAAATTTATATGCAAAATGTTTGTTCACTTTGTTGCATAGCTTATTTTTGAATATGCCTGACATCTTCTGAGGACTATGGTTATCGCCAAGGGGATGGCCACCCCTTGTTGAGTTAACCCGAGGAAGGTGAGATGACCCCTTGACCTTCCTTATCCTGGGATGACGCTTATGAGATTCCTCTCATTGCATGAGACACATGAGACATATGACCACATACAGTTGAGAAGGTCGGGTAACCTACATTTGACAATGACTTGATGTGCATGAGCCTAGTATGACATCGTGTTGCCTTATTATGATACGTTGATTTGCATGTTTACTTGTATGTGATTTTTAGCCTTGTGGTGACTCGTGATTGACCCTTGCATGGTAGTGTTGAGTTATACAACCCTTAATTGCCGACGTCCAACTTGTTGATGACCAGCGTGACCCCTTAGGATTTTCATCCACCCTTGCGTTGACCTTAATAGACCTCCTTAGGTGCCATCCACCACAACGTTACCTTATATGACTTTTTTGGAGTACTTTGTTGTCGTTTTTTATTATGTGTTGGTCGTACTATGGTGCTGCTAATGTTTTTGATTCAATGAGGGTTGGATGATCTATTTTAGGGTCTTTTCCAGTTCAACGTTCTCTTCTTTAACATGCATGTTGTTCTAGTTGAGTCTCATGCAAATAACATAACACTAAGAGGTTGAAGTCTGAGGATAAGGGAGGTTTGCCCCAACATCTGAATAAATTTTCTTGAGGTCTGCCCCAACATCTGAATAAATTTTCTTTCTTCTTAGTCATTTCAACATTGCAAATGATAATGTGACATGTCCACAATAATGAATTTATTTGTCTTCTCGGTGTCAATGGGCATGCTGTAGTTTCCATATTCAAATGCAACTCAAAATAGTAGTGCAATCATTGATCTTCTATAATTCCTTATATTACTAATATGTTTATTTGTATATGATTAAACATCATCTTCGTACATTGCATGCTATGCATGACTTTAATGGATGTGAATTTGTACAAGTTGGATACAATGTGACTTCATGCTTATTAAATCAGAATCATGAATTATTACGATTGGTTATCAATACTATCCGCAATGATATTATTGGGAGGAATGAGACGTTTCAATGTTTGGAACTTACTATGGTAAGATCTTGTCTTGGAACCTCTATTCTGAAAAAAATTATGTTTCTTTTTAATTGTAGTAGTTTTCCTGTTTAACCTATGGTGTGCATCCAGACCACTACATGATTGGGAGCTAAATGGGTTGTTACTTAAGTTAAAAATAGATTTCCCTGTGCAATTCCAAATATGTCAAGTGTCATTTTTCCAACAAGTGTTTTCAATATTGGGATTTGGATTTACATAGAGATATAATCTATAGACTATAATGTTAGCTAGAAGAAATTTAGCAAAAAAAAAAAAAAAGCATTGTTCCTTCGATCAAATCCAATTCTAAATAACAAATTTAAGCATTGTCCCTGTAATGGTTGCTTGTGATGACCTTCATGTGTCTCTAATTAACCAACCAAAGATGTTGCTTGATATGGAACGCATTTACCAAAGATATCTCCAATATTTAGCAACTGAATAGTAACTTCCAAAGCTAAGCACATATTTTCATTTCTTTCAACACAAGATTCTCATCTTCATAAGTGCTCTCTTGATGTTCACCAAGGGAATGACCCCATCTATAAATCTCAAGGTGGACGCTAACTCATGAAGTAACCTCGAAGTAACGAGGGATGTCCGCTTGGAAACTCAAAAGGATACTCCAAGGTATGTGCCTCAACTAAAATGTGCAATTATTCTCCCAAAAAGGTGGCTACTCCACCAACATGTTCCCACAATGCAACCAAACTTAGATTTAAAGGGAAATGTCCTTCTCAAATGATGCAAAGACCAGAAAAGGAGGGCTTAATGATCCCCCAAACTTCCTATTAACTCCAACAATCCATCTCAAGAGTGATGAAAGAAATTTCATTAGGGAAATGTTACAATGTGAGAGTGTCCACATGGAAATCAAACAAATCCAAATGCAAATAACTTCTACAAGCCATGTCTGCAAAACACTCCATTTAACCTCCAAGAAGGACTAATTCCATAAAGTGACCTCAAAGCATGTAATACCTCTCATCAATGGCATATAAAAGAGTGTTATCATTTCATAATAAAGTTGGACGTCCCAAGGATATCTAGGGCATGGAAATACCACTCCAAAGTCCAACGATCTGTTATAGACATGAGGTGAGGACTGAAAGAAGGGCGTGGCCAGCTAGTGCTTCCTTTAGGGTTGAACATTGATTCAAAACTACTGATTTATTGCTTATTCTAGTCAAATGCATTCCCAGAACCTCCTTAAGACTACTGTACATGTTTCAAAAACCACCCATAACTTGTCAAAGCTTGGTTTTGCTGCTGTCTATCACTGTTTTAGGGCTGTTTTGACCCTTAGACATTCCCAGATTCAACTTTAATGATTTTTAATAGGATCCAACATGCCCAAAATTTCCAATAAATGCTCAAAAGTGCTAGAAAATGTGTTTTTACTATGCCTATGACTCAAAATGCCACCCATATTTGATATTGGAGTTTCTATGAGGACTAAGAGGTGCCTAGAATTGCTGTTCACTTGAAAATAAAACCCAAATTCATCTAAGAAGTGCCTAGGCCCCAAACTGCCGAGAAATATGAGTTTATTGTTGTTTTCAAGCTGTTTGAGGGTTATTTATGCCCGGACCTGATTTTAGGGTTGTTTTTTCTTAAAGGACTGCTCATAATTTCATTTCATGTTGATTTAAGGTCGTTTTTATTATTATCACTAACCGACCTCCACCAACTGCCCAGATCTAATTTTTAGTTTTGTTTACACCCTTTTCTATGGAAAAAAGCACCTAGAAAATTCATAATGCTGATGTCAATTACTGATTAGGATGTCAGAACAACCATCATTTCTTCCCAAAAAGGAGGTTTGAGGCTGTTGGAATGCATAGGTTGCCTAATGATGTTCGTTTACCACTACTAAATGTGATGCTCTTGATGTTATAGGGTCTAGAACTTCCCAGAGATGAGGTACATAAAAATGTAGACATAAATGAGGAACAAATTGGACACCTTCCATATGTATTCACGTTGGAACGAAATGTTGTGAATAGGTATTATGAAACATATTACAATCCTATATATGCTTCTACAGTTACACCACTATTGGCACAAATTATCCTTACTATTGGATTTCATTACCATCTCTTGGGGATGTTTCCATGAATGTTTTCTTACTTTCTAGTAGGATGTTACTGCTACAAGTCTCGTTTTATGCCTAGGTCATCCCTCTTTCATGATAGTTTTTCTTCATCCCCAACACTAGCACATTATGTTGTTGGGCTTCCTTCACTACCTTTGGTCCCCATAACTTCTCTTTTAAGGCTGCAAAAAGGCTCAAAACTGCTCTAAATAACCATACCATTCTAAGGTACACCCATACCAAAATGGGGGTAAGAAAAATGAATACTAGAACTCCAGATTAGGGTGTTTGGGTTCTCAATGGGTGATAAGAAGAACAGGACAATAATAAAACAACCTTGCCAACTATGGATATATTTGTATGATATAGACAGTATTCTTGAGCAACCTTTGCAAACATATATGCAGATGCAATTTTGGTTGTGGCCGTTAAAAATGATTTTATTTCAACATTAGGACATTTTAAGCTCCTCCAAGCAATTTTCATTCCACCGTAAGAAACATCAACCAAGGAAATTGAACAAGCTTCAACAAATAGGATTTTGTCATAAAACAACATGAATTCTTCCCTCAAATATACTACATGAATGTGTATTGAATGGTAACCCAAAGAGACAAGGAATAATGTCATAAAAAGTCTCATATTAGACCCCCTGAGGCCTTTAACATCTTAGAATGATCTTGGTAAATGATTTTTTGAAGTGATGGTAATGTTACTTCTACAGGTTTGAAATAGACCTTGTCACCTATAGGTCTTTGAATAATCTACTATAGGTGTACTTTGTTTTTCTTTCCTTGAGTTCTCACCTTTCAAATGTGGATTATATAGCCATATTCCAAGTAGAAAAATATTTTTTCAAGCTTGCATGATGGAAAAACCACGTTTTCCTTTCCAAATACAAGTCCTCAAGCCACATGTTCCAATTTGTTGAACATTATTATGACAACAAGTCTACTTGTGTTGTTGGAAAGTCTACCTTAAAAAACAATGCATTTTGAAGGGTAATAGGGCCCAATACCCTCCTCTAGGATACAAAATTATCCTCCTAATTAGGTCATTCTCCAATCAAGTAACTATCTCCATCTGGCCATCATGTAAACTGTCATGAAAGATGTAAAGAGATCTCTAATGCCCTAGGGAAGACTATCATGTAAGAACTCAACTAGGATTAAGAAACCAATGGGTAAGTCATCTCCAATGTGCAAATACATCACAAAACCATCTATCATATGAAAATACATCACATACCATATAGGGTTTGAACTTTGAACATACACCACGTTTCCAAAATATCATGAAACACTGCCAAACTTGGTGTAAACACTTTCGAAGTAAACTTGAAAATTAACATGGTTGCACTTGAACAAATAGGGGTTGTAGGAACCTTGTAACAAGGTCAATTCTCTAAGATATGGTCCTTTTTAAGTGTTGGAATAGGTAGGGGATAATACCTACACAATCAGTTTAAATCCATAAATGTGAATTGACTCTATAGTTAGTGTGAAGAATCTCAAACATGAGTCATCCATTCTCGATGAGGAAAATGAAAAACAAGTCTTTCCTATAACATAAGACTTCACACTATAAGCTCAATCACAGTTAATAGAAGATATAGGTTTATGAAGAAGTCTAGAACAACTAGACAGGGGTAGTAGGAACTTTGTATGGTTGGGTTTGTTACCCCCATATTGTGTGGGTGTCCAAATCTGATTCTGATCACACTCTTGAAAGTGGTGACATCATTCATAATGATGATTATTTGGTTCCCTACTAATGATGATTGATTTCCACATGGCCTATTTGAGGCATGGTGATTCATCCTACAACAATAAACCCTATTCAATCTCAATATCAACTAGTTTTGGTCACTTATGGGCACAAAATAGCCTTGCTTGACAATCAAGAATGGACGAAACTACAATACTATGAAGTTGTAGGCACTTTGAAATCTATAAAATGCAAGCCATAACCTTCTCTAAAGTTTGAGAACTTTTTAGAAGTCAATAAGTAATAGACATTTAATTCTCTAATATAGACAATTCTTACGGTCAAAATAACCCTATAACAACACTTACTCATAATTTTGGGTTGATTATTGGAAATGACAACATAAGAGAAGTAGACATGGCCAGTTTTGAGGAATTTTAGAGGCTAAAACATCCCTAAATCAAGAAGTCTTATCCATGAATTCACAACAAAAATTAAATATGGGTTGATTTCATACTCTAAATTAAAATCAAATCTGGGTGAATCTAGGCTTGCTCAAGTGAATTTTGTGGACAAACATAATTGAATCCATGTTCTGGTGTATTCTGGGCATGAAGTGAATATGTTCAAACCCTTGCACAATAGTTATGGAGAAAACCCGTACTTTTTGTGATCCTTTACAAAAATAAAAAGTCATGAAAATAACCTTAAAATAAATGTTGGGTACTACTATGGGTGAAATCATCCCGAAACAACATGTTTGGGTCTCTTTGTCCTTCAAACAACAAGTTTGGGTCATAACAACAAGACTAAAACCTCATCAAACCTATAGTAGAAGCCTTGAAACCTGATTTTAATTTAAAATTTGAGCCAAAAGAGGGTGGCATCTTGTTGTTTGAAGTGGATCATTTCAATCACCCATTTATTCTCCCTCAATCTCTGGTTTCTCTTTGTCTTCTTCTTGCAAATATTCTTCTTCCTCTGATTCAATGAGTCCTTCCCTATAATCTAATAGGAAAATGGGTCTAGGTTTTCGTCTTCTTCTTCTTCTATAAGTGACTAGCTCAGTCTTTTTCAGATTCATAAAAATTCATAAGTCACAGGATGGAAGAACCAATGGCTCTGAAACCACTATAATATCCCATGGCTAACGGGGCTGAAATTTTTTCAATGGCCAATGATTTGGTTACGCATTTTTTCAACACCATGCATAATGTTGACTTACTGCACAAATGTTTTGCTTGATAAGGGTATCTGAAATTCTCCAATACTGTGGCTATATACTGCTGTGGATTACTTGAGAAATATGAACCATACATGAGAAAACAAATCAGTCCTACAAAGTTAAATATTAATTTAACAAACATAAAGGTTGGTTCTTATCCAATGAAAACCAACCAAATTTCGTCATAGAGTAAAGTATCACATTACATGGTCATACAATACTCAGAACTGATTACAAACTTAAAGCACCAGATTTATAGATCAACTTCCTGTATGTTTCTTATGACACTAAACTCATAAACATTGTCTTCTTTTAGGACATGGAAATCATACTAGAATGAAGTATTAAGCGTACCTCTCATTCATCCCAACAGAGAGTATTTGTAACTACCAAATTGGTGAAAGGATGTTGTAGATGTTTGTCTTTACATTCCAATTCAACCATGAATATTTGCAGTTGTGACAGACTAATATATGTACTCAGATGTATGCACTTTGGCCTTAGAGATGATATAATGGCTAGAAGAGATGGCTAGGGAGAAGACTTTACGCAAAATTAAACACTGGTACAGTTTGCCAAAGAATGCACCCTCCTATAGCATACTCTTTTCAAAGGGATACTAGTACTTCAAAGAGCAATGGGTGTGTTGCCCAGATTTGATAAGGGATGAGTGTTTAATCCTCACACAGTGATGTTCCCTCTACATAGTTACCACAGGAATACAATGCGCCCTCCTTTTATAAAAAATACTTCAATGTATGGTGTTCCTCCCCTCTATATGCATCAAAGACAAATACAAGTTCTTGCTTATTGCTCACTGTCACTGAAGATGCACCCTCCCTACTTGCTAAATGGTATAGAGATTGAGCTAACACTCTTCCCTCTAGGTGTGTCCTCTTCTCTCGTCCAAATAAACTATAAATGTTCCCTCTCTAGTAGAGAATACCATAGGTACAAGTGCGCCCTCTCCTTGGGTGACTCCACTGCTGTAACACACTCTTCCTCCACACACATAAAACTACCAAAACACTTCTCAAATATGAAGCAAGGTAAAAATCTTGACCACATAAATAAGCACGAATGAAAACATCTTGACCTTTCGGGTGTATTCATAGGTTCATCTCATGCTTGATTGTATCAATAATGAAAACATTTTTAAGTAAAATACATGAGTACCCCTAGAAAATTAGGACAGTAAATTGAAGGCTAAGGAGGAAAACATGAACTCATATTGACTCCAGATGATAAACATGTAACCCACAAATCAACTTTTACATTAAAGTAAATATCATGATTACAAGAAGTTATGATTCTGGGTGGTTTTGTACGCAAGATTTACAAGATCATATCAAGGGAAATGCTAGTACAGGTTGTCTAAACAAGATCAAAATTTAACCTACACTCTCAGGTATATTCCTAAGCATAAATATTCATGGCCAGAAGAAGGGTTGTTTTCATACATTTAGTGAGTTAGAGGCAGAATCTATGCCATATTATGCAAATATTAAAGGTTTGTTTCTTTCATCTCACCTTCATAGATCCTAAATGTTTGTTTCCTTAAACGTATCATCATTTAAGTTGGTTTCTTTATATTTGTTGTTATATCTATTGTTTATGATGGGTTTTCAAATATGGTTTATTCCTATGAAGTTTCCCAAGAATTCTGAAGCATGATTTTACCTTATATTAGATTCAAAATTAGTTTTGGTCTTGTTTTTGACCTCAAAGCTCAGATATGAGTCAGTTTGTTTGGTGAAACCAATAATAAGAGGCCTCATAGTCACATATGGGTCAGTTCTGGTAAGTATGAAGTATTGTTAGGGATTATTGAATCAGGTTTTGGTTAATTCATGAGATTGTTGGGCATGAGTATGGACAGAGACAACCATTTTGGACGAAAACGTGAAAGTGGTCACTCACATGCAGATTGTGCCTCTGAGCTGATGGTGACTTCCTCACAAACTCCAAATAAAAGAGACAAGTACCTTTATCGGGATGATAAATCACTTTTTCATGAATTTATTGAGAATAAAAAAGAGGTAGCACAGGAAGACCCATATTTAAATTTAACAACGTCAATTGTGGAAATTGAAGTACTTGATATCCCTTATTTAAGGGTTGAATAACCAAATGATGAACATGCTGGGATTATGGATGTTAATGACTTAAGTGATCATTTAGCAACTCAGTTGGTATAAGAGTCAAAAGCTAAAGGTGGTCATTTGGATAAGGGAATTGCAATTCATGGTACTGAAACTTTGCCTCATTCCTCTAAATGTTTGGAAATACAAATTCAATCCCCAATACAGATTTCCATTCAGATTTTGCAAGATAATATCATCAGTCTAGAATCCCAACTCTCAAAAGTTAGTGTACGAAGAGAATTGCTAGGAAGATATGGCATAGGTCGATTGTACTGGGCCTTAAGTAGGCACAATAAGCATCCTTGGCTAGTGGTTGAAGTTCCACAAGCACAAAATAAAGGGATGTCTCTAGAAGAAAAATGATAATGTTACAGGGAGTTGGACAAGGCCTTGTGAGAGAGAATGTATATGACTATCTCATTTCATTGTGAGAACAAGCTATTGCCAAATACCTTTGGTAACTCTAAGATTTCATCTGGGAAAGTGATGCAGTTAGTTGAGAACAAGAGCAAGGAACCCCAACAAAAGTCCGGAGGAGGAAATGTGGTTTCTTCTGAAGCATGAAGCATGAATTTTCCCAAGAATTATGAAGCATGATTTTACCTTATATTAGCTTCAAAATCAGTTTTGGTCTTGTTTATGACCTCAAAGCTCATCTATGAGTTAGTTTGTTTGGTGAAACCAATAATAAGAGGCCTCATAGTCACGCATGGGTCAATTATGGTAAGTATGAAGTATTGTTAGGGATTATTGAATCAAGTTTGGGTTAATAATTCATGAGATTGTTGGGCATGAATATGGATAGAGACAACAATTTTAGACACAATTTAGGGACTGTCCCACCCTCTCAACAATAGAAAACAGAACCAACAACAAATCATGGTAATTGCCAACTATGGGAAAATTAATCAACAATAAGATAACTTTTGGGCACATTACAGAGGTAAGGAACCTGATTTTACCTAAAGTCAGTAAATAATCAACATTCTAGGCATGCTTGCAGCAGTAAGTAGTGGTTAATCCTCACTTGTTTGGCAACCTGGGAATTTTCAGACCTTGAATCAACAATAGATTGATATTAAAAGAAAATATAGGCATTAAAACAACCTCATATCTCCACAAAATGTAGTTTTGGGTAGTTAAATAACATGTACAACAGTGAAAATAAAAGTTTTGGGCACATTGCAGCCAAGTTATCCACACATAGTAGACTGACATGTTTCAATGATTATTTCTTTACTAGCATTGCATAAATATCTCTTTATATTGTTAAAAGGAAACTTTCTTTATGAGATATGGAATATTGATATTAACTCATCATTAGTATCTTGATTTATGAAGGAGGTTGGCACTTATCTTGCATTAATGCATGTGTGATGAATCTGGTGCATATGTGCAGATACCAAGTCTTTTGTCACAAAGCTATTCCATGCACTTGAAGATAGCACAATTTTGACATCTATAAATGACATAGAAGGTAGGAATCCTGTAGATGCCACTACTACTATTTTTGTATATTCATTAGTTATTAGAGTATTTTTAAATTAGTATTTAGTGATGATAGCATGTAAATGTTTAGAGGCTGAATATGGACATGTTTCAAGACATAGGACAACGCGTTTTCTTTTCACATGGCACTCAGACTAAATCAACATTTCTAGCAATCCAATGAAAAATAGAAATAGTAGTTTTAGGACTATTTTAGAACCACCCTAGCACTTGTACCACATTATAACCATATTAATCAATCCACAACTTGTATATAATCTTGCATAATTTTTTTCTCTTGGTATGGGGTTTCTTTGTCATCTCTGATTTTCAAAGGCCATACAAATATGAAAGAGGCATTGTATTCCAATAACATATATCTGTGTAATCATATAGTGAAAGGCTGATATGAAAGCAAAAAGGTTTATTCTTAGGTTGAGATTGTGAGTGCTTACCTTGGTTTTCTATCCAATTTTGAAGAGGTGTACATTTGTGGTAAAGTTCCTAAATATCAATCTTTTGAAGGTAGGGAGTATCAGTCAACTTCTCAACTTGGACAAAGTCAATGATAGGAAATTGGATTTGCATAATGTGCACAGTTGCATCTTTCATGGTAATCATTATTGTGTTGTCTCAAATTCATGTACTTGGGTTCTTGCTAATGGATAGATACATGCTCATTCACAGTGCATTAACAATTGCTGCTATTTGAATAAAACCAAACCTACAACTTGCATTTGGAATGTGACTTACTATTGAGGAGGTCCTAATGATAGTAGGATATGATAGTAATTCTTGTTCCAGTAATAATTATCTCTTCTCATCCTCTTTTTCCCTATTCATCTTCTTCATATTCATGAGACCATAATGGAATCCATTGTGACAAATATAATCTACTATACATGACATGCATTCTTGAGTGTATTAAACTCCCAGAATTGGAAGCATCATAAAACATAAGAGAGTTTTAGTGTCTTTGTTTTCATTAAATCTACCATGATATTGGCCTGATTCCAATCAAGGGAATGATAACTAATGATGCATTTCTTCCATTTATGAATTCCTGAAGGATGCCACAGTAATTTTTCTCCATCCAAAGCTTTAAGCATTGATAGCTTATTACTCCCAAAGAAAGAATCTCCATGATTCACGATCTATATCAAGAATCAACATATACTTGGTTATATTTAAATATAAATAATAACTATTATTTAAGCCAATGGGGCCATAGTTCATTGGTGAAGACAAAAACATGTCACGCCACCAAACAAGGTTCAATTCCTAAAGGGGCATGCATAAGCAATCACGACCAGGTAGTAATCTTGGATAACTTTGAGTCTTGACATAATAGTTACTCCCTGTCATGGTAGGAAGGTCAAAAGAAAGCACTTATGCTCAGTTGTTCTCCCCTTGAGTGCCACTTGTAGTGCCTAACCACTTGGGGATAATTGTAATGCTTCTCTTGAACTATAAAGGAAGCACTTTTAGAAGAAAATTTTTCTTTAATAATAATAGTTTTTGAATGCTAAAATACAAGTGTTCATCGCTTATATCTCAATAAATAATTGATACATTTTGTAAGAATCCTTTATCTTATATGATTTTCTACATCAATATATTCAGACATACAAAGCATCTAGGGTAGAAAATATGCAACATGGACATTTTCATCCTAAAATGTCTGATTATTTGGCTTCCAATGTGATTCTTCAACTGATATTTAAGGATTTTTAAATGTTTCTTGCCCCCTTCAAGTATTATTTATAGTTGTAATCAAACTAGTATTACAAGTTTATGCCTTTGAATGTATTGAAAGGGACTCTGGAAGCCTAACATACAAGGTATGATTTGAAGCTTGGGCTATTTGGTGTTGTGATTTTCATTTATTAGATGATGAAATGATTATTTTCAAATGAATGTTGTGTGATAAAGAATAACTTTTGACTATAGTATTTTCTTTCACATGAACAGTAGAAAAGATCCAACTATATGTCGTAGTTAGGAAAGAATCGCTTCAAAGTCCGAGTTCTCCAAGAACCATCTAGCTTGCACAACAAAATTACAAATGGCCCTAGGAACAATTTGATGGGATGTTTTATGAAGACCATACATTTGTAAGATGAAGTTATGGTGTTATACTTACTATCATTATGTACAAAATTTGGTGGTCTATGGCAGAGACCTTTTCCAAAGTTTGATTAACTTTGCTCGGTCATATGCTGTAGCAAGGTATTTCTACACCAAACATTGATTCACTATGGAAGTAGTGTTGCATTGTATGTTAGCTATAGGAAATCATGAAAAATTATTTTACACGGCTTGTGAAATCTTAGAGACATACACATAATCTTTTTCAAGAAACTCCAATTGAAGAACTGTGAGTGAATTCACCCTATTTACTAACTAGAACCCAAAATTTTGAGATTAAGAAGTGTCAACAGAAATGTGGCAGAGAAACCATGGTCATGTCATATTTTTGAACAAATGCATGGGTTGGTATAAAACCATTTTTTTAAAATTGACATCTCCGTCGTTATAGCGACGAAAAGGCCTTTCACGTTCCTACGAACTTGCTACACTAGCGATGAAAATTTTCGTCGCTAGTGTAGAAAGTACGTCACAATGTCACAGGTCTTTCCTTCGCTATAGTGACAACACCTCATCGCTAGATTGAAGGAAAGGCCTTTGAAATTCCGAAGAGATTGCTACACTAGCAATGGAAATTTTCATCGCTAGTGTAGCAAGTCTGTCGAAATGTTAAAGGCCTTTCCGCTGCTCTAGATATAGAGTATAGCTGGTATAAATTTCTTTTAAACATGCAACTCCGTCGTTATAGTGACAACCAAGTGTTTCTATATCGATTATAGAAGTGTTGCTATAGTGACGGGGAAGTGTCACTATAGTGACAGAGTTTGATTTTTTAAACAAACCACGTTTCATGTCTTTTTTGTCGCTATAGGGATGAACGATGGAAAGTGTTGCTACAATGACAAAGGTTTTGCCAAAAAAAAAAGGGTCATGTTCATCACTATAGCAACGCACAAGTGTTGCAATAGCAATGATTTTCCATGGGAAAAATGTGCACATGTACTAGTGAGAGATCCAAACATGCATGGGAAAAATTAAAATGTGTCTATGAAGGCATATCCAAAGTCAAAAAATCCAAACTTCATACATATAAAGGACCGTTTGAAAGTCTAAAAATGAAAGAGGAATAAAATATTGCAGAATATATTTTAAGAGTGGATGAAGTTGTCAATACTATTAGAGGCCTTGGAGGAGAAATAAAGGAGAGAGAAGTCATTGACAAAGTACTAAGAATCCTTCCCATGAAGTATGACTCAAAAGTATCTACTCTAGAAGAACGAGATGATATTGTCCTCATGACAGTAGATGAACTACAAGGGATATTCATTGCATATGAGATGAGAACATGACAAATTGAACCTTCAAGAAAAGAAGCAGCATTTAAGGTATCAAAAGAACCAAAGAAGTTTGAAATCCCATCCAAGAATCACCCAGAGATTTTAGATGATGAAGAAGCTCTGTTCGTCAAGAAACTTAAGAGAGGTACTGGAAAGTATAAAGGAAAGCTACCTCTAAAGTGTTTTAACTGTGGAATAATCATACACTTTGCTTCAAAATGTCCCTATCATAAACAAGATGATAGTAATGAGATATAAGCATAAAAGAAGCTCAAAATAATAAGACCGGAAACAAGAAGAAGTTTAATTAGAAAAAGAATATCCTTTACATTATGGAATATAGTGAAGATTAAAAGACAAGTGGAGGTGAGGAAACAAACATTCTATTCACGGGAATAGAAACTCAAGCTCAAGATGGTGAATCAGATGAGGAAGGAGAAGTAGACCTAAAGATGAACTCATTAGTGCTCTTGAAGAACTTCAAAAATGTAGGAAAAAAAACCAGTCAAACCAAATCATTAGTGACTTAAAGACCCAACCTCAAGAGGCCAAGAATACTGAAGAATACCTAGATTTGCAGCTCAAAAAGAAAATACAAGAATCAGAAAGGCTTGAAGAAGAGATTATGCACCTTAGAAAGAAGTTTGATGAATAATCTATTAAGACAAAATTTGAAAACAATTCAAAGACTCTAGATGACATCTTGAGAAGCCAAAGACCATCAAGATATAAATATGGATTAGAATATGACAAAGAAAAGAAGCTAGAATGTTCCTCCCTCACAAACCAATGTATAAATAAAAGAATCTATGTTATTGCAGTGAAGAGTCCAATTCAAAAGGAAGAAATCAAGAAATATTCTCTATCCTCTCATGACAAAGATAGAACTGATGTGATTCCTAGAAGACTAATGAAAAGTAGATATCAACATATATTTTTTGGTCATTGCTACTCCTGTAATATTTTTTGTCATAAATCCCTAAATTACAGAGCATATAGAAAGTTTCATGACTACAAGAAGAATGCATATAGTAACAAACCAAAAGTAAGAAACCATAATTTTTTTGCACTTGTTCAAAGATATGACATAGAGTGTTACAAATGTAATAAACATGGAAATATAGCAAACGATTGCAAACTAATGACTCCTACAGAGAAGGGTGCTACAAAAGAGTTTGAATACTAAAAACATAGAAAGGAATGGAAGAAAAATAAAGAGGAGATATCCATGATTTCTCTATGTGTGACAGAAAAAGAAGAATCTATGGCATATTGAAAATGGGTGTTCAAAACATATGACAGGAGATCCGAACAATTTCATAAGCCTAAGAAAATGTAATAAGGGAAAAGTCACTTTTGGAGACAATATGTCTTCCAAAATAATTGACAAAGGTACAAATGCTATCAATGACAAGATCAAAGATAAAAATGTGTTCTAGTGGAATACCTAAAGCCCAATCTCTTGAGTGTAAGTCAAACATGTGATCAATGGAACATATTCATTTTTTACTATGAGAAATGTGAAATCAGAAAAAGGGACTCAGGAATACTTTTTGGGATTGTTGTAAGGAATTCAAGTAATTTATACATCCTAGAAAATGAAGAACAATGCTACATGAGTATGATTGATGAAAGTTGGTTGTGGCATAGAAGGATGGGGCACTTAAACTTTGAAAATATTATGAAAGTAGGTAAGAAGGGAGTTGTAAGGGACTTTCCAAAAATTGTGAAACCTCTAAAATCAGTTTGTAAACATTGTCAACATGGGAAGAAGACTAAAGCTAGCTTCAAAGCAAAAGAACATACAACCTCACATCCATTAATAGAAATAGTTCACATTGATATATGTGGACCAACAAGAACTAAAAGCTTGCAAGTAGAGTACTATTTCATGTTGTTCATAGATGGTTATACAAGGATGACTTGGGTTACATTTCTCAAAGAAAAATCATAATCCTTTGAGAAGTTTAAAAATTTCAAAGAAAAAGTTGAGAATGAAAAAAATTTAAAAACCAAATGTCTAAGGTCAGATAATGGAGGTGAATTCACTTCAAATGAATTTTGTGAAACCCTTGGAATTAAAAGACAATTTTCAACCCCCAAGACTCCTCAACAAAATGGCTTTGTGGAAAGGAAAAACAGGACAGTCCAGAACTACGCTAAATGAAGAAAAACTTCTTGATGTATATTGGAGGGAAGTAGTATATACATCTATTTATATACTAAACAAAGGAAAAATAAGAGTTAATAATGACAAGACCCCTTACCATATTGTTAGGAACCGATGTCAATCCTTCTCTTTACCGTGTTAGTATATTGTTGTTGGACGCATATGCTTTGTAAGTCGTCCCATAGGAATTGTTGATCCATAGTTTGTGTTATTGTTGTTGGGCGCATATGCTTTGTAAGCCGCCTGTAGTACTTGTTGATCCATAGTTTATATTGGCCCATGGTTTTGACCCATAGTATTGGCGCCTATTTTTAGTATATAAGTGTGTGTTGAGGCCAAGGAAGCCACCGTGAAGTTATTTTGTATTGAGCTTGCTCAAAGGAGGTTGCCCCTCGAAGTGGCCTACGATTAATATAAAAGTGATTTTGAGTTCTGCTGTTATATCGTGTATTTTGATTAATTATTTGTTGCAGGGTCTTCACATATGGTATCAGAGCACTTTCTTGGGCTCGTTGGGTGAAATTTCTGCCCAATTTTTTTTCGCTTTTGTTGCAGGTTTGAATCTGGGAATAATCCCTATCCACTTAACTATGGGAAGTACTTGGGCATAAGCCCTAAAACTCATTGTGAGGAGTACCACCAGAACC
>LPNX010767356.1:252283-292868 GCA_001517045.1 Pseudotsuga menziesii | reverse complement strand
TCTTTTGTTCCCTTCCGAAATATGGGTTCTCAACGACCTCCCATTCCGCCAGCTCCTCGCTCACCTCCAATCAAGCATTTGTCTAAAACAGAGATGCAGGCACTCAGAGAAAAAGGGCTTTGTTATAATTGTGATGTGAAATTCAATCGGGGACATCGATGTGTTCAAAAAAATCTCTATCTCTTGGATGTGGATTCTCCACCTGCCTCTGAAATTGGTGAAGAAGCTCCCGATACAATGGATGCTCCGGTTAACATTCAGGAGCCGCCTACTGACCCTCCATCTCAGGACGACCAGCTTGAGATATACCTCCATGCTTTAGCTGGAGTCACTGCCCCCCAAACAATGTGGGTACGCGGTTACTTCAAGAAGCTTCCTCTTACAATACTCATTGATTCTGGCAGCACTCATAATTTCATTGACCCTCGGATCGCCAAACAAGCTGATTGTTTTATCCATCCTTGCTCCAAATTTGAAGTCATGGTTGCCAATGGGGGCACCTTACCTTGCAAAGGGAAGTGTCGTAATGTGCGTATCTCTATGGGAGATTATAACCTCCGCTTTGACATGTTTGCCTTTACCTTAGGCGGATGTGATGTGGTTTTGGGCGCTCAATGGCTGCGCACACTTGGCCCCATATTATGGGATTTTGCTAAACTTTGGATGCAGTTCTCCCCCGATGGACACAAATACACATTGAAAGGATTACAACCAGGTTCTCTCAGCATCATCAGTTCACATCGCATGGAAAAAATCCTTAAGAAGAGTTCCCATGGTGTCATCGCTCAGCTCCATTCCATTCAAATGCAACCATCAGCGGCCCCCACTACTCCTTTGGATCTCCAGCATCTGGCTCTTGTAATGCAACTTTTCTCTGATCATCATCTCCATGCCAAAAAGTCTAAATGTGTTTTTGGCCAAAAGGAAGTTGAGTATCTCAAGCACATTATCTCAGCACAAGGGGTTCGTGTGGATCCTGCCAAAATCACTGCCATGAACAATTGGCCGCCTCCTAAGACACTCAAGACCCTTCGTGGTTTTTTGGGGTTGACTGGCTACTACCGCAAGTTTGTCAAGGATTATGGGAAGATTGCAGCTCCATTACCTGCTCTGTTGGAAAATGATGCTTTTACATGGACACATGTTACCGAGTGTGCATTTGACAAGCTGAAACAAGCTATGTGTACTACACCTGTTCTAGCTATGCCCAATTTTTCCAAGCCCTTCACTATTGAGAGTGATGCTTGCGACAATGGACTTGGTGCATTTCTCCTTCAAGATGAACACCCCATTGCGTTCACCAGCAAAGCCCTTTCCGGTAAGAATTTAGCTGCCTCTATATATGAGAAGGAAATGATGGCTATTTTGCATGCAGTACAAAAGTGGCGACCCTACCTCTTAGGGAATCATTTCTGCATCAAGACTGATCAACCAGAGTCTGAAATATTTCCTAGAACAGCGTGTACCCTCCCCAGCACAACAGAAATGGTTTAGCAAACTCATGGGTTATGACTATGAGATCACTTATAAGAAGGGTAAGGACAATATTGTGGCAGATGCCCTTTCTCGCACATTTGATGACCAAGGTTCTCTTTCCGCTATTTCTATGCCTGTTCCAAATGGGTTGCAATCGGTTCAACAGGGTTATGTCAATGACTCTTCATTATCTCAAATCATCCAACGCTTGGACAAAAACCCTTCTGCTGTCCCACATTACTCTTGGGATGGTGCTTCACTGAGATATAAGGGTCGTCTGGTGCTTCCCCAGAACACAGCTCTTCAACAAGCTATCTTCTATGAACTCCATGCTTCTCCGTCAGCTGGGCACTCTGGTTTTCTCAAAACGTATGAACGGGCACGGCGCAACTTCTTTTGGCAGGGCATGAAAAGGAAAATTCAACAGATGGTGGCTGAATGTGATACCTGCCAGCGCAATAAGGGTGAAACAACACCCCTTATGGGATTGCTCGAACCCTTGCCCATACCTACTCGGATATGGACATATATTTCTATGGATTTCATTGAAGGGCTCCCTAAATCTGGAGGGAAGACTGTGATTTTGGTTGTGGTTGATCGCCTCTTAAAATATAGTCATTTTTGTGCTCTCAGCCATCCCTATACAGCCTCCTCTGTTGCTCAATTTTTCCTAAACCAGATCTTTCGTCTTCATGGAATGCCTTCTTCCATGTTTCGGATCGTGATGCGCCTTTCACTAGTCATTTTTGGACAGAACTCTTTCACCACACTGGCACCAAACTGAATATGAGTTCAGGTTATCACCCACAAACGGATGGTCAGACTGAAATTATCAATAAATGCTTGGAAACTTATCTTCGTTGCTTCTCCTCTGAGCAACAACATCGGTGAGCAAAGTGGCTCCCTCTCGCTGAATGGTGGTACAATACCTCTTACCACACTGCCTCTAAAATGACTCCATATGAAGCAGTTTATGGTCAGGCACCGCCAGTTCTTCTTCCTTACACCCCCAGCAGTTCTCCAGTTCAGGCAGTTGACGCGGTCCTTCAAAACCGCGATGAGGTTCTTCGCATTTTGCGCAAAAATCTTCACATGGCAATAAATCACATGAAGCAACAAGCTGATCAGCACCGTTCTGAGTGCACTTTTGAAGCTGGTGATATGGTTTTTCTTTGTCTCCAGCCTTACAAGCAATCCTCACTAAATCTCAAAGGGCGTCATAAGCTCGCTCCAAAGTTCTATGGGCCATATAGGATTCTTCAGAAGATTGGGTCTGTTGCTTATAAATTGGAACTTCCGCCTTCTTCCCGCATTCATCCAATATTTCATGTCTCTTGTCTAAAGAAAGTTCTTGGCACCAACATCAAAGGCCAAACTATTTTACCAGAACTGGATAATGAAGGATCCATATTTTTGGAGCTGGAGGCTGTCCTCAATAAGCACACTCGTCAGCTTCGCTCTCGCTCTATCACAGAGGTCTTAATTCAATGGCACAGAATGCAGCCCGAGGATGCTACGTGGGAACCACTCCTTCAGATTCAGCGACAATTTCCACATCTAAAGCTTTGAGGACAAAGCTTTTTCTAAGGGGGAGGGGATGTTAGGAACCCATGTCAATCCTTCTCTTTACCGTGTTAGTATATTGTTGTTGGACGCATATGCTTTGTAAGTCGTCCCATAGTAATTGTTGATCCATAGTTTGTGTTATTGTTGTTGGGCGCATATGCTTTGTAAGCCGCTTGTAGTACTTGTTGATCCATAGTTTATATTGGCCCATGGTTTTGACCCATAGTATTGGCGCCTATTTTTAGTATATAAGTGTGTGTTGAGGCCAAGGAAGCCACCGTGAAGTTATTTTGTATTGAGCTTGCTCAAAGGAGGTTGCCCCCTCGAAGTGGCCTGCGATTAATATAAAAGTGATTTTGAGTTCTGCTGCTATATCGTGTATTTTGATTAATTATTTGCTGCAGGGTCTTCACACAGATATGGTATGGAAGACATGTCTCAGTAAATTATTTTAGAGTGTTTGGCAACAAGTGTTGCATAAAAAGGAATGAACATGACCTTGGTAAATTTGAATCTAGAACCGATGAAGGAATATATTTGGGATATTCTTCCACCAAGAAAGCATATAGATGCTACAATAAAATGCTACACAAAATCATAGAAAGTGAATATGTAAGGGTAGATGACATGAAATCAAGAAGAATACAAAGGAAAGATGATGATGAAGGAGAGAAGGAAGACTTGCAAAATAATGAAGGAGTTTATGATGAAGAAGAAAAAATAGATAAAGAAGATTCAAAAGAAAGTGAAGATGAAGACTCTCCAAGATCTGATACAAACGCTCCATCTAGAAGAATAAAAAAGGATCATCCTGAGACACAAATCATAGGTGACAAATATGCTGGAGTTAGTACAAGAAGAAAACTACTATTTAATGAACAATCCTTACTTTTAGTAGTGGAACCTAAGAACTTTGCAGAAGCCATAAAAGATGATGGTTGGATCAAAACCATGAATGAAGAGTTAAATCAAATTGAGAAGATCCAATCTTGGGAACTAGTTCCAAGACTTGCAAACACGAATATTGTAGGAACCAAGTGGGTCTTCAAAAAAAATTTCAATGAAAATGGAAAAGTGATAAGAAACAAAGCAAGGTTAGCGTGTAAAGGATATGTTGAAGTGGAGGGTATTGATTTTGAAGAAACCTTTGAATCTGTAGCAAGAATTGAAGCAATCAGAATGTTTTTTGCATTTTCATGTTATAAAAACTTCAAAGTATATCAAATGGATGTCAAGTCTGTGTTTCTAAATGGGAAACTAGAAGAGGAAGTCTATATTGAACAACCTGAAGGTTTCCTCTTGTTAGAAAATAGAGACTATGTTTGCAAACTAAAAAAGGATCTCTATGGTCTCAAGCAAGCCCCAAGAGCATGGTTTTCAAGGCTAGATAACTACTTGAAGCAACAATAATATAAAAGAGGAGCCACTAATAGTAATCTCTACATAAAGATTGAAGATACATATATGATCATTGTTGTTGTTTATGTGTATGATATCATATTTGGAAGCAATCTACAAATACCAAGTGTAAACTTTGCTTCTGAAATGAAGAAGGAATTTGAAATGTCAATGTTGGGTGAATTAACATTATTCTTGGGATTACAAGTTTATAAATCAGACAAATGAATTTTCATTTATCAAACCAAGTACATCAAAGACATGCTTAAGAAGTTTAAGATGGAATAATCCAATCCTGTTAATACTTCTATACTAACTGGTTGTAAGCTAAGAAAGAATGATGAGTCCTTGGAAGTCGATCATACTATGTATAGATCTATGATAGGAAGCCTGCTATATGTGACAACTACAAGACTAGATGTGATGCAAGTTACCGGACTAGTTGCTAGATTTCAATCAGCTTCCAAAGAAGCACATGTGGATACAGTAAAAAGAATTATTAGATATCTAAAAGGTACTGTGAATTATGGTTTATGGTACCTAAAATGTCAAGACTTCACTTTAAAAGCATTCACTGATGTAGATTGGGCATAAAGTGTTGATGACTAAAATAGTACCAGTGGAGCATCATTATTTTTGGGAAATTGTTTGATATCATGGTTAAACAAGAAACACTCCTCCATAGCACTATCTACAACAGGGGCTGAATATATTGCTTCTACATCATGTTGTACTCAAGTCATTTGGATGAAGCAGACATTAGAATACTTACTTGTGAAGTATGAGCATCCAATAGTAATAAATTGTGACACTACAAGTGCCATAAACATATAAAAAAATCCTTTCATACACTCCAAAACAAAGCACACACCAATAAAATATCACTTTCTAAGATATCAAGTATTGGAGACATTTACCATCATACACTCTTTTGGTCAAAATGGCCTAGTTAAACCACTATCCTAAGTATAATTGACATTAATTGACATCAATGGAGCATTAATTGCCATCATCCAGTCACACCCATGCCTACCTACAGTTTACGAGGCTAACTTAGCCTTCTCCTACAGTCAAGGAGGTTAACTGGAGCACTCCGAGGGTGATATGAGTCACATTAATGCACCTAATTGCTAACTGGTGGTTACAATCAGTTCAACCAGTCACTTAAGGTGCCTCCTGTCATTAAATATATTATTTAACAATTATTTATTATTATTTAATGATCTGGAGTCAATAAGGCACCTCCACCAACTTCTGATGGTCAGTTCAGCTTCGATTAACCTCATCGGGGTTCATTTAAGTCATGGAGCACTAGCACTTGATGGTTGGCTTGCTATGACATGTGTTTGATCTCCTTCAGTTGAGATTTAGTCATTTATTGCACTCCGACTTCAGTTAGGGTTTGGTGAGTCAATTAGGGTTTTGGTCAAGTGGTTAACTGAGTGTGAACCAATGGTTGAGAGTCAGTTAAGCTAGACTCACTCACTGAATTCGAATTGTCTCCTTAGGTATTCGAATTCTTCATGGACTTAAGCTATTGCTTAACATTGGTATTGTAACCATTCATTGTTTATTAAATATACAGAGAGGAAACCAATTCTGGTTCCGATTAACACCATTTCATGAGTATTTGTTGATTATTATTTTATGAGATTGATTCTTAGTTCCTAGATCATGTGCAATAATTAATATGGTGTCAGAGCATACGGCGGGACGAAGATCTATCTCTCAAAAACAAGCTTTTTTACATATTTCTCCATGAAAAGTGAGCAATAGCTCAAAATTCCAGCACTGCACCAGAAGCCAAGGCTTACCACTCAATATCCCAAGTAAAGAACTTGTTGATCAAGCTTGCTTGATTGACTATGCTAGGTGTGATGAAAGCCTAGAATGTGCAGGCTGTTCGACCTTATTTTTCCCTTTCTGTTTTGATTTTCAGGTTTCTACAGGTGAAGCATTCGCTACAGCATATCTAGATGGCCTCTTCAATACCTCTCTTGACTCCATACAATTTCCACACATGGAAAAATAAAATGGAGGTTCAGTTGCACTCCAAAGGACTCCATAGAGTCGCCATGGACACTGAAGTTGAGCCTGGATCCACCATAGAAAAATCAAGATTCTTGAACAAGAAGGATGAAGCCTTCAGTTTCTTGTGCCTCTCTATTTCCGACGACCTTCTCTTCCATCTTACGGATATGAAGACACTGAAAGAAATATGGGACAAATTGGAATCTCATGATGACTTGAGAGTTTACCAACTCGAAAATGAACTCATGCCTCTCCAACCTTCCCATTTCGAGACTCTGAATGATTTCTTTACAAAGTTCAAGCATACCGTTTTCCTCTTGAAGCAATGCAAAGCGAAGAAGGAGGATGATCAGCTCATCCTAGCCATCCTCTCCAAACTTGGGGCTGATTATTTAGTTTTTGTTTCTACATTCCATGTGGGGAAGCTCACAACCCCCGGATGGAAGATGCCTACACTCAATGCCTTCATTGAGTCCCTAACTAATGAACATGACAAGCTTATCCAGATGGGGATCATCCAATCTTCTCGTGATCAAGCCCTCCATGTCTCGGGGCCCAAAGATCTGAAGGGTAAAGGAAAGCAGCAGAAAATTAAGAAAACTAAATTTGATGCTCCCAAGCCTAGAGTTGAAAATCAACAACATGATGAATCTTCCGACTCAAGGAAGAACAAAGGAAAAGGGCACAATGGGAAAGAAAGAGTCAGGTGTTCTTACCGCGGGAAGGGTTTTGACCCTGAACATACTTGCATGAAGAAAAATCTTGATGAAGCAATCTCTCTCCTTGAGAGGAATCACATCAATCTTCCAGAGAGCTTTCGGAGGAGAGATCACCAAGATCGGGAACCACAGCATGAGAAAGGTCATGCCCTCATGGAAAACACTTCGAAGTCCAAAGCACTGCCGATTGACAGTGGAGCTTTGAATCACATGATGGCTGAAAAAGAATCCTTTTCATCCTTGGAGACTGGCAAATCCATCCCCATCCACATGGGAGATGACTCCACCATCATTTCCGAAGGACAAGGTACTATAGATCTAGAAAATGGTTTTTTCTCTAATGTTTTGTATGTACCATCTCTAGCAGCAAATCTCCTTAGTGTCTATCAGATGACACATACAGGAATGCCTAAGAGATTCTCTTTCAGCCCAAATGATGTTGAGATAACAGAAATTGCATCTGGGAAACTCATTGCAAAAGGCCTTGCAAATCATCATGCAAAATCCTATGAGTTCTCTCACTTTGTTGCGAATGCAAAGCCCATCGCTCTACTAACTCATGGAAATGAGGTTAGTAGGCTATGGCATGAGAGGTTTGGCCATCTTAATTTCAAATATTTGCAACAATTATAGAAAAACTACATGGTTGAAGGCCTCCCGGTCATCAAGGCAACCATGGGAGTCTGCAAGGGCTGTGTGATTGGAAAACACCCTGAGCACAAGTTCGATGGGGGGAAGGCAAACCGAGCTACAAGCATATTGGGGCTGCTACATTTTGATATCAGTGGTCCAATGCCTGTCACATCCATGAATGGATCAAGGTACCTCCTTACTTATTGATGATTTTTCAAGGTATACATGGGTTTTCTTTCTCAAAAAGAAATCAGAAGTATGTGAAATTTTTTCTGAATTGAAGGCCTTGATCGAAAATGCCTCTGGGATTAAGATCAAGATATTGAGATCTGATAATAAAGGGGAGTATGTCAGTAATTATTTTCTGTACATTTGCTCCCAAAGTTGTATTCAGGTCCAACATTCAATTCCCTACACTCCCCAGCAGAACGGAGTAGCGGAAATGAAGAACCGGTCTCTCAAAGAGATGACCACTTGTATGTTGGAGTCAAAGAAGCTTGCTACACATTTGTGGGATGAAGCCATGCATGCTGCAAAATACATTCAGAACAGGGTGCCACATTCATCAGTGAAAGGAAAGACTCCTTTCGAAGCATACTTCGGACACAATCCAGATGTGTCGAACCTACAGGTGTTTGGGTCCACTGCATGGGCCCGGATTCCACTTGATAAAAGAAGGGCTTTGCAACCGCAGAGCATAGAATGTATGTTTATTGGGTATCTTGATGAATCTAAAGGATTCAAGCTGCTGGATATCAATACCAAACAGATGATCATCGAGAGAAGTGTCAAGTTCGATGAGCCTCTTCAGGAGGTGGAACTAGTGAAGGAGAAAACTGCTGAATTTCCTTCCTATTCCACTGAATATTTGGATGATGAAATTGGGGGTGATGAACCTGATTTGGATCCTTTGATTTCTGATATCAGTGTGCAGCAATCATCAGATACTGAATCAGAACCTGAAGTGCAAAATCATCTTCCTACACGGGCCCAACAGACACTCTCCTCCGCAGGAGACAACATTGGAAATCTGGATGATCCAAGGAGAACCCGGTCTGATTTCCAAAGAGCAGGTATTGCACTCTCTTGTTCTGATAATTTGCTATCCGAAACTTTCTATTTGATGATTAGTTCAGATCCAAAATCCTACTACAATGCTCAGAATGATTCGAGATGGCAAGTTGCCATGGATGAAGAGATGATTTCTCTTCAGAAAAACACTACTTGGGAGCTAGTTTCTCTTCCTCCGGGAAGGAAATTGGTTCAATGCAAGTGGGTGTTTCAGAAAAATGTTGCTGCTGATGGAAGCACCTGTAAATATAAGGAAAGGCTGGTAGAAAAATGTTTCTCTCAGGTCCAAGGAGTGGACTACCATGAGACCTTTGCACTGGTTGCAAAAATGGACTCCATCCGCCTTGTTTTGGCTATTTCCGCATCCAAGCACTGGGAGGTGCATCACATGGATGTTAAGTCAGCCTTTCTACATGGAGATATTCATGAGGAGATATACATGAAGCATCCCTAGGGCTACATCACTGATCCATCTTTGGTTTGCAAGCTAAAGAAGTCACTATACGGGTTAAAACAAGCCACAAGAGAGTGGTATTCCAAGATGGATGCCTTCCTTCTCTCGCAAAATTTTTAGAGATGTAGATCAGATCCAAATGTGTATTTACAGCAGCATGATGGTCATATAATTATAATTTTTTTATATGTTGATGACTTACTGATCACAGGTAGCACAATTGCCTCCATTTCAGCCATCAAAACTGCTCTCCACAATGCCTTTGAAATGAGTGATCTGGGGCTTCTAAAACAATTTTTGGGGCTCAAAATCGAGCAAAATTATGATGGGATTATGGTCACTCAGTACAAATACATTTCAGACCTGTTAGTCAAGTTTAACATGGCTGAATGTAGTCCTGCACCATTCCCTTTCCTTTCAGGGATCAGCCTTGAAGAAGGAAAACACTCACCTCCCATGGACTGCACTATCTATCGACAGTTGATTGGGACCTTGTTGTACTTGACACATTCTAGGCCTGATATTTGTTATGCCATGAATTCTGTATCAAGATACATGCATCAGCCTCATGATATTCATTGGAAGGAATCCAAGAGGATCCTCCAGTACATTCAGGGAACCAGGACCTATGGCATTCACTATGCTGCAGACTCTGAGCTAGAGCTGGTTGGATACACAGATTTCGATTGGGAGGGTGATTCTATTGATCAGAATTCAACTTTCGGATATGTATTCATGTTTGGTGGTGGCCCTATTTGCTGGTTAAGCAAAAAGCAGGCTGCCATAGCACTATCTTCAGCAGAGGTCGAGTATCGAGGAGTGACGAATGCTTGCATCCAAGCAGTTTGGTTGCAAGGCATTCTTTCAGAGTTTGATCTTGGTAGTAATTTTCCCACTGTCCTCTTTTGTGACAACCAGAGTGCTATTAAGAGATCCACGGTTCCAGTTACCAGGCAGAGGACCAAGCATGTAGAGATTCACATGCACTACATCAGGGAGCTAGTGCATGATAGGACCATCATTCTGCAATACTGCCCGACTGATGAGTAGATTGCAGATATCTTCACCAAGAGCTTTTCAGAAAAGAAGTTCACTTACCTCCGTTCACTATTGGGGGTGAGTTCATCAGGGTCATCCAGACTACTTTCAGTGTTCAGCTTGAGGGGGGGTTTTTCCCACTGGGTTTTCCCTCTTTTCCTCACTTAGTTTGTTTTGAGCATTGCTTCAGTTTCAGAATTGTATAGGGTGACCTATGGCCTTAGTTTTCGGGGCCCTAGCATTTTATGCATCTATGTTTTCTAACTCTTCCTGAGTATAGATTAAGGGGGGGTGTTGGAGATATCTACCATCATACACACTCTTTTGGTCAAATTGGCCTAGTTAAACCACTATCCTAAGTATAATTGACATTAATTGACATCAGTGGAGCATTAATTGCCATCGTCCAGTCACACCCACAGCTACCTACAGTCAAGGAGGCTAACTTAGCCTTCTCCTATAGTCAAGGAGGCTAACTGGAGCACTCCGGGTGTGATCTGAGTGACATTAATGCACCTAATTGCTAACTGGTGGTTACAATCAGTTCAACCAGTCAGTTAAGGTGCCTCCTGTCATTAAATATATTATTTAATGATTATTTATTATTATTTAATGATATGGAGTCAACAAGGCACCTCCACCAACTTCTGATAGTCAGTTCAGCTTCAGTTAACCTCATCGGGGTTCATTGAAGTCATGGAGCACTAGCACTTGATGGTTGGCTTGCTATGACATGTGTTTGATCTCCTTTAGTTGAGATTTAGTCATTTATTGCACTCCAAATTTAGTTAGGGTTTGGTGAGTCAATTAGGGTTTTGGTCAAGTGGTTAACTGAGTGTGAACCAATGATTGAGAGTCAGTTAAGCTAGACTTACTCACTGAATTCAAATTGTCTCCTTAGGTATTCGAATTATTCATGGAGTTAAGCTATTGCTTGACATTGGTATTGTAACAATTCATTGTTTATTAAATATACAGAGAGGAAACCATTTTTGGTTCCGATTAACACCATTTCATGAGTATTTGTTGATTATTCTTTCATGAGATTGATTCTTAGTTCTTAGATCATGTGCAAGAATTAATATCAAGTGTCTCAAAAAATGGTCAAATTGGAATATATTAATACTAATGAACAGATTGCTGATATATTCACTAAGACACTACCCAAAGAAGCATTTTAGCATATTAGACATAAGTTGGGAGTAATCTCTATTGGAGGAGTCTAGTTAGTTAGCCGACTAATTAGAGATTAGGTCGGCCTCATAGGTCGTGTTAGTTGACTGAACCGACATGACCTATGAGGCCGACCTAATATGTAATTAGTTGACTAACTAGTTTAGTCAGCTAACCGACTAGACTCCTCCAACAATCTCCTTACATTGAACAAAAAATAGAAAATGCAGCATGTCAGGGGGATATATGTTGACAAGGGGAGCTGTCAGAAGGAAGCCTTTGTCATAAATGTCAAAGGGGGAGAAAATTGAAAATTAAGAAATTGTTTCCATCAATGCCAAAGAGGGATAATGTTGAATATGGTTTCCATTGATGTCAAAGTAGTTCAGTAATGACAAAGGAATAACAAAAGACTGTTGATTAAATGGACATTGTTGTCAACATAAGATAATAAGGCAACATTGATAAAATAGTCCAAAGAGGTTTGCAGAAGCCAAAATAATACAAGTTGGCCAAGAGGAGTCGAAAGCATTATAATGCTAAGTTTCTATGGAGTGAATATTTTGGACAACCCAGATCATAAGAGAGAGAAATATCAATAGTCTATAATAGTTTCTACAATGCCAAGGTGAAAACTTGTTAAAGCCGTGGAAAGAATATTGCGGAAGTCACTTTCGAGAAAAGTCGAAAAGAAGACCCACAATCTGCAATCTGCAATTGCAGAAGAAGTTTTGTGGAAAGGGAATTGCGAAAGCAGTTTTGAGAAAAGTAAACAAATCTATAATTGCAGAAAGATCATTGGAGAAAGATAAATGCAGAAAAGTTAATTGCAGAAGGTTAATTGCGGAAAGGTAGGTGCAGAAAGGATCATTGTGAAAGGTCAATTGCAGAAAGGTCGTTGTGGAAAAGCAATTGCAGAAGGCCGTGACTGATAAATTTAAAACACAGTTAAAAATGACAAACAAAGAGGTAATTTCGAATTGGTTTTTGTTTGTGAAAAGTCACGATGAAGATACATGACTGTTAGATGAAGATATATGTTTGAGGGTATATAAACAATGCTTCAAAATTTCAAATAAGTGTCTCTTTACATTCTATTGAAAGATCCATAGGTGTAGTCAGAGATCGAATTACCATATTAGGGTGACAGGGTGGTGCTAAGGAAGGATACATGCCTGCAAGGGGGTTGTAGCCTCCTTCCAGTGGTAGCTGGTAAATAGGGTGTCGTAGAATCCTTTCAGTAGCAGCTGATAAAATCAGGGGGTTGTAGCCTCCTTCCAGTATTTGTTGGTAAATAGGGTGTAGTAGCATCCTTGTCTGTAGCAGTAGGAAGAAACCATTTGTAAAATATAATTTTGTAGTAATAGAAAGTGTTGATGGTTTTCCCAATTGGGATTCCACGATAAAATTTGTGTTCTTTGTATTCCTGTGTGTTAACGAATAAGTTAAAAGTAGTTTTTGATTGTTAAAATTTATTAATACTGATTCACCCCCCCTCTCATTTTTGTCCAATATTTCAACACCAGTGCTATTTAGAGTTGGCATAGAAAGGTTTAGGATACTAACTCTAGATATTTTCTCCTTTATTAGGTCTATTAATCCATTCAACCCAAGACTCTCCTTAACTTCCAATTCCTCTTACCTTGCAATTTTAGACCATGTTGGGCCTAACTGCGCGACCCAATTCTCAGGATTTTCACCAATTATGGGTTCGGCTAGGATTTCTACTACAAAAACGGTGCACATTGATATTACTTGCTGAGGATGCATGCTGAGAATGCATGCTAAGAATGCTAACTATGACGGGCAGGCTCTGTTTTATTTTCTCTTATGGCTCATAATCAAATGGGTGGTGAGTGAATGAATGAGGACGATATTTTTTTGTCACGTAATCCCCCTGGATCGAATTCCCATGCATAGGGTTGAATTCTTGGTCAATCATTGACACCCACTTGTTGTACCTTCCATGTGCTCATTTCATGCTCATTAAAATTACGATTTGTTCCTTTAGCCGTCATTCATCAACATTAATAAATGCCAACAAAGGGAATTTAATAAGGCAGTTCTTCCCATTTATTGCATAGGGTTTCACAAGATAACACTTGGCAACAATGGGTCACATCCCACAACCCCCTTGCCTCTCCCTAGTGGATAACATAGCCCCTCATTCATGTTTCCTCCATAACCATCCTTGAACATTTTATTTGTATTAGATAGATATTTATATGTTTTTACATCTCCCATGGATTACTAGCAAATGGTTTGCAAAATAAAATAAAATAAAATATAATGCTTGTCTTTACAAACCGATCATTCACTAGAGGCGCCTTGGCCTTGAGCTCCATGCTAGGAATTATACATTGCATATACACAACATTTGCATAATAATCCAATACATTCCAAGGGTTAAAATGGGACATTACACTTGGTGAATAATAAGTACCATTTTTTTTAGGTGTGAAAAAAATAATTTCTATTAATTATTATTGATTTATTTTAAATTTAGATTGATTAAATATGAAAATAAATTAATTTTTTTAATGTGTAAATTTCTATAATAATAATAATAAATAATGAATAATAATCTAATTTGAAAATCATGACCAAAATACCAAATTATTGCATGAACTATTTATTTATTTGTGAGATAAAAAACCCCTTTACTCAATCTTTGAGTGCATATTTTTTTTACATTTAAATTTGATTCCTCCCAATACTGATAAGCTTAAATGAATTTATATTGATTATTATAAATTATAATTACATATATTATATATTAACTATTATAATTTTTAAAGAGAATCCAAAATACAATCTTGCATCATGCATATAAATCTAATAAGATACAACATTAATGTAAAAAGTAGATTTTTAAACTAAACAAATTATATCAACTATCATATAAATAATAAAAAATAATATTTAGTATTTTAATATATTATGTTATAATAATAATCACCATCACAAAAAGAAACTACTACAAAACAATATAACTACTAAAATCAAATATATATATACACACATTAACTAACAAAAATCATATAAAATTTATTAACAAAAAGAACACAAAAATAAAAACGAAGTGTCTAGAAATATCTTTCAAATAAATTATTGATGCAAGAAGGTAATTATTTTGAACCCACACGCTATCATTAAGTGAAAACATACTATCTAGTATATATTAAATTTTATTTATAATAAAAATAAATACTACATCACATACTAATTATTAAAATTTTGCGATAAATTTTTGGTTAGGGAGTTGTTTTCGGAACCATCATATCTACTTTTAATAATTTTAGATCATTCTTAAATGATCAGCTTGAATAACAATTTTTGAAGAGAATCATATCAATGTTTACTATTTTATTAAAGGAATAAAAACCCAAGATTTCGATGGTTGATTTAGGTCAACTTTAATTTATTTAAGATGGTAATTGAGGCGAGCTTTTAGGTCCAACTTTTATTTATTTGTAAGATGTTCATTGAGGTGAGTTTGTACACTAAGTATAATTTATAATATTGTATGGATTATGGTATTATTTTGGAAAATAAGATTAATATATGATTATAAAGTTAAGGTAAAAAAGTTAAAGGGAAAGCTAGTTTTAGAAGGTATAATTTTATCATAGATTATCTCATTAATCTTGGATTATTGTAGAGAAAAGTCACAATAATATGATCAATATGCTTTGCTTTTTTGTGGATTTTATGAAAGCTTTTGATACAGTGACCACAAATAATTTGTGGAAAAGATTAGAAGACTTAAAGGTTCCTTTTGAGCTGAGAGCTACTGCAATAAGGTTGTACATAAATGCCATTTCCAAGTTTAAGAACACTAAGGGTTTCTTGGAAGATATTAAATGTACATAATATAGGAGTTAAGCAAGGATGCCCCCAATCCCCTACCCTTTTTTGTATATACGTTGATAAGTTAAAAGGTTGTTTAATAGAGGCTGGATGCACTGACATGGTGTTATCATGGATTGTCATCCTCATCCTTTATGCTCATAATATTGTACTTTTGACAAGATGTCCTTCTTATCTTGATAAGCAATTAAGAATTCTTAAGGATTTCTACTCTAGTATGGGCATGGCCACCAATACTGACAAAACCAAAGTTATGTTGATAAAATCTAATAAGGTCACTTGCTCTCCTTTTTTGTATTATAATAACAACTTGGAGTGACTTCCTACAAATATCTTGGGATTGATATCCATCATAAGCTTAACTAGAACTATGACATCGATAAAATGGTCAATGGATGATGGAAATCATAAATTGGTCTTGAAAACAACTGTAAGTTGGAAAACCCTGTGATGTGGGATAAAAAGAAATTCCTCTTTGAAACTCTCGTCACTTCCATTCTCCTGTATGGGTGTGAATTTTGGGGTTGCATCCTCTCTAGAGAATATTGGAGAAGGATTGAGCAAATCCCCAAGGGTTTTATAACTTACAATCTTCAAACTAGAAGCAATATATGCCTTATTTTATTCTCTTAATTGAAGCGAGTCTTCCCCCCATTAAGAGAATAGCTATGAATGAGTACCTAATGTACAATTTTTTTTTAAATAACTTGGGAGACCAGAGACCTCAGAAAATTTCTTTAAATTCCAATCAAAACCACCTAAGGCTCAAGTGAGGTTGACATAAACATGCCATGTCTTGGTTAGTGACGTGGGAGATTTATGAAAATGTCACTTTGCAAAATGTAGATGATATCAAAAATATTATTACTTTGAAGTTCAAAGAGAAGCTATGGCGTGATTAAAATTTAGAGGATAAGAAAAAAATGAGATATTACAAGGAGGTCATTAATCCTAATCTTGAAGATCAAAATTATCTCTCAGTTTTAACTATTGTAAAGAAGAAGATCCACATATCTAAAATATGAACGAATTCTCATGAGCTGTATAGTGAAACAAGGCGTTGGACCTTTCCTACAACTCTGTGTGTTGAAAGAATATATCATCATTGTGAGACTACTAGCGTTGAGGATGAAAGGTACTTCCTCTTAGATTTCCTTGCATACACCCACATAAGATCTCGATTTCAATTCTTTTGTTACAATAGAAACCTGCCCTACCTTCTATCTTATTAAAATGATAGTAATTTAGAAACACTCCTCTCTAATATTGTTAACACAAATAAAAATCTAAACCAAACCAAGTAATTTAATTTTAATATTAATGGGTTATCTTAATTGTATGCAATTTATAAAAAAAACTTTATTTTACTCTATTATTATTTTATTGTAAAACTAAATTTAGTTATATTATTCTAAAAGTTTTTAATCTATATTAAATTATAAATATTTTTTATTTTATTTTTTAAATATTAAACTTAATTAAAAACTTTTTGTGTTTATATTATTTACTTTTTAAAAGGTTTAATAGAGTAAAGTTGGTTTTAATGAATGCTAATAACCATCACTATCATCATCATGGTTATTGTAACACCCTGGTTTTGACCCCGAGTGCATTAAAATGTATATGATGTAAATAACGTTATTTAATCAACGTTATTTAATCATGGCGTGGAGCTCAAGGTAAAAGCCCCACCATTGATTTAGCGTTTTCTGTTTCGACAATTAAAATCGATGCCGATGGTATTTCGTGCTAGCTAGGCACATTATAATTTTGGACATCATGTAAATATGCAATTATAAAAAATGCCCACAACTAGCTATGTCAATGCAACATTAAAGAGATGGGGGCATGATTTCATAAGGAATAGGGAGGGAAATAATTCAAACCCTTGAGCCAATAATGTTGAGCCAAATGTCAAAGGGAGAACCCATCAAACTCTCAACTACCCATTTTTGTCTTTGGTGCCCAATCATTTATTTCTTCCAGAAGTGGTTGAGTTAGTTAATGCATGGGGATGGGAAGAGTATGTCACTCAAATTCGAATTTGGGAAGCCACCCATTTTTGGAAAGACACGTTTTGACTTATGGGGCAAGTTATTGCCCAAAAATGCTGCCCATCCCATTATGCATTCACGTTCTCCTCTTCCTCACGTGTTTTTGGAGCTCCTGTGTTTTTCCCTCACGTTTTCAGCAGTTTTCTTCTTTTTTTCCCATAGCTGGGAAATCGTTTTTGTAATGCATAGTGGTTGGGGCTCTTCCCTTCACGTTTTTCTGTTGTTTCCTCATTTACATGGTCGGGGAAATTCATTTTTGGTGTTGCACATTCGATGGGAGAATAGATCCATGAATTGGGGGTTTGAAGAGGCCGTTTTTTCCCACGTGAAGCCATTGAACGTTTTTTGAAACGAATTGCTCACCCTGGGTCATTTTTCCCCATTCACCATTTTCAATTTTGGTTTCTAGGATGTTTTTGTCCATATCCAACACTTGTGTTCTTTTTGTTCTGTAAGTCCTTGCTTTGGTCTGAACCGTTAGGAGTGGAAGAGGCTAGAATTGGCTTGATAAAGCTAGTGAAGAGAGGGACCTCACAAAGAGATCAAGAGGGGTTGGTTATCCTTTTTGCACACCCTGAAGAGCACTAGAAGGGAAGGTATGGCTTGAGAAAACTGTGTAGCAGCGAAGGGAATACTTCCTTGTGTTGGGTGGTGTAGTTATTGTGGAGGTCAAGCTAGAACTTATGTAGGTGTCCATAGCTCTGTGGTTGAGCTCACTAGCTTAGAAATTCTCCTTTCCACTGCCTTAGCAGCCTAATAAACCCAACTGTGTTTGGCTTGGATGAGTTTTGATGTGTATTTGGATAGATGTGAGCCTGCTGTTCCCTAGTTCCTTGCGAAAATCATGCCTAGGTCGGGGGTGGAAGTGGTGCTGAGAGATTGATGAGCACACTGGCCTATGGTTGGGTGGAATGTTACAGCGACATAGCTAGTTGTGGGACAAATTCTTTCCAAGATAAGTATTTCTTATGTATTTAAGTTCTGCAACTATATTTGTTTTAAATTATCAAGAACATGTTGAATTCTTGAATAAGAATGAAATGTATTTGCTTCCACTATTTAATGAGTTATACATTTGCACATGTGTTTCATTTCAATGCATTTTATATGTTATGGGGCCAAATTGCCCGTTTGATAGAAGCAGTAGTGCGAGTCACGTCCTCTCCACCATCGAGAAGAGGGGAGGGGACATGACAGTAATGATTGTGGTTGTAATCATCATCATTATTGCAGTTTCCATCGTCATGGTGGTGGTGGTGGTTGTCATCATCATCATCATCAAAACATGGAGTATATATGGATATAGTTTTTTTATATTAGAAATTTTATTTTATTTTGTTCTTTTTATATTAGCTACGATATCATATTTTTCTATATCATAATCAATTTACATTTCTAATAATTTATAATAACTAGTGCATATATAATTAATATTATATACATGATGATAAGGTGCCAGGTGTGCACAGGGTTCTCCTTGGCCTTGAAGGAAACATAGAAATAAGCTTCACTCAGGGAGTAGGGATAATGACCAATAATTAGGCATACATACATGCTATGTTTCTCAAAGTATCAATCATCAACTCTTAGAATATCAAGTCAACCCTCATTATCGGGGATCCCCTTTGATCATAGATCTAGTGAGAAAGAAAAAGCATGAACAAGGTTCAACCCTTAGTTAAATGTTGCAGAAATAAAATGTATGTTTGGTTCGTTAGAATCATACAATTTGTTCCACATATGTTGATCAAACAATAGTCAAGTAGAGTCTCTAGTGAACCAAGATACCTTATTGTGAAAATGGAAGGTAGTTAAAAATGAGGGTTCCCTCGAGCACCTTTGGATACCTTAACGACCATAATGATGAATCAATTAGAAACTAAGCATAAGTTTAAACTCCTCTTTACCATGCATGCAAACCTTATCACACAAATTTCCAAGTGTTAAAGGAAAATACCTGATAGACGTGGAGGATTAACTCTCCTCCATGCCTCCTTTCATCTTCCACTCGATCCTATAGCCATGTTAGACCTAGAATTTAATCTATTCTTATTGCTTGCATGGAGTGGACTTGTGGGATAATTAGAATGGGGGTAAGATATGGTTTCATTAAGCATTCGATGGGGGAAGGATTTGTGATTTCAGAAGAAGGATCTACGTGGAATTTCTAGCATCTCGACATAGTAATCTTACTAGGAAGAGGGTTAATACAAGACTTATATACAAGATAATGTGTTTTCACATCCTCTACATTGGCATTCAAGTGTTTCGGGGAATTGGTAAGTTTACTTAAATATATTATAGTTCCTATTGAGTACCAACGACGGAGGATATCAGTGGGATGGGGATGGTATTTTTTTAAGAGAAGTAGAATAACATTGTTCTATTTAATACCTCATGTACCCTCTTAATAAGAAATCTTGGGAATTCTAAAAGAAAAGACCTCAATTCCTAAGATAACCAACATAAATCCCTCTTAAACACATATCTATCAAGCATAGAGAAGGATCAAATTTCACGAGGTGTAAATTTTTTCTTCATGTGTACAAAGTTTAAGATAAAAATATTTACATGTCAAGAACATTGTTCCCTGTAAGTGCTTGATAAATTCATGTTTAAGATGGATCTATGCTGGTTTTATTTTTTTAAGCTTTTGTGTAAAATTTAAAATTAAGCTAACATATGTTTTTTTTGACAAGGACGAGTAGGATTTTTATATTAAGAAAAGGGGAGAAACCCTCATCGGTACAAAATCTTATAGTTCAAAATTAGGCATTTGGTCTACAACTTCAAAACAAAACATAACCATGATTGAAATAAATCCATATTGTTTGACTCTTCCTAAGCCTAAATTGTTCAAACTTAAAATTATAGATCCTAATAAATTGGCCTATTAACAAACTATATTGACAAAACATAAAAAATAGTAGTAATTCCAGTGAACCTTGTATTCAAGCTTCTTTAGGTGCTAGCGAGTGGAGGATTCAACAATAGTCTCTTTTTCCTCCAGCCTCAATTGTAACTCTTTCACCATTTCTTCCAGATCATTAATTTTGGCCTCAAATTATGCATTAAGGGCTTGCTGCTACTTGAAATTGACCCTTGGGATTTCAATTTGACATTGGACATCTGCATGCCCAGAGACTCAAACTTTCCCTTCTTCCTCTATCCATGCTTCCAGTTGACGGTCTCGACCTTGCACTTCCTACTGAAGAATGAATTTTTTTTGTTTGATGTGTCTATGACTCATAGTCATCCTTTTAATACCATTCCCAACATAATGATATTCCTCAGCCTTAACTATCCATTTTAATAATTAAGGATGCAACATGAGAAATAGACTGAGAAATGCCCCCCCAACAAAACTTCCACTCTACTTTTATGCGTCCCAAGCTTGGAAAGATGCCGAACAATTTATTTCTTAGGATGAGATGGGGGGCATAATTCCAACTTTCTAACTTTGTCCCCAAGAGAACAAAAATTTATAGCCTCGAGACCTTTCTAGAGGAAGGAAGAAGCTGAATTGAAAATATTTGGAGATCAATACCAGCACTTGAGACCAAATCTAGAATCATCCTTGAAATTTGATTCAATACCTCATATCAAGCAAGAAGAGCCTCCAGAACATTAAACTTATTGGAAGGAGGATAGGCCATAATTCGATCTCCTAGCTTGTCCCGTCGAGATGAATTCCCACCCAAACTAATCATGGCCATGAGCAAGGGAGGGTACAATTCAATAGATGAAATAAATGCAATGAGACTTAGGATTGCATGACACAATGCACATGAAGAGACCATATGTACCAATGAGGAATCAAGTCAAAATTCCATGTGCCAGCATAGGTGCTCCATCCTACCCTTTCCTCCTATTTTATGGTGAGTGTAAACACTCCAAACTTCAAACCCACCAAAATTTTGATATCCTTCGACCAAGTACCCACTTATGAAATGATAATTAAGGAACATGGTCATATTCATCACTTCCATTGATCAATTTAAGAGTTCCTTCTATTTGAGTTACTGCTTGATTAGCTAGCCTATCTTCCTCAAAATTGTTTCCTCTGAAAACATGGAAGAAACCCTTTATTTGTCATCCAGTATTTGGCATCCAACAACTCTAGGGATGACCCAAGTGGAGAATAATTGAGAATACAATAAGAGAAGAGATGGATCTTTCTTCCATTTCCTAGGATCCAATGAATATTTGTGTGAAAGAACTGTTAAGTTTTCTTACATAGTTTCTAGATTTGGGTCCCATTTTGAGGGCATGGATCAAAATTGAGGCATATGAATCTATTGTCGTGGACATATTTTCTATGGAGCACATTCCTGACTCAATCTTTCTCTGAGGAGACAATTTTATATAGATTCTTAGCATCAAGTGCTAGATCATTTAGTTTATGTCTCTAATTTGAATACCACCCCAATCTATTGGGCACTTGAAATTGTTCCAACTGAAAAGAGAGAGCTTATTCTAGTTCTTTTTGACTCATTTCCATAGGAAGTACCTAATTAGT
The DNA here is from genome assembly GCA_001517045.1 of Pseudotsuga menziesii. NCBI lineage: Eukaryota > Viridiplantae > Streptophyta > Pinopsida > Pinales > Pinaceae > Pseudotsuga > Pseudotsuga menziesii. The sequence continues at coordinate 270,866 of LPNX010767356.1, read as the reverse complement.
TTTCTAATATGATTTAGGATATTATTTGGAACCAAAAGAATATAACCAAGGAATAAAGACATGGATGAGAGCATTGATTTAATCAATGTTTCTCTTCCTTCTAGATTTAAGTAAACAAATCCCCATTGATTTATTTTCTTAGATATCTTGTCCAAAGTTTTTAGCCAGTTGACCTTAAAATCCTTTTCCTTGATGATCAAAACAACTGGATATTTGAAATGATCTCGATTTCCACTACCTTGATATCCAAATTCCTACTGTATACTATGAAGAATAAATGAGAATGTGTTCCAACCATATATATGACTTTTGCAGTAATTTATCTTGCTCTCTGAGGCTTTGCAGAAATTTTGAAGAATATCGATAAATATTTGAGAAGTGACTAAGGAATCATCCCCATTAAAAGAGTATCATATGCAAGTTGGGAATGATTAATTTCCTTCACATTTCTGACTATATTTATCCCCTGGATATTTCCATCCACTCTGGCTACTTCCAAAGCCTAATTCAACGAATCTTCCTTGATAATATAAAGAAGAGAAGATAGCAGGAATCCTTGCCTAATTCCTCATGAGGCATTGAAGAATCGAAATACCCTTCCATTCATTATAGGGGTGATCCAAGGATGGACAATGGAAGCTTTGACCTAATAAATGCACTTCTCATCAAATCTAAATTTCTACAACACCCTGCAAAGAAATTGATGGTTGAATCGAACAAGATCATTGGCCATGTCTAGATCAATGATCATACCCTTTTCCTTTCTCATTATACTAGATTGAATTGCTTATTGAACTAAGAAAATGTTATTCAAAATATTGCACTTGTGCACAAATCCTCCTTGTTCTTCTAAGATGATAGAGGGTAGAATATGCTTGAGTTAGAGGGAGATGATTTTTTAGAAAATATTGTAGGAGACATTACATAGGGAGATAGGCTTGAACATATTGAAGGAACATGGTTTTTATTCCTTAGGGATGAGGGGAAGAAAAGAAGAGTTAATGGCCTCCCCTAGGCTTGGATTCTTTTGGGCATAATTCAACATACACATAAGGCCCTTTTTAATGATACCATGTAAGATTATGTAGAAATAGACCGAAACCCATCAGGCCCAAGTGCTTTGTCTAGTTCCATTCCCCATATGACCTATTTGACTTCATCCTCTATTATCTCCTTAGTGAGTACTTTATTGGCCTCCGAATAAGTCCAATGAGTGATAAATTATAGGGAAATCCTCTGCGCCTCCTCTCTATCCACATATTATTTCTTATAAATATCACCGTAATGATTTAAGGATTCCTCTTTTATGGCATAAAAAAATGGATTTTATGCCCCTGACTGTTTTCTATTTCCTTGACCCTCTTTCGATGGACTCATAATTGAGTTTTCTTATGGAATAATTTAGTGTTTCTATCCCTTACTTTCAAGCACCAACTATGAGATTTAAGTCACCATATTATTCTTCAGTTATGTGAGGTTTCTATAACTCTCTTTACATCTCCTTCTCCTTGGATAACTATTCCATCGTCACCTCTCTGGATTACATATTTTCAATACGAAACTCTAGAGCTTGTTGCACCATCCTTCTCAACTCAGAAGGAGAGAAAATATGTTTGACACAACGTTTGGATCCTATTTTACTTTCCTCATCTTATTTCCGAAATAAATAAGGGAGATCTATTAAACTGAGCACATATATCTTTGGACAAACACACAACTCACAAGATAGATCACACAATTTACTCAGTTATTGAAGAATGAAATAGTGCAAAAATGGCTTGCATCCGTGAATGCTTTTCATTAATCAAAGAGTAATTAGATAATAATTACAATGAAGTACAATGGCTTAAATAGACACATGAAATTCGAATCCACATGAGGAAATTCAAATTGATTAGACTCTACTTGACTGTAGGTAACTAAGACCTTGTCTAAATCACTGTCGGAGGACTCAATAGTTGACTGACCTTGTCTAAACCATTACCGGAGTTCAACAGAGTTCTAAAACACAACTCAAGTGTCTAGTTCAGTGTTTACTGAGGCTAATTGACTGTGGTAGGTGAGAAATGCGCCTCTCCCGCATGCAGCCATGCAAACCTAGAGCTAACTGAATGTAGAGGACTAGAACTGAATGTAACTGACTCCTAACTTAGCTTGACTAGTCACTAACTGAACTCAACTGATGAAGGTTGGTATCGGCACTACCAGTGTCTCCTAAATTGTAGGAATTGATCTAGGAGGTTCCTAAACTGATGCATGCAAGTGAAATCAGTGGCAGTAGGCCTTAATTAGTGTTCCCCACACTTTAGTAACTAGAACATGTGCCCCAATTAGGCCATATGGACCCAATGGTGCTAGTGACTAAAAATAGACTGTATGGACTCCCGATTTAGACACGACTCCTGATTTAGACATATGACCAAATTAGACAAGGGAGGATTAATAATCCTAACACCCCCCTTGAATGATAACTTGGAAAATCTGTGGGCCCTCGTAACTAAGGCCATACTAGCCACCCATTACATCAAGTAAAGCAAAGTAACTGCTCAATACAAGGATTTGGGGAAAAAACCACATGGGAAAAAATCCCCCCCTCTAATTAAGCAGGTAGAATCAGGATCAATATGGCTCTTCTGTGCATAGGTATCCTGGGGCCTGGAATGTAAACCTCTCCATCATTATGTCTGGAGGAATATTCCTCTTTGGAAGAGGAATGATATGCTCAACTAAATCAGAAATATAGACAACTGCTGGATGAAGACTGGACCCATGTAGAGCAACTAAAATCAACTGATAAGTGAGAAACGGTTATTGAGGATTCAGAACATGTGAGGAAAACTCAAGAAACTGATATGTTGCATCCATGAACAACAAACCAGGAGTTTTAAAATCATCCCCAAGTGTTAGGATCAAGTGTTCAGGCGGATGCAGAATGTCTTCCTCTTTAGTAGTTCTGTGAGGAGATGAGCATGTGATCAATGGTAGAGAAGCACTAAGACTGTGGAGAGATAATTATTGAGCTTCATAGTCTGATATAGCTTCAAAAATATATAATTATTCACAAAATAAAATATCAGCAACCTCATAAGAGGAAACCAACACCAAATCCCCAGTAGCAGTTTTCAAGAGAAATTGTGGTACTTGATTTTTCACACCGAAATTGGTGAGAGCAGATACAAGCATGACTGAAAGCTCTTGGATTTTAAAATTTGTACCAAATAATATCAGATCAGAAATTAAATCATATCTAAATAGGTTCACAAAATATCCAAAATTGTGAAATGAAATCAAATCCCCAGCAGCAGTTTTGTAGGAGACTTGCGGTACTTGTTTCTTCTCAAAATTGATGAGAACAGCTACAAGCGGTACTGAAAGCTTATGAACCTGAAATTATGAACGAAGAAATATGAGATAATATCTAAATAATATCATATCATATCTAATAAGTTTCATATCAGATCCAAGAGGATGGTCCACTGAGACGGTAGATGCACAGTTTTCTTTTTCTTCAAAATTCTGAATTTTGATGCATGCAATCCTGCATGATTTCGCTGGAAGATCTAGATCATGGGGAGTAAATGGATCACTCTGCTAATATGATATTTCTTCCAAAATATCCAAGGTATTACATATTTTCACACCAGCAGCAACATTAGAGGGAGAAAAATCAAATTTCTCTTCACTTTCGGAAGCAATTACTAGCAAATTTTGCATAGAATTCAAAGGAAAATCATCAATGAATGTTTGCATGGAAGTGCAGCAGTGTTTTTCTTCAATATAAGATTTTTGAATGTCTTGTTCTATTTCATCCATATGAGGAGATGAGATATAAGAGATCTCATGAACTTCCGGAGCATCAAGAGAAGGAGTCACTGCAAGGAGACTGTCTTCAATTCAAATTGTCTGTGTAGAAGATTATGCTTCTTCTTCAGTTTGAACAACTTCATTAGAGAGAGTGGAGGTCGAGAATTTTGGATTTAGAATGATTATGGTTATGAATATGCTCTCCAAAGTGCTATTATGATCCTCATCAATCATTCCAAAGGTTCTGTCCAATATTTTCCAGAGATCCTTTGGGTTTTTAACAAATATTTTGAGGTAGCACATGCTAGGAGAAAAGGCCATACACATAGTTCCATAAGGTGCATCAAATTCATTTAGTGAGTCATCCTCTCTCTCAAAGGACTCTTCAACAAGTCCAATAGACACCTCATAGAGCTCTTGTCTCTCCAGAGATGCAGTTATCTTCATCTTCCATTCTGAATAGTTTGTGAATAGGGTGAGAAGAGGAATTGATGAAGCCATTCAAAGTTGTACCTACAAATACACAAAAGACAAAGTGAGGTCGACTACCTGCACATTTCAGGTTTTCATCACACCCAGCTTAATTGATCAAGCAAGCTTGATCAACAATTCCTGTGCTTGGGGTATTTGTTGGAGACATTTACCACCTTACACACACATTTTGGTCAATTTGGCCTAGTTAAACCACTATCCTAAGTATTATTGACTTAATTGACATCAAAGGAGCACTAGATGACATCAGCTAGATCACACCCACGCCTACCTTTAGTCAAGGAGGCTAACTTATCCTTCTCCTACATTCGGGGAGGCTAACTGGAGCACTCCGGGGGTGATCTGAGTGTCATTAATGCCCCATATTGCTAACTGATGGTTACAATCAGTTAAACAGAGTAGTGATGGTGCCCTCCATCATTAAATTGATTATTCATTGATTATTTAATGAACTGGAGTCAACAGAGGCACCTCCAACCAATTTTGATGTCTAGTTACACTTCAGTTAACCTCATCGGGGTTCATTGGAGTCATTGATGCGCTATCACTTGATGGTTGGATTGATGTGACATGTGTCTGACCTCTTTCAGTTAGACTCAGTCATTTATTGCACTCCAACTTCAGTTAGGGCTCAATTGAGTCAATTAGGGTTTTGATCAATGGTTAACTTGAGTGTTGACTGTGGCTTACATTCAGTTAAGCTAGACTCACTCATTTAATTCGAATGACCTCCTTGGGAATTCAAATTACTTTGTTATTCATGCTTGCAGCATGATCTTGTATTGTATTACTCATTCTTTGTGTGAATATACAGAGCGACTACTCATTTTGTAGCCCTATTACACCATTTTCATGACTTATTGTTATTAATCTTTGATGAGACTTGTGTTTAGACCCTAGATTAATGTGACAGATTAATATGGTATCAGAGCTCACGGTGGAACAAAGCTCAGATCTCTCAAAAACAAAGTTTTTGACAGATCTTACATGAAAATTGAGCAATAGCTCAAAAATCCAGCACTACACCAGAAGCCAAGGCTTACCACTTAATACCCCAAGTAAAGAAATTGTTGATCAAGCTTGCTTGATTTACTATGCTGGGTGTGATGAAAGCCTAAAATGTGTAGGTTGTTCGACCTTACATTGTCCTTTTTGTTGTGATTTTTAGGTTTTTGACAGGTGAAAGCATTCGCTCCAGCAGATTCAGATGGTTTCTTCCGTAGATATTTTGACTCCATTCAATTTCCACTCATGGAAAGGAGACATGGAGATCCAGATACACTCCAGAGGACTCTATAGAGTCACCATGGACACTGAAGAAGAGCCTGGTTCTGCAATAGACAAGTCTAGATTCTTGAACAAGAAGGATGAAGCATTCAGATTCTTGTGCCTCTCGGTTTCCCGGGATCTTCTTTTCCATATTTTGGGATTGAAGACTCCAAAAGAAATTTGGGACAAATTAGAAGCCTTGTATGGAAAGCAGGAGGACAGTTAGATTTTACCAGCTCGAAAATGAATTGATGTCTCTCCAGCACTCCAATTTTGAGACCTTGAATGACTTTTTCACAAAGTTCAAGCACATTGTCTTACTGTTGAAGCAATGCAAAGTGGAGAAAGAGGATTATCAGCTCATCCTCGCCATACTCTCCAAAATTGGAGCTGATTATTTAGTTTTTGTCTCTACATTCCGTGCGGGGAAGCTCACAACCCCTGGATGGAAGATGCCTACACTCAATGCCTTCATTGAGTCCCTAACAAGTGAACATGATAAGCTTGTCCAGATGGGGATCATCATATCCTCTCATGATCAAGCCCTCCATGTCTCGGGGCCCAAATATATGAAGGGTAAAGGAAAGCAGCAGAAGAACCCAAAAACTAAATTTGAAGCTCCTAAGCCTAAAGTTGAAAACCAGCAGCATGATGAGTATTCTAGCTCAAAGAAGAACAAAGGGAAAGGGCATCATGGAAAGGAAAAATTCAAGTGTTCATACTGCGGGAAGGGCTTCCACCCTAAAAATGCCTGCATGAAGAAGAAGCTTGATGAAGCTACCTCTCTCCTTGATAGAAATCACATCAATCTTTTGGAAAGCTTTCGGAGGAGAGATCAACAAGATCGGGAACCACAGCATGAAAAAGGTCATTCCCTCATGGAAAACACTTCGAAGTCCAAAGCACTCTTGATTGATTCTGGATCTTTGAACCACATGATGGATGAAAGAGACTCCTTTTCATCCTTGGAGACCAGCAAATCCATCCCCATCCACATGGGAGATGACTCCACCATCATTTCAGTTGATCTTGAGAATGGCTATTTTTCAAATGTTTTGTATGTACCGTCTCTGGCATCAAATCTCCTTAGTGTCTATCAGATGACACATATTGGAGTGCCTAATAGAGTTTCTTTCAGCCCAAATGATGTTGAGATAATGGAACTTTCATTCTGGAAACTCATTGCTAAAGGCCTTGTAAACCATCATGCAAAAGCCTATGAGTTCTCCCACTTTGTGGCGGATGCAAAACCCACCGCACTGCTAACTCATGGAAATAAAGTTAGTAGGCTGTAACATGAAAGGTTTGGCCATCTAAATTTCAAATATTTGCAGCAATTATAGAAAAAATCCATGGTTGAAGGCCTCCCGGTCATCAAGGCAACTACTGGAATTTGCAAGGGCTGTGTGGTTGGAAAACACCCTGAGCACAAGTACAATTGGGGGAAGGAAAACCGAGCTACATGAATATTGGGGATGATACATTCTGATATCAGTAGTCCTATGCCTGTCACATCCATGAATGTATCAAGGTATATTCTAACTTTTATTGATGATTTTTCAAGGTACACATGGGTCTTCTTTCTCAAAAAGAAGTCTGAAGTATGTGAAATGTTTTCTAAACTGAAGGCCTTGATCGAGAATGCCTCTGGGCATAAGATCAAGATCTTGAGATATGATAATGGTGGGGAGTATGTCAGTAATGATTTTTTGCACATATGCTCCCAAAGTGGTATTCAGATCCAACATTCAATTCTCTACACTCCCCAGTAGAACGGAGTAGCGAAAAGGAAGAATCGATCTCTCAAGGAGATGACCACCTGTATGTTGGAATCAAAGAAGTTGGCTGAAAATATGTGGGATGAAGCCATGCATGCTGCAAAATACATTCAGAATAGGGTGCCACACTCATCCATGAAAGGGAAGACCCCTTTCGAAGCATACTTCAGACACAAGCTGGATGTGTCGAACCTGCGGGTGTTTGGGTCCACTGCATGGGCCCAGATTCCACTTGATAAAAGAAGGGCCTTGCAACCGCAAAGCATAGAATGTCTGTTTATTGGGTATCCTGATGAATCAAAAGGTTTCAAGCTGTTGGATATCAAAACAAAATAGATCATCATCGAAAGGAGTTTCAAGTTCGATGAGCCTCTTCAGGAAGTGGAACTAGTGAAGGAGAAAACTGTGGAATTCCCTTCCTATTCTACTGAATATTTGGATGATGAAATTGGGGATGATGACCATGATTTGGATCCTCTGATTTTTGATATCAGTGTGTAGCAAAAATTAGATGCTGAATCAGAATCTGAAGTACAAAATCATCTTCCTGCATGGGCCCGACAGACACTCTCCTCCGCAGGAGATAACATTGGAAATCTGGATGATCTAAGGAGAACCCGGTCTGATTTCCAAAGAGCAGGTATTGAGCTCTCTTATCTTGATAATTTGCTGTCCGAAAAATGCTATTTGATGATCAATTCAGACCCAAAATCCTACTACCATGCTTGGAAGGATCCGAGATGGCAAGTTTCCATGGATGAAGAGATGAATTCTCTTCAGAAAAGCACTACTTGGGAGCTAGTTTCTCTTCCTTCGGGAAGGAAATTGGTTCAAAGCAAGTGGGTATTTCAGACCAAGGTTGATGCCGATGGAAGAAATTGAAAATATAAGGCAAGGCTGGTGGCAAAAGGTTTCTCTCAGGTCCAAGGTGTGGACTACCATGAGACCTTTGCACCGGTTGCAAAAATGGACTTCATCCGCCTAGTTTTGGCAATTTCGGCATCTAAGCACTGGGAAGTGCATCATATGGATGTTAATTCAGCCTTTCTGCATGGAGATATTCATGAGGAGATATAGATGAAGCAGCCTTAGGGCTACATCTCTGATCCATCTTTGGTTTTCAAGCTAAAGAAGTCACTATACGGGTTAAAACAAGCCCCAAGAGAGTGGTATTCCAAGATGGATGCCTTCCTTCTCTCGCAAAACTTCCAAAGGTGTAGATGAGATCCAAATATGTATTTATAGAAGTTTGATGGTCATTTGATTATTATTGTTTTATATGTTGATGACTTATTGATCACAGGTAGCACAGTTGCTTCCATTTCAGCCATCAAAACTACTCTCCACAATGCCTTTGAAATGAGTGATTTGGGGCTCCTAAAACAATTTTTGGGGCTCGAAATTGAGAAAAATTCTGATGGGATTATGGTCACTCAGTACAAATACATATCAGACCTATTAGTCAAGTTTAACATGGTTGAATGTAGGCCTGACCCATTCCCTTTCCTTTCAGGAATCAGCCTTGAAGAAGGAAAAAGCACACCTCCCATGGACTGCATTATCTATCAACAGCTGATTGGTATCTTGTTGTACTTGACACATTCTCATCCTGATAACTATTATGCCATGAATTCTGTATCAAAATACATGCAACAGCCTCATGATCTTCATTGGAAGGTAGCCAAGAGGATCCTCCAGTATATTGAGGGAACCAGGACCTACGACATTCACTATGCTGTAGACTCCGAGCTAGAGCTAGTTGGATACACAGATTCCAATTGGGTGGGTGATTCTATTGATTTGAAGTCTACTTCCAGATATGTATTCATGTTTGGTGGTGTCCCCATTTGCTGGTCTAGCAAAAAGTAGGCTGCCATAGCACTATTTTCAGTAGAGGCCGAGTATCGAGGAGCGGTGAATGCTTGCATCCAAGCATTTTGGTTGAAAGACATTCTTTCAGAGTTTGATCTTGGTAGTACTTTGTCCACTATCATCTTTTGTGACAATCAAAGTTCTATTAAGATATCCACAGATCCAGTTACTAGGCAGAGGACCAAGCATGTAGAGATCCACATGCACTATATCAGGGAGCTAGTGCATGACAGGACCATCATTCTGCAATATTGCCCAACTGATGAGCAGCTTGCAGAAATCTTTAATAAGATATTTTTAGAAAAGAAGTTCACTTACCTCCGTTCACTGTTGGGGGTGAGTTCATCAGGGTGATTCAGACTACTTTCAGTGTTCATCTTGAGGGGTGGTTTTTCCCACTGGGTTTTCCCTCTTTTCCTCACTCAGTTTGTTTTTGAGCGTTGTTTCAGTTTCATCATTGTACAGGGTGACCTATGGCCTTAGTTTCTGGGGCCCTAGCATTTTTTATGCATTTATGTTTTCTAACTCCTCTCGAGTATAGCTTAAGGGGGGGTGTTGGAGACATTTACCACCTTACAAACTCATTTTGGTCAATTTGGCCTAGTTAAACCAATATCCTAAGTATTATTGACTTAATTGACATCAGAGGAGCACTAGATGACATCAGCTAGATCACACCCACGCCTACCTTCAGTCAAGGAGGCTAACTTAGCCTTCTCCTACATTTGGGGAGGCTAACTGGAGAACTCCGGGGGTGATCTGAGCGTCATTAATGCCCCATATTGCTAACTGATGGTTAAAATCAGTTAAACAGAGCAGTGAAGGTGCCCTCCATCGTTAAATTGATTATTTAATGAACTGGAGTCAAGAGAGGTGCCTCCAACCACTTCTGATGTTTAGTTACACTTCAGTTAACCTCATTGGGGTTCATTGGAGTCATTGATGCACTACCATTTGATGGTTGGCTTGCTGTGACATGTGTCTGATCTCTTTCAGTTAGACTCAGTCATTTATTGCACTCCAACTTTAGTTAGGGCTCAGTTGAGTCAATTAGGGTTTTGATCAGTGGTTAACTTAAGTGTTGACTGTGGCTTACATTCAGTTAAGCTAGACTCACTCATTCAATTCGAATGACCTCCTTAGGAATTCGAATTGCTTTTTCTTTCATGCTTGCAGCATGATATTGTATTGTATTACTCATTCTTTGTGTGAATATACAGAGCGGCTACTCATTTTGTAGCCCTATTACACCATTTTCATGACTTATTGTTATTAATATTTGATGAGACTTGTGTTTAGACCCTAGATTACTGTGACGGATTAATAGTATTAAGTGGTAAACCTTCGGATTCTGGTGCAGAGTAGGAAGGAGCAAACAACTCGAAAAAATGATATAGCTGGAGATCTGAGGAGGAGACGTTCCTTGTTTGCCGAGGATCTGATACCATATTAAATTGAGCACATAGATCCATGTACAAACATGCAACTCACAATATAGATCACACAATTTAATCAGTTATTGAAGAATGAAACAGTGAAAAAATGGCTTGCAGCTGTGAATGCTTTTCATTAATCAAAGAGTAATTAGATAATAATTACAATGAAGTACAATGGCTTAAATAGCCACATGAAATTCGAATCCACATGAGGAAATTTGAATTGATTAGACTCTACTTGACTGTAGATAACTAAGACCTTGTCTAAATTACTGTCGGAGGACTCAATAGTTAACTGACCTTGTCTAAACCATTACCGGAGTTCAACGGAGTTCTAAAACACAACTCAAGTGTCTACTTCAGTGTTGGCTGAGGCTAACTGACTGTGGTAGGTGAGAAATGCACCTCTCCTGCATGTAGCTATGCAAACCTAGTGCTAACCAAATGTAGAGGACTAGAACTGAATGTAATTGTCTCCTAACTCAGCTTGACTAGTCACTAACTGAACTCAATTGATGAAGGTTGGTATCGACACTCCCAGTGGCTCCTAAATTGTAGGAATTGATCTAGGAGGATCCTAAAATGATGCATGCAAGTGAAATCAGCGGCAGTAGGCCTCAATTAGTGTTCCCCACACTTTAGTAACTGGAACATGTGCCCCAATTAGGCCAAGTGGACCTAATGGTGCTAGTGACTAAAAATAGATTGGATGTGTTACAGAGAGAAATTCCTATGGCTTGGGGTACCACAACAGATAGCTTGACTCCAGAAATCAATCCTTTCCAATATGCAATAGAAATTAAATGTCTAACACTAAAGGATCAGACCCTGTACCTTATTCTGGACGGTTGAAGTAGATCCCCGTTGAGCCTTCCAATCTTCAGCTTGAATTGATATATTACTTCCTCAACAACAAGTAAACAACACAAGCATTCTATATATCATGTTATTAGATATATTCTAGCATATATAATCAATAATGTAAAAGCATTTGACATAATCCAATGGATAAAATATTCATTCAAACACACATTATTGGACAGGAAAAGATATTTCTATTAATATAAATCGGAGATTACAAGATACAACCTCTGACGGCATGTCTGCGAAATGGAGAAACTGAATCCCCCACTTGGGCCTCCACCACTTCAATCCTCCATCTCTCGATAGAAAGCTCACAAACAAAAGGAAAGCTTGGGAAGAACACAAAAGTGCTCCAAGGGACAAAGGGATGCAGACTCAAGCATAAGTTCCGGCAACAATGGACTATAGTTTCTTTGCTCTCAATTCTCTCTTATGCCTTCAATGTACCAAGGGGTTTCTTATATAGCTTTTCAAAGGGGTAATGAAAGGTTGAATCCGAGCGATCTCAAGGCATATGGAAGGCCAGGAGTCAAATGAGTCGGATCCATGTCAAGGAAAACTCCAAAAGGATTTGGATTATGCACACATCCCTATGTATGCGGTTTTAGTGGTCAAACCCATGTATATACACGCTTATAGGATTAAAAGTCACGTGTATCATTTTTCATATGTTTTTAGGGATGATCAAGGAAACATCAAAGGACAAAAAGTGGTCCATGGGGTCTAAGGAGTCTGCAGCGGGATAGGGGAAGGCCATACAAAGTGTGATTCACCTGGAGTGGTGAAATCTGCTATAATAGATGCCCCCTAATGTGGGAGGTCATAGGGGTCATACGATGGCCGAAATACATTATAAGTCCATCCCAGAAGTGGAGTGATGAAGGATCCCAAATGGAAGACCAGCCACCCAATCAACATAGTACAATAATACAACTCTGCATACAACTGCAAATACATATAGCAGTCTCAGATACATAAGAGTACAATGGCCATGAATAGGCATGAAACATGATATCACATATGTGGTCATTGCCACGTACAATATACATAGTTTAGAATCTCCATGATGAAGATATAGAAAGGACCATGATCTCCAAAATGGCTGAAGATATATAATAGATCAAGATCTCCATAGTGGCTGGAAATATCTGACATATACTGGAATCAAGTCATGAGAGCTGAAATTTCATGAACACTGGCACGATCAAGGAGGTAACATATAAGAGATGCCACCAATCTGGAAAGTCTTCTACACAAACCGCTACGAGTACATGTCCTACTATGCGAATAGAGGTGTTGAGGTCGAACATAGTAGTCCATCGTCTGATTACCGGTCATTAATATATACTGTTAACAGACGCAAGATCACCCACCAATAATGAAAATGGGAATCAAGGTACTAGAGTGCAAACTAACAAGTGTGAATAAATGTGTTGAGGTCAAACACTTGAAAGGATCCATTGATCAGGGGACATTGATGTATTCCCAAGAAACTGTCGATGGTGAGAGAACCTGCCACTGATGACTGCGAGTCTCAAGGCACTCAAAATGACTCTAGACTCCAATCCCAGAATAAATGATCTAAAGTCGATGGGATGAAATCCGCTGGAAAGAGGGCATTAAGGCATCCCCCATCATCCAACATGAGGTACTCAGCAAAGCTGTATAATGTGGAAGGACTCGATCATAAAGTGCATGAACCAGTAACTGTACCGGGAATGGCCGACATGCAAAATCAAGATAACTGAGGAATGGCCCACTCAGGTTTCGACTTCCTTCGAACAAGAGCATAACGACATATGGTGACTGAATGAAGGCAACATAGAATCGATATACAAACTGGGACATCTCTGTGACACAGGCTCCATAGGGACTAGAAGCTTAACCAGTCGGTGGAGATAAACTCAGATAATCGAGTACAACTCCTAAAGTCAAACTATAACCCAACCAATGGATGTGATATATAGTGCTCTGTTCGAAGGCGACACGACTTGACAGCTACCAAAGATAACATCTTTCCTTGTCCGGATTTTTGGTTTTTTTTTTTTTTTTGGACTTTTTTAGTTATTTAAAAAGCTTGAAAAAAGAATAAAATAGCTTTATAGTTACAGACTAGGAGGAGACGAGTGTCATAAGGGCAAACAAACTAGTTCCAAGCAGTGGAACATACCTATGCTCAATGCGAGGATACATGTGTAGGATATCGACACTCGGGGGAAAATCCCCTCCCGGTAAAAAGGAAATCAAGCTGCGAAGGATATAAAAAATGGCTTTGCATGGCTAGACATGAGACAAGCTCGGGCTATATGGCTGAAACACAATGTCAGGGGAGCTGACATAAAGCTCAATAAGGCAGGCAAAGCTCATGATAATGCATTCACAACTTGACATGAGGGAGTCCTGAGGGAAAAAGGCCAGCATAAGATCAAAAGGAGTATAAGGCTCTTGTGAAATGTCATGGAAATACTATACAACGGACTCCTACACCCTAAAAGAGAAAACGTCGGCATGGGAACCAAATGCAAATAAGGCGTTAACTAGGGTACCCATGTAAGGTGAAGCTCTACCACTCATATCATGCCACTTCTAAAGCAACAAGAAGGTTCCGTGACATAATAGAGTGGGTTCATACCTAAGGCCATGATGAGATGGTCATAAGGTCATGCAAAATGCAAACGATGGTGAAACCTAACCTTTATGCTAGTTAGACATGATACCTGAGCTCGGCATGAATGGGTCAATCCAATGGCTGAAACGACACTGAAAAAGGTCTTCTACATCACAAATTATGTCAAAAACGGTCCAAAATGGTTAGAAAATGTCGAAACTATAGAAAAGGGGGTAAAAATTTTCAAATATTTGAAAATTTTCTATAAATAGTAAAAAATATAAATCATTTGAAACTTTTACCCATTTGAGCTTTGATTTTCAATAGCGAATTCCAGGAGATCCAGCCGGTGGAATTCACTACCGTTTCTTCCAGGTATTTACTCATGCTCTCCTCTTGCATTTTGATATATTTTTTTATGAATTTTCATGGTCAAATAAGTTTTTTAGGCCATCCTAAAATGAACGTTGCGGTCAACGCAAAAATCGAGGTTTTTTCCACGTATAGGGCTGGATATACGTGGAAAATGGCCTCGAACCCGCGTACATACGCGGCTGTTTTGAAAACAGTCGCATATGAGGCCGCGCATATGGTTTTTTGAATAAACTAATGGAAAATTTCCAATTTCTTGTGTAGGATGGTGCTAGAGTGGAGAGAGCGTGAGGATGGTGAAGTAGAGGAAGTAGTAAGGGCTGACTTAATGGCTCAACAAGCTTTATGCACATGCAGACTCTACAAGTTTTGGTGTCTTGGTGGTTTTAGGGCCAAACCAAGATTGTTACAGATGCTGGTAGACTATTGGGACCCAGACTCGGAGTCCTTCCATATTGATGGAATTTCCCTCACCATAGAGGTGGATGACATATACTTTATCACAGGGCTTTCTAGACGAGGGGAGGTGGTGAACCTTCGTTCCTGTGGTGGGCCAAGGGGTGGCCTGACTATCGACGAGTACATTGCAGTGTACTATTATCCAGACACCGAGAAGGTGGGGAGTTAGGTCCCTACCAATGCTATATAGGTGCTGGGCCTAAAGGCCATATTGTTGACACTAGGCAGGATAGTCGGCTTAGCATCACTCCACCAGGCCTCACGGCCTCTGATGTTCTATGCGGTGGAGTGTATGAGACCCACTATTTAGGATTGGAGTACTACACTACTGAGCAACATGAAACACTAGCTCAGTGAGTGTAAGGCAGGCAGGGTGCGGAACTTCGGCTTCAACAGTATTCTGAGCACGTTTTTCTTTGAGCATGTTCTAGGATTGAGCCCTAGAGTGGACGTTCCTCTCCACGGGGTTCGAGATCCGGCCCAACGATGTTGGGTAGATGCTATGCATAGACTGGGGGGTGGTAGGGTGGCCAACCCATATCCAGCTGAATTCTTTCCATGGTGGCGATGACAGATAGTTTCCATCGATGACTACCCCTATGCAGGGATATATTTCTGGGGGGACCCGGATATGCCTCTACCACCAGGATCGACATATGGCGATATAGGTAACTGTTAGAATATAATCCGTTAGGGATTATTGTAAATAAATAAAGAAAACTGAATAGTTAGGAAGCCGAAAAGGCTGGGCGGAAGGTGAAACACAACCGTCCTATGAAATGTATAAATAAATGCTTTTAGCTATGTAATGGATTGAATTGGGAGTTATACCTAACAAGTGGTATCAGAGCATGGCTATTTTCCTGCCATAACTCCTGGCTGCATTGCATGCCTGCCATTCTTCCTGTGTTATCAGAGCACTGCCATTCTGCTTGCCAATCCATTGTCATTTTGTCTGCCAGTCGCTGCCAGTCATTCATTGTGTGCGTTTCTCCTCTAGTCTCTGCGTGCATGCGTTATTGGTATAGAACAATATCATAAACCCTAATCCTTTCATGCTGATGAGGTTTTGTGTTGCGGGATGTTTACTGTTAGTTCCCTGAATGTGTGAATTAGCTTATACCTAACCCTAACTCTCTCAATAACGTATAGCTTGATCTCCCATTGTACTCCCTCTTCCTGCAAATCCACAGTCTCAATCTTCACTCCTCTCGCTCTTCTTTCTTGTCTGCTGCGACCCCTTCGTGGGTGGAAGTTTTCTGAAACACGAATCTGGGAGCTTGGTATTGGAAACCCTAATCGCAACTTGAGGGTACTATTCTATGCATTTTGCATTGGAGCTATATATAAATCGACCCGTTACCTGCGTGGAGCTCCATCGTGGACTACCATTTGCTGCGTGTTGGAGACTGATGAAGGCGTTGGAAGAGTCATGGAGACTGCTGCGTGTTGGAGACTAGCATGAAGACCATTGGAGACTGCTTGCGTGAGAGCCTGCGTTGGAGACTGAGCCAGAGCCTGCGTGAAGTGACTGCTCGTGAATGTGGAGCTATTGTGAATGCGACCTCCATCCTCAACTGTAATACTATTGTTTGACATTGTGAGATGCTGTGATTTAATGATTGCAGAGTTTATGCTTAATGATTGCAGAAGCATTATAATATTGCCTATCAGGCTTTAATTTGCATGGTGTTGTAGAATCGAATCGATTTGCATGCTGCTATAAAATTGTTTTTAATAAGCGCTGTAGAATTGTTTTAATAGTGCTGAAAAATTACTGGTGCTGCAAAAATTGAGTTTGCATACTGGCGTAGAATTAAATTTGTGCCGCAGAAGTGTATGAAGACCTTCATAGTGCACATATTTTCTTGAAATGCATAGTGTATATGTAAGACAGACTGTGTTGAAGAATAATGCTGCGTTGCGGCCTATTGCTTCTGCGTGAATACGTTGAAGGTTTCTACGTGAATGCGTGGAGCGTGGAGAGAAGTGACCATTGTGGTGTTGCTACGATAACAACTTGAGGTGAGAGATTCAGTCACAAGAAGCTCCTGTATTCAGCTAAGTGGAGGTAAACGTTTTTGTTGGCTGAAATACACAAACCCTAATTTCTGCCACCAGCACAAGCTGCGACCTCAGTTATATGCTTTGAAGACTGATATATCATACATATATTGCGTGACTGCAAAATATAGTGTGACTGATATATCATACTGATATATGTTGAAGACTAATATAGGAGTTGAAGACTCACTGCTGCGTTTTACTTGTACACTCTGTTATGTATTTAATGAGCTCTTGATTGCTACCTGATACTGTGTGGATGATACATGTTGCTGGTGTTTTGAGCTGTAAACCTAGACTGCTACAATATCTGCTTGAAGATTGAAGTTGTGACCACATTCTATGTGAAAGGAGATTGCTGAGACTATCCATCTTATTGACAACACATATTCTGTGTCATTGTATCATTTTAAAACTTGAAGTTGAAATATTAAGATTGTAACTCACCTTGGAAGAGACTGTAGACCTGCAAGGTTATTATTTTCTTTGTCATTATTGTAAATTACACTAACAGTTGCAAAAGATGCAATCTACAGCATCTGGAGTTGGTGCCACTCTCTCTGGCAAAGATCATCCCAAAGGAGAAAGCAGCAAGAGAGGCAGAGGAAGAAGAAACTTCCGAGGTAGAGGGGGCAGAAACAAAAGATCAGATATGCAGTGCAAGCGTTGTGGAAAGATTGGGCACACATCAGATCAATGTTGGGATTCATGGGACTCCATCAAAGACAAGCATAACCAGAAGAAATACGACAGTAAAAACCAAGATGCTAGTAAATCTTCTGATTCTGCTCATTGTATTGTTGCACATTGTAATCTTGGAATTAATGAAATGAATTCACTTTCATCTTACAAAGATTGTTGGCTGCTTGATACTAGTGCAACATCACACATGACATTTAGAAAAGACTGTTTTGAAGAACTTAATGAAACAATAGATGGCATAGTTTACTTTGCATATAAGTCAAGTCGTAAACCAAAGGGAATGGGCACCATTCGAATGAATATGCTTGGATTCCTTGATTTCTTGTTAAAGAATGTTCTCTATCTTCCAGAGTTGCAGAGAAGCCTGCTGTCCTTGGTGGAGATTCGACAGCAAGGCCATTCCATCCACATGTTTGATGGAATTGTAGAAATAAGAAAGTCCTCTGACAACCGAGTCATCATGACTGGATACGAAGATGGGAAGTTGCTGAAGCTAAAGGGTTCATCTGCAAGAGTTAAAAACTATGCCTACCTCTCTCAGCATGGAGAAGGTAATTTGTCATCTAGTTCATTGTGGAATGCAAGATTTGGTCATCTAAATTATAACAGTCTTCGTTTGTTGAGAAAGAATGGTGTATTTGGTTTGCCCACCATTACCAAAGAGAAGAACAAATGTGATGCATGTATATTAGGGAAACATAGTAAGCTGCCATTCCATGAATCTAATTTCAGAGCAAGTAGGAAATTAGAATTAGTGCATTCTGATTTATGTGGCCCAATGCCAACACCTTCAGCAAATGGGAATAAGTATTTTATGACATTTGTTGATGATTACTCAAGAATGTGCTGGATTTATTGTTTAC